>JBAMMX010000016.1:15080413-15680413 GCA_037126225.1 Dillenia turbinata | reverse complement strand
CGCCATTTCATCCGACCCGCTTGAGTTCTGTTGTTCACATCTCCGTCGATACTGCCATCGTTTTGAATGATGAAACCAAAATATCTAAATCGTTTACTTTTTGAGATTTCTCTTTCTTTTAATTTAATCGTTTCTTCATTATCCGGATGACTATTTCTAAACTTACATTTTATATACATAGTTTTGGAGTTATTTAATCTAAATCCTCTTGATTTCAATGTAGCCCTCCATAATTCTAAGTTAGTATTGATACCCTCTCTAGTTTCATCAACTAAAACTATATCATTTGTGAAGAGCATACAACATGGTATTTCATTTTGGATATTTTTTGTGATTTCATCTATCACTATTGCGAATAGTATGGGACTCAGTGTCGAATCTTAATGGAGCCTAATGTTAATAGAGAAATTATCACTCAGAACCCCGCAAGTTCTTACATTGGTCACAACTCCTTCATATATATCCCTAATAAGTTTAATGTATTTCAGTGAGATCTCTTTCTTCATCAGCGCTCACCATAACATGTCTCTAAGGACCATATCATATGCTTTTTTTAAATCAAAGAATATCATATGTAAGTCTCTCTTCTGCGCTTTAAATGTCTCAATCAACTTTCTTAACAAGTAGATTGATTCGGTGGTGGATTGTCTTGATATAAATCTAAATTGATTCTGAATTACACTTATCTTCCGTCTCAATCTATGCTCTATCACTCTGTCTTACAATTTCATTGTATGATTCATAAATTCAATTTCTCTACAGTTGGAATAATTTTGTATATCCCTTTATTCTTATAAAGCAGAACAAGTGTATTCTCTTTTCATGTTTGGGGCATTTTTTTTTGTTTGTCAAATTTTATTTAAAAGAACCGTTAACATTACTATGCTGAATTCACCTAAACATTTTCACGCTTCAATACGGATGCCATCAGATCCTATAGTTGTGTTATTTTTCATTCTTTTTAAGGCCTCCTTTATTTTATGGGGATGAATTTTACGTTTAAAATCTCTATTAATTTCTTCTACATGTATCTTCATATTTTCTATACCTATTATATTTTCAACATTAAACAAATTTTTAAAATATTCTATCCACCGCTTTCTTATGTTTTCGTTCTTTATTAATATACTATTAATTTCACTTTTAATACATTTAAGCTCATTTAGGCCTTTTCCCTCCCTTTTCCTTGTTTTGGCAATTCTGTAGATCCGTTTTTCCCTATCTCGAGTCTTCAATCTCTTGTATAATTCGTTATACATCTTTTTCTTTGATTCATGAATAATCTTTCTTACATCTTTTTTTTTTTTGCATTTTTGTATTTTTTATAGGTCTTGCTACTACTATCACTTTTAAGATTCCTATAACACTCTCTTTTAATTCGGATAACAGTTTATATTTTCTCGTTTCACCATTATGACTTCTTGTCTACTAAAGCCCCACCCTCAGATACTTCAAGGACCTCCCGACCTGTATTCTTAATATTATTAGACATCTCTTTCCATATTATTTCTGAATCATCATTAGCAGACCAATTTTTTTACTCCAATTACTTTATCCCTAAAAGTCGTCACTTTTTTCTTTTAATTTTCACCACTTAATTTTTGGCTCACATATATGGTCAATATTGTTTTTATCGTTTAGACACTCGTACGTCCAAAACTAAAAGTCTGTGTTGAGTCGCTACACTTTCGCTCGGTATAATCTTGCAATCCTTACAGGTCGTTCTATCACCTCTTCTGGTGAGAAAGAAATCTAACTTGCATTTGACCCACTTTTATAGGTAACTATGTGCGACTCTTTTTTCTTGAAGAAGGTATTGACAAGTACCAAATTGAATGCTACGACAAATTCTAAAATGGTATTTCCCGTCTTATTCCTATTGTGGAAACCAAAGTTTTCATGTACACTTTCGAATCCCTCATTCTTCTCTCCTACATGTCCATTTAGGTTTCATTCGATAAATAACTTCTCTCCACTTGGTATGATTTGTATAAATTCATCTAAATTTTCTCAAAATTGCTTTTTACTAATTGTATTTATACCTATTTGGGGCGCATATACACTAATTATGTTAATTACGTTTTCTCCCTTTATTAACTTTACGAGCATAATTCTATTTCCATTCTTTTTTATCTCTACTACATCCCTTAGTAGATCTTTACGTACAATTACTCTTACTCCATTCTTGGTTCTATCCCTACTTGTGTATCAAAGTTTATGTTCATAAGACTCTATTACTTTGGCCTTCTTTCCCACCCATTTGGTTTCTTAGAGACATATGATATGAATTTTTCTTCTATTCATTATTTTTCTTATCTCTCTTAACTTTCCAGTCAGAGATCATATGTTCCAAGTGGTTAAGTGAATTCTATTCTCGTGAACTATGTTATTTACTCGCATCCTAATGTCTCTTGGTAACTTGCTACAACACTCGGGATCCGATGTAGTGCGTCGCTGAAGGGAAACGCCCCAAATTTTTTGTTATATTTGTCTCATTTTTAATTTGACAAAAGATTTTATGCTGCCGGTCAGCCTACCGTAACTCTACTCATTTATCTGGGTTTGGGATCGGCCATGACGGCGTTCTTCCAAAAACAATATATAACAATTTAAAAAAAAAATAAGTTATGGGTTTGGATTGTAGTGGGTTAAGGTTTTGTATAGTGAGGAGTTGGATGCTCCCACTAGCTTTGTTTAGTTGATTTTGAGGGAACATAAAAGAAGAAGATGGATGGAAGCAATCTTTGCCACAGGAGGAAAGTATCATTGTTGTCAAGGCCATAAATCTGAGTATAGCCTTTAGCAACAAGGTGAGCTTTGTGATGATCCACTTGCTCATCCGGCCCCATTATAATAGCATACATCGAGTGATAGCCAACAAGGTCTTTTCCCTCAAGGAAGGGGAACCAAGACACGTGTCATTATGGCTTGTCTGCATCCTGTATGTGAAAGTCTCTTAGGTATTTTTAGGAATAGAAACAGAAGGCAAAGAAGTGAGAAATGCAAAATATGATGGAGATAAACAATGGAAACTCAAGAAATTATAGGCTGGGTGAGGGTTCATAGTAGACCTGATACCCTTTTGGAGAGCATTAGGCAAGCCGTTTCTGATTTTTAGATGCATCCTTGGTAGACGCTGGTAAAGTAGGACATGATTCTTGAGGTATTGTAGCTACCTCCAACATGGAAGAGAAACTTGTGACTGATAGTGATATATGATAACAGGCAGTGGAGATGGTTGAGGACAAGGTACTTCAGGAACTTCCTTGGGTGGTGATGGTATTTGCACCTGAGAAAAAGGTGGAGCAAAAGCTGGAACAGGTAAAACCTCAGAAATATATTTACATTCGAATGAAGATGGAGAAAAATATGGAGTCTCGTTAAAGAGTGTGACATTTGCATATGTATACTGATTATTTTTTTTTTTATAATTTTTTTTAGAGAATTGCACTGATATCCTTTCTGCAATCTGAAATACCCTAGAAAGATACATTTAATAGCATGAGCAGGAAGTTTGTCCAATCTGGGACAGTGATCATGAATAAAGGTAGTACAACCAAAAACATGATGAGGGACATGAATAGTGGCTTACTAGGAAACCATATGATATGGAGAACCTTACTGTTAAGGGAAGAGGAAAACATGCTATTTATAAAATAACAAGCAATTAAAACAACACCTTCCAAAAAAGAGAAGGAACATTTGAATGTAACAAGATAGTGTGAGCAGTTTCCATTAGGTGTAGATTTTTTTTTGTTTAACAAATTCCATTTTATTGAGGTGTGTAAGGCCAAGTGGATTGATGTAGAATGCGATGAGAAGACTTAAGGATAAGAAAGAAGTTGAAAAGTATTCTTGCATTATGACTCAGAAGTACATTGATTGTCTTGCCAAATTGATTTTGAATTTCAGCACTGAAAGATGTAAAAATAGAGAATAACTCAAAATGTTCTTCTATCAAAAATACATTAGTGCACTGAAAAATTTCAGTCTGACAAATCATGGAGTAGTGAAACAACTTCGACCTCTTATATCAGAGTGAATCATAGAAAGAGGAGACCCAACTTGACTTTTGTCTTGACTTGGAAAGTGGGCTCGAACATGCTTTCCAATGACTTACAAGCTAAGGTTCTTAATTTTTCAAGACTTGGAGCCATAAGCTGAAGTTGGACTTGGATAACCTAGATCGTTCATGAAGGATAATAGGAGATTTAGAGGCAGGACATACCGTAGATTAGTTGGTTGGAGATAGAAAGGTGCTTGTGATTCATGTCCTACACCAACGTCTACCCAGTACCACGATCCTGAGTAACAAAAGAATCAGTAGCAAAAGTTACACTACAATTGAGAGAGCTAGCGTGACTTAGAGAAATCAAATTAAAAAGACATCAAGGTGTGAATAGAGATGAATTGAGAGACATAGATGGAGTAGATGAGATATGTTCAATTCCCTTAGCACTTACTTTAGAACCATTTGCAAAGTAATGATATGAGAAAATTTTGGTGAAGACAAAGAGGTGAATAAGGAATGTTTACCAGAAGTGTTATCAAAGGCAGCAGAATCAAGTATCCAAGGACTTGGATTATAATAAGAGATACATGACGTAGAATTTTCTTTATAAGCAACAGTTGCAGAAGAACACTGTGCTTGCTTGGCTGCCTTGAATTGGTGATACTCTTCATGTTGTGCCCACAAAATTTTGATGAAGACAGGTGAAAGAGAAACCTTTGTTCTGGAGAAAGACATAGATGAATAAATTGCCTTCAGATGAGACAACCTGATGCTAAATTTTCTGCTGGACTGCAGGACCAGATGCGACAGAGATGCTGAAATTATCTTATTTATCTTCAGGACAGACCAGACAAGTTTGAGGGATATGCAGTAGACAGGAAAAGAGACAGAGATGTCTGAGAAAGCCTAGTGCTGAAGTATTTTAATGAGATGCTGGACAAAACTGCAGAGATAATTTGAGAAGATTTTGTTGGACCAAGACAGGTTGAGTAAGCACGTTAAAGATTTTGGACTACTTTTTCTGCAATGACCGTATTTTTTTCTTTAACTAGAATTTGGGTACTGCTGGACCAGATGACATACCCATGAGACAAAGGCAAGAGCAGGACAGAACGATGGACTGAAGCAGCTCAAAATAGACGAAGAAATGTTTTGTTGAATCTGCTCAGCACTCAGCAAGCTTGTATTTATATACACCAAGGAATGAATACACCTTACAATTACCGGAAGATATTAAACACTAAGAAAATTTTCTATGCAAGACTATTTTTCCTAGGCTAATAACTCCTAACATTCCAATGCAACATTAAATGCTAAGTCTATTTCTAACAAAACATTAAATGCTATGACTATTTTCAGCATAACAAAAAGATTTGTTCTTTTCTATCATTAAAAAAAGGAATATATGAAACAAAGAGGGAATAATGCGTTTGCAAGAAATTGAAATCTTGTCGCTTTTATGCCTTTTATAACATGGAGCTGTAATCCAGTTTTCCTTCTGAATATATTGCTTTATCCAAGGAGACCTGAATTTGAAGATGGGGAACATTTTCTGTTTTGTTTTTATTTTGGAATCAGAAATCTTAGTATAAAGGGAGGCACAAAGCAGACTCACAACTTAATTAAAGAATGTGAATCTAAAAGATAGTTGCATTAAATCAATTAGGCACATAAAGGTCTCAATTAAAACACTAAACCTTTCTGGAGGACCTTCTTCTCCTCGTCAATGTCTCTTATATCTCTCCCTAAACTAACCAAAAATTAGCTAGAAGAATACGAAAATGAGTTCCAAAAAAACTACTCATACTGACAAGTTTACGGTACATGGGACCTAACAAGTTTTGAATTAGAAATCTCTTGCTCTCATAGTACGTGAATCTACCAATTGCTCCAGAGCTTAAGCTGATGGAGAATAGTATATTAAAACTTTTATACCTTAACACTATTGATTTGATTTTCTCCTGTCTTGGCTTTTACTGGTTCAAAAGGCCAATATCTTGCTATCTAAATGTCTGGTTTTCTTCCCAGAGACAGAAAATGGAGAATGTATCCTATGCATTGAAATTTCTTTGGAAATAAATAAGCTGTTTATGAATGAGGATGAAAGTTTTTTCTGTCTGTTGTTCCTCTTTAAAGGTCATCTCATTCTCACCAGTTGTTTATGCCATTGACTTGATTTGCATCAAAACAAATGGCTCTATATGCCACTTAATGGACCGAACCAACAGCAGGTTCTCAATTGCATGTCATTGTTTAAAAATCTTCCTGATATGAAGACACGTACAACATATTAAATTTATACATGTTTAATTCGTTTGTCAATCTCTCATTTCCTAGAAGCACAGTACATTGATCAACTATTCTCTGAATTCTTTTGGATTATCTTTTTTCATAATGTTCTGTTTATTGTTCCTTATGCTAATGGTATTCTTGTTTTTGATTTGTGAATAATTGGGCCAATCATCTGAACTGGTTAACTTTGTTTGCAATAGGTGGGACTCAGGAACTAATGTTGGGGAGTTTGATGGCCATTCTAGGCGAGTTCTAAGTTGTTCATTTAGGCCAACTAGACCATTTTGAATTGTTACATGCGGAGAGGACTTTTTGGTGAATTTCTATGAAGGCCCTCCTTTCAAGTTTAAGCTTTCACAAAGGTTGTTACAAATTATTTTGGGCCCAGCATTCAGTTTAATCTGCTGCATTACATATTTTGCGTACTTAATCACATGCTTATTTGAATGATGATAGAAGAGTTACCATCAATTAAGAGTCATTGCAGAAGGTGATATTTGCTGACTGTGGTGTCTATTTTTATTTTGTATTTTGTTTATCTTCTATCTGAAATCTTCTCATAGGGTTTTTCTGTTGATATGATGCTTCTATGCTTTAACCTGATCAGAAGAATATACCCTTGTATGTGAGCTTGACATGTTGAAGCTTAGGAGTCCAGCTTGCTTACTAGTTAGCATGCTAGCACTGTCTCAAATTATATACAACTGGAATTGTTCCATTCTTATTGATTGCTAATCATCTGGACATTGTTGCTTTGGTCTTCCTCTGTCTTCCTCTTCATTGCTTCATTTCCTTCCTTTATCTAATGTCGTGGGACTAAATCCTTTCTTGTAGACTTAAATGCTGCTCCACTTTGTCTGCGAAAGACAATGCATGTATGCATAAAAATTGCAGAAACAAATAATGTTGCATGAGGTTATGATTTTATATAAACAAATAATGTTGCATGAGGTTATGATTTTATATTCTCCATCTTACATTATCATTAATTATTTATATGTATCTACATAAGTGTTTCCTTTTTTGATTTTGGTTAATCTAAACCATAAGTTATAAAGAGGATAGTTGTTTCACTCCTTTTTACTAAGGTCCTTAACAAAATGCTACCAATAGTAACGATGTTTGCTTTTCCTCCTTCCTTTTCTTGTTTTTATGAGCCGCAGAGTTTCTATGGGGAAAGAGGGAATAGGTGATGTGTCTTCTTGTTCATGCAAATAACCAGTTGTCTTTGATCTGGGATAATATTTAAAACTTGAATGGGAGATGCATCATGAAGTATTTTCAGGCTATTGTTTGATTTCTCTTTCTTCAAGGAAGAAAATAAAAACCAATTAAAGATACCAATAGGCAGACTCCATGTACATCTTTTCCAGATTAGTAGTAACTCATGTTAGACATGAGCTAACTCCCTTGGGAGCAGATGCAAAGGGGAGGTTGTTGCCTGCATCACTGGGTTGTAAAGTGGGATCCTTAGTATCTTCTTGGGTATTTCCCCCAGGAACAAGACATAAGGGTAAAACTGTTTGGGTTTCAATAGTCAAAAAAGCTAAGGGAATAATTGTTAGTTAGAAGAGGAATATGGTTTAAGGGAGACAGTTGCTTATCAATAACATGCTGGGCAATTCAATGGTTATTAGATATTTATCTTTCAGATACCTACTCTAGCAAACCCAAGCTTGGAAACTATCTCGACCATGTTCTTGAGGGAGCCAAGGGAGGAGTAAAATCAAAGATGCTTACGTCAATTAGGAGAGTAAAGCCCCCTAACTTGTCAGGAGGATTGAGTTCGATTATTTTAGTGGGGAGAGCAATAAAACTCATGATTGAGTGTGGTTTATGCACCAAGTTTATTTTAGTTTTTAATGAAGGGCTCTTGCGTTGTTATCTTGGAAGTATTATGGTGCTGGAGTGCCATTCGTGAAGGGTGGTTGTGGCTGAGTGGACCATTTTCGTAGAATTATTGAAGGCTCGTTTGGACTTCCACTGGTTTGGAACTTGAAGAGGCATAAATAATTGTTTCTATATCTTCTCTCCCCCTTCCAAGGGTGGGGGAGGCAGAGGGATTTTCTACCTTTTGGCTAGTGACTGATTTCTGCTTTGAAAGTTATCTTCATTGATATTTTTTCTCACGCTAGGCTCACACAGATTTGTAGTCAACTTGCTTGAGACATTCCTCTTGGTTGTTCTCAGAAATCAGTGCATTAGCAATGCACTGAATCTGTTTATTCATATCCCCATCACCTCTATAACTTCTCTACAATTTGAATTTGAGCATTGAATGGGGTGATCAGGTAGTTTCAAAGGACGGCTAAGAAGTTGGGATGATATTCCAAAGGTTTTAATGGTGGATCCTATGTGTGGAATTTGTATTGGCGGGCCTAGAACTCCCAAGAGTTGAAGCCTTCGGATTAATTATGGGTGTATTATCTGAAGTTATTAAATGTTGTGGTGCTCAAATCTCACAATTCTTGAGATTCCATAATTTATCTAAAAAGGTGAAATTGATTATCCCATGGTTTTTGACTTATCAAATTTTGGGGTTGAAAATGTCAGTTTAGAGTTATGATTCTCAAGTTGCATGTTTTTGTTTTGAGTTGCTGCAAGAATAAGGGAAGACTGTTAAGATTATAATGGTGGACATACTGATGAGAAGAAATTCCTGTGGGATTTTCCCTTAGAAATCTACACATTTCCCACTCTGTACCCTTTGTCAATGAGTTTACTAAGATATTTTAACCACCAAGTGACCGTTCATTGGAAAGCTAGATCAAAGTCTATCCTGCTTCTTGGAAAACAGTTAGGAGAAGCATCTCAAATCAAGAAAAATTGTTGGGAATAAGTCACATCTTTGTTAATAGATGAGTACTGTCTAGAGGTGAATTGGAAAATGTAAGAATTTCCATCAAGAAGAATGCCGTGCAATCATAACTCTGTCTGTTAGAATTGTAGTGGATCATGGAAAAGTCAGCCTTAAATGGAATTATGGGCTTGGAGTGGTTATCATCTTTGATTTTTCAAATGCTTTGTGTTCTCTAGCTCTTCTGTGGGCTGTTCGGAGGGAAAGAACTTGAGGAGAAGTTCCTACATTTTACTGTGGATATATGGCTTATAACTTCTGCCTTTTTGGGCTGCTTCTTGCCTTTGCTATTGTAATTAGATTTTAGATCTTATCTGTGTGACTTCTTCTTAGCTTTTCCAAAGGCTCGAACCTTGTCTCTGTGGGTTGCACTCCTTCAGGGTTTCCAATATAACTTTCTTTTGCTTAAATGATGACAAACCTGAAAATAAATGAATACAGGATCAAACTGACAGTTTTTTCAAAGAAAAAAGAACTTTTGATTTGACTTCCATTTGAGCAGAGATTCTTTTAGCAGACTTACTAAGGACAAATTTTCCAAAGAAGAAAGAAGACCATTTGATTTGACTTCTATTTGTGCTGGAATTCATTTGACAGACTTCAAAATGTCAGAAAACTCTGATTGGTTTTTGTGAAGGAAAGAAGGGCTAAATGGAAAACCAAGGTGATGATGCAGCCATAACATGGTCTGAAAAGTCTGATCTTTTAAGGCCTAAATTGAGGTGTTCTGACTGGTTTTTGTGGAGGAAAGAAGGGCTAAATGGAAAACCAAGGTATTGATGCAGCCATAACATGGTCGGAAACGTATGATCTTTTAAGGCCTAAATTGAGGTGAAGCTACTTGCATCTTTACTTGAAATCTTCAATTCAAACCTTGTTGGAAGCAGCCTCTTTGATTCTACATATTCCCCACTCTCGACCTGACATGTAACATGTTAGTGGGATGCCTCAAGTATTAGATGAATTTTACAGCCTAAAGTGACAAATATTGGAGTTACAGGAAGATGTCTTTTTGGGCAAATAGTAAGCGTCCTTGATGGTCGTTTGAGTCTTTTGTTACATTTGGTAGTCATTTAAAGTCAGAAACTAGTTGCTAGAAATCTGAATTGTATAAATTTCTTTCTTCTTTGTATTTAGAAGTTACTTCATTTAGATTCTGGTCAAAGTTAATGTTGGAGTCTTTTAGGGTCCTATCATATTGGAAAGATTCTATTTTATTGAGGCTTGAGTTATATTCATATTTGTTTGTATATCAATAGAGGTAACTTTTAGAAAATTTAGGAGTGTTTGTAGATTACTCCAGAATCTATAAATATGCTTCATTTATCTAAAATGACAAAGAAGTGAAATGAATGATGAATAAAAGTTAATCCTATGGCTAAAGTTTCCTAGGTTTTCTTCTTAAAATCTTCTTTTTCTTCATCTTTTCACAAATCCAGTAAAAAATCGAGTGAGCATTCCAAGTTGTACTACCATGATATGCGCAAATTGAGAAATGGTCCAAATTTTAGATTTGATTAAAAAACTTTCTTCAACTTTGAACTAGGGACTCTAAATTTCCGTGTGCACCATCTTCTGTGCGCCTATTGGAAACCACTTTTCATAGCCTTTACCCACCATTATCGGCAATTCAGCCCTAGTTATCCCACGTCACAAGGTACAATAACTGTTGCCTTTCATATATGGATAGATATAGGCCCATAAGGTCCAAATTGCAACAGTTCTCAAATATTTTATGCCGGACATAATATTAGTGTCCCATTTACTGCCATTACTAATATTTTTCCTTATTGATCTACAGGGGTCATTCAAATTTTGTCAACTGTGTAAGGTTTTCACCTGATGGTAGCAAGTTCATCACTGTAAGTTCTGACAAAAAGGGTATAATATATGATGGAAAAACTGGCGAGAAAATTGGAGAATTGTCCCAAGAAGAAGCACACAAGGGGAGCATTTATGCTGTTAGCTGGAGTCCTGATAGTAAAGAGGTAAGAAAGGTTTTTAATATCTCTATGGACACCAACTTGCTTTTATATCCACATTCCTTGAGCTCCTCTCTTCTGCTTTTTGGGGAGACGGGGTTTTGGAAGAACTGTTTCAAGTGAGCCCATTATCTGGAATTCTAGAGAAATTAAAAAACTGGTTATGAAGCTGCTTCTTCAATTAAAATATAGTCACAAACAGTTCTCAAAATACAAAAATGCTGAGAGATGAGGGATCAATTTATGTTACTGAGCTCTAATTTAGGGCACTTGTCGCTTAATCCAGTGTATCAATTTGGCCATGCTGCGTGTGTCTGTTGTTTCCTGTCCCATATTCGTCTATCTGCATGTTTTTACGTCACTAAAAGAGCTTCACCAACAGATTGATTCTTTTTCTATCCAGAATTATCTTTAATGTGTGATGCTTTACCAAATATGAATTTGGATTTTGCATCTATTTTTGATTTATCAATGGGACAACATATCATCCTCTTTTCTTAGTTTTTTCCCCCCATCATGCAACAATTCTGTAGTTTTATTTTTTGACTTTAGGAATGACCAAAACGAACGAGGGTGAAATAATATCTGGAGTTTAATTTGCCCAAAGATTGGTATTCGTAGAAATTGTCATTTAGCTTTTGTAGCTTTCCTTCCCTTCCCTTCCCTTTTTATTTTTATCCTTTTAAATTATTTTTTTTAATGAATAATCCTTTTAAATTATTGATACAAGTGAAATCGTAATCAAAGAATGGAGAAATGTGTAGTTCGATTAATTTTGTGGTTTTGCCATGGGTCAGAAACCTGTCAGCACGATCCTCCTACATAGCCCCATATGCTGATTTTGATAATACACTCATAGTCTCTCTCCCTCCCCCTCTCCGTGTGGTGTCATCAAACTACCAAAACCAAATTAACCTACTTCACTAAATATTAGTGTAGAGTGAATAGGGTCATCTTTTCAGAGAATGGTGAATTCACTTCTTTTAAGGAAATAAAAATATGGGGGGTTAATGGTTAATTAAACTAATAATTAAATGAAACAAATAATTGACTGAAGGAAAATAAATAACTCAAAAATTTAAAAGAATAAAATTTAAGGGAAAATAAGATTCTAGTCAAAGGAATTATATTCACATTGATTTGGGTTGATTGATCATCGATCTACCGAATGAATTCAACAAATCATAAATAAATTGGTTATAGTTATTCAACAACTGCTGAACAACTAATCTCTTCTTTGTCGATAATTAAGAGAAATTCGTTAATTATTTCTCTAATTGAATGACAACCTTAGAGAAGTTCGTAAAATTTAGTGTTTTGATAACATTAAGATCTAGAGAGACTCAATTCTAATTAACAAACACATCAACGGGTTTATTTAAATTAGATTATTTAATTTCAAAACATAGATTAGACTACTTGTAAAGTTATGTATTTATGTCATGCACTACTATATGAGAACAAACAAACATTTATAAATTTGTCGTTTTAATTGGCTATAAATTACTTAAGATTATCAAATATGGGCCCCTATTTAATAAACCTTAAAAAATCATAAACATTAGATTATGAGAATTAAATAAATACCAATGAAGTGTTGATGCAATATGCTCAATTAGATCTCACAATTATAGAGAATCAAGGCTTCAATAACTCTTTAACTAGAAAAGAAAACTATAAATAAAACATGGAAGAAGAAAACAAAAAAATAAATAAAATTTTGCATAAAATAATGCAAACGTACCTCTCCTCTTGGAAGAGTTTTAATACGTCTTTTATAGGAGTGGATCTCCTTATTTAAGAAAAAGTCTTCCTAAATCTTGATAACTATTAAAAAGAATAGTTTTACTAAAAGAAAATAACCTAATTGATTTGAAAAAAGAGAAACTTTCTAAAAGATAAAATATTATGAAAACTAGACTTTCTAAAAGATTATCTCTAAATATTAGGAATATGTCAACAATATTGGGAATCTTCAATATTTCTTAAATAACTTCCAATTTTCGTGTGCCCATGGGCAGAGAAAGGAATGCTGCTGATTTGGTCTCTTCAAATTAATTCCTTTAATTCACATTTTTTCACAACTCTTCTCCATCATTCCTAATATATCAAATATTATAAAAAATAGCTATTAATGTAATATTTATTCAAAAATCGATCAAAATCAGCTATAATTATTATACCAATTTATGTTCTATGAAATTCTCTCACTCCTAAACAATACTTTTCCTCAACATTCTTGACACAAACTAAATAAAAACTACTTTGTAAGCTAACCCATTATATATATATATATATATATGTATGTATGTATATACATTTTTTTTAAACTCCGTAGCCAACATTTGTCATAAAAATCAAACCGAAAACGTAATCAAAACAAGTACTTCATAACATTTCGCACTAGAACAATTATTACATCTAATAGTTCTTCGAAATCAAAACTGCAAAATTTGACAATTTTCTCCAAGGATAAAAAGGATACTATAAGTTTGCAAATATATCAAATGTTCATCACTTAAAAGTTTGAATTTTAACTACCAATCAAAAGGTCTTTTGTTTGATTGTAATAGGGTTAGAGTTAAGCGTAGGATAAAAAGGATACTTAAGGTTGAAAACATACCAAAGGAAATATATAATTAACTGCATATTTTTCAGCATTGACTATTTTTGCCCCAAACAAGCAACACAAAAATTTGTCTTCTTTTGTTGTCTCCCCTTTTCTTGTCAATCTTCCTTTCTTCATTCACCTTTTTTTTTTCCTTCTTTTATCTCCATATATGAAAAGAAACAAAATTCAGCACACTTTTTTCGTTTTTTCCCCTTTTCTTTTTTTTTTTGTTTTTTTTTTTAAACATTCCCACCATATCGCTGTGCTTTTTCTCGCTCTCTCTCTCTCTCTCCCCCCTCTCGCTTGCTGCTACCGCCTCCACTCCACTTCGATTGTTCGAGCAGCTCTCCTACGCTGCTCGACCTGGTAAGTTCTCTCTCCCCCTTTCTCTCTCTCCCTCGCTCTATCTCCCTTTCTCTCTCTCTCTCCCTCGCTCGACCTGGTAAGAAAACCCACGAACGACATCAGACGACCAAGATCTACCCGTCTTTGATCGTAACCTTCGGCAAAAAAAGCCCCAGTTCTATCCAATCTTGGAAACCCAGTTCTACCCTTAGATCTTCCATCAGAATGTAGACTTCTTAGATCTTCCCTTAGAACTACCTTCGATTGATCCCTTAGATCTACCCTTAGACCCCCATCAGATTTGTTTGCCTTCCCTTAGATCTACCCGTAAACCGTAACCTCCCTTTAGATCTACCTTGAGATCCCCCTTAGATTTAAGTGCGTTTGGCCCTGATCTACCGTATCTTCCTCTTCTTTCTCACCCTCCTACCTTGCTGACCCGACGATACCTCCCTTTCCCTCTCTACCTCCGACCATAATCCCTACTCTCTACCCCCAGCCAAGATCTACCCTCTCCCCCGACCCCCACCCTCACCCTCGACGCCCGACCCTCACCCTCACCCCCTCTGCCTCCGACCTCACCCGCAGCCCTCCTGACCTTCCATCCCTTTCCCTCTGCGTCCGAACGTCACCCGGTCTCCTCGTCTCCCCTACATTATATTACTATTACCATTTACATTATATTACTATTAATACAATTAATGTTACTATTATTAATATTATTAATATTATAATTATTATAATTAATATTATAATTATAATTATTAATACTTATACTATTACTATTATAACCATTATTGTTACTATTATTATTATGATCGTTATTATTATTATCACTATTATTATATAGAGATTTATTATTCTATTTTATTTTACTCTATTTTATTATTTGTCTATTTATTTATTTATTTTTAGAATAACTCCGCCACAGCTAGTCTCAAGCTTGACTGAAGGAGTAGGGTCATGGTAGGTTGACAACCAACGTAAAATTTTTTGTCAAAATGATAAAATGAGAGACAAATATAGAAAAACTTGTTGGGCGTTTTCTCCTAAGCGACATGTTACATCGGATCTCGGGTGTAGTGATAAGTTAACAATGGATCTTAGGGTGTTGGTAAATAAGATAGTTTATAAAAATAAGATTCGTCTAGTCACCTGGAATATAGGATTATTAATCAGCAAATTAGGGGAGATAGGAGAAATAATGAATAGAAGAAAGATTAATGTCACGTGTCTTCAAGAAACTAAATAGGTGGGGAAGAAGGCTAAAATAGTAGAATCTTATGGTCATAAGTCTTGGTACGCAGCTAGGGATAAAACAAAGATTGAGGTATGGATAACTCTACATAAGGATCTATTAGATGATGTAGTAGAGATAAGGAGGAAGAGAGATAGAATTATACTTGTCAAATTAGTACATGGAGAAAACGTGGTCAATATAGTCAGCGTGTATGTATCCCAAATAGGCATAGATGCAATTAGGAAAAAATAATTTTTGGAGAATTTAGATGAATTTATATAAATAATATCTAATGGAGAGAAGTTATTTATTAGAGGAGATCTAAGTGGATATGTAGGAGAGAAAATGAAGGATTCGAAGTTATATATGAAAACTGTGAGTTTGGTAGTAGGAATGAGGCGGGAGGTACCATTTAAAAATTTGCCGCAATATTCGGTTTGGTACTCGTAAACACTTTTTCTAAGAAAAAAGAGTCAAACATAGTTACATATAGAATTGGATCTAATATCAACCAAATAAACTTCTTCCTCACTAGGAGAAGCGAGATGACTTGTAAAGACTGCAAAATTATACCGGGGGAGAGTGTAGCAGCTCAACATAGACTCCTAGTTCTAGATATACGTGTGCCTAAAAGTCAAAACAAGTATCGTTCATTTGTCGAGTCAAGAATTAAGTGGTGGAATCTGAAAGGAGAAAAATAATGACTTTTAGAGACAAATTAATTCCAATAGCAAATTAGTCCACTAATGATGATTCAAAAATAATGTGAAAAGAAATATCTATTAATATTAAGAGTATAGGTAGAAAAGCTTTTGGTGTATCTAAGGGTTAGGCTCTAATAGGCAATGAGTTTTGGTGGTGGAACGAAAAAATACAAACTGCTATCTGAACAAAATAAGTGTTATATGAACATTAAAAGTAATAGTAGTAGCGATATATATGAAAATCCAAAAGTGCAAAACAAAAAGATGTGAAAAAAATTCTTTACAAATCAAAGAGTAAGGTTTATAACGAACTATACAAGACATTGGAGAATAAAGACGGAGAGAGAAATCTATAGAATTGTGAAACTAAGGGAGAGGGAAAAGATCTAAATGGTGTTAGGTGTATTAAGAGTGAAACCAATAATATATTTGTAAGGAATGAAGATATAAGAAAGCGTTGGCGGGATTATTTTGATAATCTCTTTAATGTTAAGATTACAAGATATAGAAAATATCGAGATACCTGTAGAAGAGGTTAATAGAGATTTTAAACGTAACATTCGTCCCATGAAGTTAAAGGAGGTATTAAATCCTATCCTTTTTGCAGTAGTTATGGATGAAATCACAAAAAACATCAAAGATAAAATATCATGGTATATGTTTTTTGAGTTTTTAAAAATTTTTTTTTATAAATCTAAAAAGGGTTTAAATTAAAAAAAAGAATTTAATTTGGACACTAGAATCTAGAGGTTTTAGATTGAGTAGGTTGAAAACTAAATATATGAGATGTAGGTTTAGTGATAATTTTCAGGATGATGAAGAAATGATTATGTTAGAAGGAAAAGATTTACCAAAAGGTAAATGCTTTAAATATTTAGGTTGTATCATTTAAAGTGAGGTAACATACATGGAGATGTGAATCATATGATTTAACCAGGTTCGATGAAATGGAGAAGGGTATCTGGAGTTCTTTGTGTCCAACGATGATGCTGCATTTGAAAGAAAAGTTATATAGAATTACAGTAAAATCTGCACTATTGTATGACACTGACTGTTGTGTTATTAAACAACAATAAGAATACTAAATGACGGTAGCAGAAATGAGAATATTTTGGTAGATGCGTGGTAAAACTAGAAGAGAGAATTAAAAATGAAGAAATTCGTAACAAATTAGGAGTTAGTTCAATTTGGGATAAATTGCGAGAGTGCCGTTTGAGATGGTTGGGCATGTGCAAAGAAGATATAAGAATACATTGGTTAGGAGAATTGAGAATCTAAATATAAGAAATTTAGTAAAATGTAGAGGTAAATCGTTGAAAATTTAGATACATATTACCGTAAAGATATGATAGTTAAATGTTTAGATGAGAAGATATTGAATAGAAATGAGTGACATAGAAGAATCCGTACAAATTAAACTAAAGTTTTTTTTTTTTTTTTTTTTTTTTTTTTTTTTTTTTTTTTAACTTTCCCATATTTGTCTCTTAAATGGCCGATTAAAATTTATTGGGATTAAAATTTAGGTTGTTGTAAACATTCCCACTATTCTTTTTTTCTCCCAAACAGTCACCCAAAATGGAATATTCAAGAAAATGATCAAACTTTTTTTCTTGCACAACACAAACTTCCTTTTCATATCCATGAAAGTATTAGAACCAAGATTTCAATCAACTTTCCTTTGGTGCAAACAACTAACCAAATCATGCACTTAATTATATATTCCTTTGGTATAAAGATTTGAAAAGAAAACCAAAATAAGAGGATATGTGTTGTATTGAGGTGGTTATAAATGAAGAAAGGTCTTAGGTTTAGTTTGGTTAACTAAGGGGAAAAGGTCAAACTTAGATGTCTTTATCATTTCAATGCATGAAATTCTAAAAATGTAGTCTCAACATGCATAAAAAAAAAGTTCTAGAATGATCGATTCAAGTGTAATATACACTCATCAAAGAAACAATTTTGAGCATATAGAATGAATTTATTCGTTTTAGGCTCAAAACCTCACTTTTAAGTAGTATGTGTTAAATTTTATATGTTTATTCTTTAAAGAAAATCATTAAAGAGATGAATAGCCATTACAAATACAAAAATCATTAATACAAACCATTGCTCATAAATTTTTAGTCCAACCAAATAACACATCAACTAGAGAGCTCCAATTTTTTTTTAATTAATTAATTAATTAAAAATAAAGAAAAACTTAATCTATTGTAGAAAAATAAACATACTATCAAAAACAAAATCACTAAGAATCCTCACACCTAAATCATACATTATCCCCAATATATGCTAGGTTGAGTGAGAAAAACGACGACAATTAGCTCAAATAAAAACAAAAATAAAAAGTTAAAATTAGAATAACACTTCTGGATGGTGGAGCTAGGAATGGAGAGTCAAATCCAACGAATTGGAAGAAAGAGTTAAGGCATGGATACGTCCTAGTCTTTGGATTGCTTTTAGTTTCCCTCTGAAATTGACTCATTGCATACTTCAATCTCGTGTGGGCACGCCTAAAATATGTGTGGTCTTTTGATCAAAATTCAAGTATCACCAAACTTCAGTGTGCCTCCGAGGCATGGGTACGTGCTGTTTACCATTAGTCTTCTACTCAAAATGCAATAAAATTAACTTAATACCAAAACACAAGTGTAATGAAAACCTAAAGTAAAGATAAAAATAAACATAAAAATGCATGAAAAACTAAAAATCAATTGGGTTGCCACTCAATAAGCGCATTTCTTTAATGTCTTTGATAAGACATAGTCTCCTTGCTATATCTTGGCTCAAATATCCGTTTGATCCATCTTGATTTCAACTTGTCTAGTATAAATTTCAACCTTGAATTGAAGTGAAGAACTTTTTAGTCTACCATATATAGCTTTCGGTGTGGGAGTTTGTCTTGGAGAAACTTATCCCATTGTGCAACCTTATGTGTCCAACTCTCCTTAAACACTAAATTCAATTCATCTTGGACAAAATTATTTTCAGAATTATTATATACAATGGAGTCCATCTTGCAGGGTCTTTGCATTTTTGTGGCAATTTCATTTGATGACTTGACACTTGTCTTATTGCTTCCAAGAGTGGAATGTTGATCTCTACCTTTCGAAAAGTTTCCAAAATCTTCATTTGATGACTTGACATTTGTCTTATTGCTTCCAAGAGTGGAATGTTGATTTCTACCTTTCGAAAAGTTTCCAAAATCTCTCTTTTCCTCCACTTTCTTTAATTGTGCTAAGCTGCCAAGAAAAGGTAGTAGAATTACTATTTTGGGTTTTGAATTAAATTCATTACTTATCTCCTTAGTTGAAACATCCAAAATTGTTGACTTTTCTTCAATTTTGATCTTCTTTTATGCTTTCACTTTTGGTGTAGTACCTTACACTTTCTTTCTACTCCTAAGGATCATGGTACTAATATTTTCCCTTGAATTGATTTCAACTTGATAAGGCAATTTTCCATAATTAGTTGAGTTTGCTCATTGTCGTCGCCAATTGCGATACTTGGGTGTCGAGATTTTGAACACTAGCTCTTGTTTCTTATTAGAATTTTTGCATATCCTGCATAAAGCTTTTTACAAGATCTTCTCGGGGTGGTCGTTGGTTTTGTGGGGCAGGTTGCAGTTGGAATGGTGGTCGCCCATAAGCTTCTTGTGAAATTCCTTGTGGTTGATTCTCGTAGCTAAGATTGGGATAATCCCTCCATCTTTGATTGTAAGTATTTAAATAAAGACCATATTCTCTTGTGACTAGTGTCACATACCCCAATTTAATTGTAAAAAAATAACCTATTAATAATTGAAAATTAGTAAGGTTACCCAAACAAATGAATTGGGTATAAAATTGGAGATTTGGAATATTAAAAATATAGATTTCACCAATTCGCCGGAAACTAAGTACCCCAAAAATGAGATATTTGAAATGTCTAAAAAATAAGAATAAAAGGTTTCAATAATTGTTCTTTATGATTGAATTAGGTGAAAATCTATTTTTCTAGAATTTTTCTAAGTTATTAGCTCTCCAAATAACATTCGACAAAATTAGCCGTTCCGAATTTTGTTCTTGAAGGAAGAGTTGACTTTTTATCCTGAAGGAATTAGATCTTGAAACTATTTTATTGAATTCAAATGGGGGTATTTTTTTATTTACAAGTAATCATTTACTTAAATGATATTACACATAAATAAGAAAACTAAAAATACATGAATTGCATAAATAAAGACAACACCGTCTATCCATACAAGACTACACCGTTCAAGACACTTGTTTTTCACAAATTAAGACACATGGAAGGACTCATGTCTAGCGTCAAGGATAAGTGATCTCTATAATTAACAAGTATCCATACACATGTCTTACATCAAGAAGAAGTAACCTAGATAAGGAACAAGTGTCTTTACACATATCTTACATCAATAACAAGCAATCTAGATAAGGAACAAGTGTCCTAACACATGTCAACAATCCATCACTTTTCAACACCTATAAATACCTCATTCCCTTCCATTCCAATCCAAATCCACCAAGGAAGAGAAAGAGAGAAAGAAAGAGAGAGAGAAAGAAAGAAAGTGAAAGGAAGGGAAAGAAAGAGAAGGAAAAGATAGACACTTTCTACGGAAAGGATAGAAAATTCTTGTGGTGAGGGAAAATGTTAATTTTGATCACATAAAACCATTCTTTAATATGAGTGTTCTTTGTATTCATATATTTTTATGCATAACTTTTATAATTTCTACTGCTACCTTGATTTACTATTATTATCATGATTTACTACTGTTATATCAATGTATGTGTTTGTGATTGATATATAAGCTGGTATGTGTTGAGATAGTGCGAGCAAGCAAGGACTTTGTCAAACATCAAAATACATACTGGTAGCATCCCATTAATGTGGATAAGAGGTTTGTCCACTTAATGCGAGGGAGATGAATAAGCCTTTCCAGAAATGGACCTCCTAGGAGGGATAAGTAGATTATTCTTGTAATGGAGAGATAAGAGGCCAGTGAATTGTTACCTCTACTGTACTGTTACGTATTGTTATTATTATTATTATTTGTGCATATTGCTACTGCATTGAGAACTTTTCAAAAGATTTTATAATGAAACTGTTATCGTGTATTTTTACAATAAAAAGTTTTCCACACACATACAGACCTCACTAGGCTGTCAAGTTCACACCAAAAATTATTTTAGACTCTGTAGGAATGGAAGTCAAGGAGAATTAGATGAGCCGACAGAGATAACTTTATCATGGATAACCTCTCTAGTATAGAATTCTGCTACTTTATCATGTATTGAAGTTCTTTGTAATATTTATAGTAAATGAAATAAAGAAAATCTATTATTTTAGCATGATTTTTATTAAGTAAGTTAGTGAGTGAGTCTTAACGTGAGCCAGGCAGTCCGTCGCCGATGAAACCCCGGCAAGGGGGCAGAATTGGGGCGTGACAGCCAGCCTGTAAATCCTCCCACGGTATTGACTTGTTCATAGGGATCATCTGGAAAGTGGGATATATATCGGTTGGATGACCCACATTTGAACAAATTCCACAAGTCTTTATCTGATGCATTTGCCCTATAATCAATTTCTCGATGTGATGTTAGTGTACCAAATTTTTGATCGATGAGAGAAATACTTAGCTCATTGATTTTCCTGGGAACATCTTGCCCTAATCTAAATTGTTGTGCATTGACTGCCATGTTAGATATTAAATGCTTACTTCTTCGGGTTACCAATTCAACTCCACTAGCAGCATCAATCATCCATAGGTGAGAGTTCATAAAAATATTGAATAAGCAATTGTTCTAGAATTTGGTGTTGGGAACAACTCGCACAGTTGTTTGAATTTTTCCCAATACTCACATAAGGTCACTCCACTATATTGTCTTATACCACATATCTCTATCCTAGTTGAAGATGCACGAGATATTGGGAAAAAGTTTTTTAAAAATACCTTTTCATGTCATTCCAAGTTGTAATAGAACTAGAGGGCAAATAGTAAAACCAATCATTTACATTATCGGCAAAAGAAAAAGAAAAAACTCTTAATGTGGGTTGTTCTTTGGTTACCCCTTGTGGCTTTATTGTCGAACACAGTATGGAACTCTTTTATATGCTTATAAGGATCCTCTCCTACAAAACCATTAAAAATGGGTAATAAATGTATCAATCCAGGTTTTAATTCAAAAGGAGTCTCAATATTAAGAAAATCAATGTAAAAAGATTGTTGATTAATATCAGGGATAATTAACTCTCTTAAAGTCTTCTAGGTAGCCATATCTTCGTATTTAAAATCCTTCTCCTCTATCACTTCTGAATTCTAGCAAGTCAATTTTTTTTTCTTTTTTTAATTAAGAAACAAGGAGAAAACCAAATATAAAAAAATCACTTAACATCGTTCTCCGACAATGGCGTCAAAATTTGGTGTGTCGTCAAATTATCAAAAATAAATTAAGCTATTTCACTAAATATTAGTATAAAGTGAATAGGTTGTTTCCTCAGAGAATGGTGAATTCACTTCTTTTAAGGAAATAGAAATATGGAGGGTTGATGGTTAACTAAACTAATAATTAAAGGAAACAAATAATTAACTAAATGAAAATAAATAACTCAAAAATTTAAAAGAATATAATTTAAGTAAAAATAAAATTCTAGTTAAATGAATCATATCCACCTTGATTCGGGTTGATTGATCATCGATTTACATAATAAATTAAATAAATCATGAATAAATTGATTATAGTCATTTAACAACCGTTGAACAATCAATCTCTCTTTAGCTCATCGATAATTAAAAGAAATTCATTAATTATTTCCCTATGAGTTAAATGATGTATCATTCTCTCTCGCGAACGCTCTCTCTCGCGAATGCTCTTCGACTAATCGCAACACCCAAATCTCTCGCCCGATCATTTGAGCAGCTCTCTTACGCTGATCGACTAGGTAAGTAGCCTCTTCACCTTCCTCTTTCTCTCCCCCTCTCTCTATCTCTATCTCACTCTCTCCGGTCGAAAACCTTACCCCCTTGTGCCCTCTCGCTTGTGGTCTCTCTCGCCTCTACCCTTCTTGGGTTGATCCCTCTTATCTCCACCTGATCTCTCTCGCCTGATCCCACTCTTGCGATCTCTCTCTTTGTACCTCTCGTGAGCTCCGAAACCCTAGACAAGCAGATCTCCACCTCCTCTTTCCATCCGACCGTAGGCTATGCCTAGATTTGTCCACCAAAGCCTCAATCTTATTGAAAAAAAGCAAGATCTATCTCTCTCATTGGAAAACCCAGAGCTCCGCCTCTTCCTTGACCCCGGCAAGAGTCCCTCTATTCCTTATCTCTCCGCCTCCACCTGTGTTCTCTAGCTCCCTCTACCCTTACAGCCCCCAGCAAGAACCCAACACCATTTTCCTCTATCTCCTACCCACTGTCCCCATCTGTTGCCTTCTCTCTGGTGTCATCTCCTCCCTTTTATCTCCTCCTCCAGTGATACCCTTCCCCCTTATTAATATTCTTGCTCTTATCATTTCTCCGTTTATTATTAGTATAACTAATATTTATATTTATATTAATATTATTATCATTATTATTAGTGTTATTATTATTAATACTATTATCATTATTATTATTGTTATTGTTATTACCATTACGTTTTCACTATTAACACTATCATTGCTATTATTATTATTACTACTATTATTATTATTATTATTAGCATTATTACTATTAGTATTATTACTATTAGTATTATTATTATTACTATTAATATAAAATATATTGTTATGAATTTAAAATTATTAAAATTTAAAATATTTCAAACTCATAGCGGAATAGTTGTAATATAAATTTATTACATTATTATTATAAATATATATTTATTTTATTTTATTTTATTATTTCTTTCCTTAATTTTTTATAAAATCGTTTTATATATTATTATTTAAAGAACTCCACCACGATCGGTCCCAAACCCGGGTAAAGGAATAGGGTTGCGGTAGGTTGATAGTGTAAAATCTTTTGTCAAATGAAAAATAAGAGATATAGAAAAACTTTTGGTGCTTTTCCCCCTTAGCGACACATTATATCGGATCTTGGTTGTAGTGACAAGTTAACAAGAAATCTTAGGGTGCGGATAAATAAGTTAGTCCATGAAGATATGATATGTCGAACCACTTGAAACATAGGATTTTTGACCAAGTTAGGAGAGAGAAGAGAAGCAATGATTAGATGAAAAATTGATATCACGTGTCTTCAAGAAAATAAGTGGGTGGGGGAGAAGGTTAAAGTGGTAGAGGTTTATAGTCATAAATTTTGATACACAGATAGGGATAAAACTAAAAATGAGGTAGGAATAATTCTACATAAAAATCTATTAGAGGATGTAGTAGAGATAAAAAAGATGAGATATAGAATTATGCTTGTCAAGTTAGTAGATAGTAAAAACGTAGTTAATATAGTTAGTGTGTATGCGCTCCAAATATGTATAGATGCAATTAGTAAGAAACAATTTTGAGAGCATTAAGATGAATTTATACAACCCATATCTAGTGGAGAGAAGTTATTTATTGGAGGATACTTAAATGGACATGTTGAAGAGAGGAATGAAGGATTCAAAACTGTACATGGAAACTTTGGATTTATTAATTGAAATAAGACATGAGGTACCATTTTAGAGTTTGCTACAACATTCATTTGGTACTTGTAAACACCTTTTAGAAAAAAGAGTCGCAGATAGTTACATATAGAAGTGGATCTAATACTAATCAAATAGATTTTTTTCTTATTCGGATAAATGATAGAATGACCTGTAAGGATTGCAAGGTTATACCAGGGGAGATTGTAGCAACTCAGCATAGATTTCTAGTTTTAGATATACGTGCCTAAAAGGTAAAAAAAAAAATATCGTCCATTTGTGGAGTTCAGAATTAAGTGGTAGAATCTGAAAGGAGAAGGTGATTTTTAGAGATAAATTAATTCAAGTAGCAAATTGGTCCGTTAATGATGATTCAGAAACAACATGGGAAAAGATGTCTACTAATATTAAGAGTATAGGTAGGGAGGTTCTTGGTGTATTTAAGAATCAGGCTCTAATAGACAAGGAATCGTGGTGGTGGAACGAAAAAATATAAACTGCTATCTGAACCAAATGAGTGTTATACGAATCTTAAAGATAATAGTAGTAGCACTGCATATAAAAAATACAGAAGTACAAAAAAAGAGGTAAAAAAGATTATTCAAGAATAAAAAAGTATGATGTATAACGAACTATTTAAGAGACTGGAGACTAAAGACGGAGAAAGAAAGATTTACAAAATTGTCAAATAAAGGGAGGGGGAAAAATTTAAATGGTGTTAGGTGTATTAAGATTGAAACCAATAATATACTTATAAAGAATGATGATAAAAGAAAGCATTAAAGGGACTATTTTGATAATTTTTTTAATGTTAAGAGTATAATAGATATAGAAAATATCGAAATACCTGTAGAAGAGGTTAATAGAGATTTTAAACGTAAAATTCTTCTCCATTAAGTGAAAGAAGCCTTAATAAAAATGAAGAATAATGAAGCCAGAGGATTTGATGACATTCCCATTGAAGTGTGAAAATGTTTGAGTGAATTTAGTATAGTAATGTTAATTAATATTTTCAACAAAATTTGACAAATCAAGAGAATGCCCTAAGAATGGAGAGATAGCACACTTGTACCACTATATAAGAATAAAGGAGACATACAATATTGTTCCAACTATAGAGGAATTAAAGTTATGAGCTATACCATGAAGCTATGGGAGAGAGTGATAGAGCATAGATTGAGATTGGAGATAATTGTCTCAAAACCAATTTGGATTTGTCAGAAAAATCTACCACAAAAGCAATCCACTTGTTAAAACATCTGATGGAAATATATAGAACACAGAAGAGAGACCTACATATGGTATTCATCGACCTAGATAAAACATATGATAGGGTTCTTAGAGACGTATTGTGGTGGATGCTAATGAAAAAAGAGATTTCGTTGAAATTCATTAATCTCATTAGAGATATGTATTAGGGAGCTGTAACTAATATAAGAAATTATGAGGGTCTGAACGATAGTTTCTCTATTAATATTGGGCTCCATCGAGATTCGATATTAAGTCTCATCTTTTTTGCAATAGTGATAGACAAAATCACAAAAAAAACATCCAAAATGAAATACCATAGTATTTGCTTTTTGTTGATAAAACTAGAGAGGGTATTAGTGTTAAATTAGAGTTTTGGAGTGTCACACTGGAATCCAGAGGATTTAGATTGAACAAGTCGAAAACTGAATCTATGAATGTAGGTTTAGCGATAATCTTTAGGATGATAAAAAACGATTATGTTAGATGGACAAAATGCACAAAAAGTGAATGTTTTATGTATTTTGGCTCCATCATTCAAAATGATAACAATATTGTTAGGGATGTAAATTGTAGGATTTAAGCGGATTAGATGAAATAGAGAAGGGCATTCGGATTTTTTTGTGATTCGCACGATACCACTGCATTTAAAGGGAAAGTTCTATAAAATCGCGGTAAGACCGACATTATTGTATGACACTGAGTGTTGAGCTATTAAACAATAAGAAGAATAAAAAATAGTTATAATAGAAATAAAAATATTTAGATGGATATGAGATAAAACTAAAAGAGATAGAATTAAAAAAAAATGAAGAGATTTGTTATAAGTTAGAAATTAGTTCAATTGTGGATAAGATACGAACGTGTTGTCTCAGGTGGTTTGGGTATGTGCAAAGAAGATCCAAAGACACACCGATTAAGAGGTTGAGAACTTAAATATAGAACATTTAGTAAAATGTAGAGATAAACCGCTAAAAACTTGCATGTATGCTATCCGTAAAAACATGATAGTTAAAGGTTTAGACGATGAGATGACTTTGGATAGAAATAAATGATATAAGAGAATCCGCATAAATTAAACCAACATTCTTTTTTTTCCCTTTTAATTTTTCCCATATTTATCTCTTAAATGACTGACTCCAATTGTTGGGATTAAGATTCGATTGTTATTGTTAATTATTTCCCTAATCGAAAGGCAATCCTAGAGAAGTTCGTATGATTTAGTGTTTCGACAGCATTAAGATCTAAGAGACTTAATTTTAATTAACAAACACACAATCGAGTTTATTTAAATTAGATTATTTAATTCTATGATATAGATTAGACTACTTGCAAAGTTGTGTATTTATGTCATGCACCACTATATTAAAACAAATAAATAATTACGGATTTGTCGTTTTAATTAGTTATATATTATTTTAGTGTTATCAAATATGGACCTCTATTCAATAAACTCTAAAAAATCATAAATGAGTATGAAAATTAAATAAATATGTATGAAGTGTTGATGTATATGCTCAATTAGATCTCTTGATGTAATATGCTCGATTAGTTCTCACAACCATTGAGAATCAAGGCTTCAATAACTCTTCAACTAGAAAAGAAAACTAGAAATAAAACATAAAAGAAGAAGAAAACAAGAAAATAAATAAAATTATGCAGAAAATAATACAAACGTACCTCCTCTCTTAGAGGAGTTTTAATGCCTCTTTTATAGGAGTGGATTTTCTAATTTCAGAGAAAGTCTTCCTGAATCTTGATAATTACTAGAAAAATAGTCTTACTAAAAGAAAATAATCTAATTGGTTTGAAAAAGAAAAACTTCCTTAAAGATAAAATATTATGAAAGCGAGATTTTCTAAAAGATTATCCCTAAATATTAGAAATTTGTCAACAATGCCGGGAATCTTCAATATTTCTTAAATGGATTCCAATTTTTGTGTTCCCATGTGCAGAGAAAGGAATGCTGCTGATTTGGTCTCTTCAAATTAATTCCTTTTCTTCTCTTCTCTTCTCTTCACAACTCTTCTCCATCGTTCCTAAAAGATCAAACATTATAAAACATGGCTATTAGTATAATATTTACTCAAAAATCAGGCAAAATCAACTATAATTATTACACCAATTTATGCCGTATCACTGTGCATGTATGTGTGTGTGTGGTTCTTCGGTCGTTACACTTTTCAATTAGATCATTGCTGCATTGTCCTATGTTCTGTGATCTTTAGTCTCAAAGTCACTTTCCTTTTGTGCTTCATGCTTCTGTGACTTGGAAGGCTGAAAGCATTTGAGGAATTTAACATTGGATGTTGAAATTAATTTGTTACTTATGACATAGATGTGGTCATTGCTTCCTTATTTTCCTGCATGATGTGAGAATTAGAGCATATCCTCTTAAGTCCTTCGATATCCTGCTGTCTTTTTCTCTCTTTCAATTCATTTGTTTGTGATTTAGGTGCTTACTGTTTCTGCTGATAAATCTGCAAAAATATGGGAAATTGGTGAAGATGGAAATGGAAAGATGAAAAGAACATTGACTTGTCCTGGGTCAGGTGGTGTGGATGACATGCTTGTTGGATGTCTTTGGCACAATGATCACCTTGTCACTGTTTCTCTTGGGGGCACAATCAATCTTTTTTCAGCAAGTGACCCTGACAAAAGACCAGTATCTTTATCTGGACACATGAAGTGTATCACATCATTGACAGTACTACAACTTGACCGAAAAATTATTTTGTCAAGCAGTTATGAAGGTTTGATTCTTAAATGGATTCGAGGCATTGGGTATAGCGGTAAATTAGAGAGAAAAGAGAATACTCAGATCAAATGCCTTGCAGCTGTTGAGGGAGAGATTGTTACATCTGCATTTGACAATAAGGTAAGCTATTATGAAAAATATAATCACGTAAGCAACCTTCTTATGGTTTTGAGAATACTTGCATTATCTTTTGATTATTTCTTTCTAAGTTGATACTGCTATTCTCAAATTTGGCTTTCTTTTTTTTATTTTTTAATAATATTGCACAATATCCATGATGCTTGATCTAATTTGTTGAATCCTATGTGGTATTCAATTCTTTGTTCGTACTTTAATGTGCTTAAAACATCTCAGATTGGATATTTTGAAGCTCAACATCTTAACATTAGAATACCTTAATGGCTAGTCGTGTATGTATTTGTACGTACTATTTTAAGTGGGAAATATCATGTATAAACATTTTTCCTTGTAATAAGTAAAAGATCAGCAAATGTAGAAAAGGTTGGAACCTCCTGTATATATCAGATTAAGTGCAAAAGAGATCTGAGAAAATCTGATACACTAAGATTGGCAAATGTAGAAAAGGTTGGAACCTGCTGTATATATCAGATCAAGTGCGAAGGAGATCTGAGAAAATCTGATACACTATGTACCTCTCCTTTATGCTGAAAGTCAAGAGGCTTGAATCAACAAGTGAGTGAAAAGTACTTTTCATTGACCTTCAAAGACTTCCTAGTTAGTCACCCTTGGACAAATAAAAAAATATATCTAGAGGCATGAGAAAAATTCTTATCAAAAAGAAATGCTTTCTGCAATCTTCGGAACAGAAATTTATTTGTAGTTTATTGCATCTACAAATTTCTACATTTGACCTCCTTCCAATAAACTTGATCCTTTCTTCTCTAGTCAAGTGCAACATACAATTCGTCTCCTACAATAAAAAATAGTAAATATAACTAAATGAAATGTCAAAATTTATATTTATGTACTGCTGCTGATATCTTGGTATCCCATACTAAAATATGTTTGTTAAATTTGTTATTTAATAATAAATTAATAAATCAAAACCAATGAATTTCTCAATGAAATTGGCCTTGAGCTTCCAATCTTGAATGTAAATCAAGATTAAAATACAAGTAGACCTTTCTTCTAGAAGTACTTCAGCAAAGTCACAAGCATTGTCTTCTTGGTACTACTAAGAAATGGCTTCATATTGCAGTCACACCTGTAATGCAAACTAAACAAGGATCAATTGAAGGGGAGTATAATGTAAATTTATTAATTCTTGTAAGTTTAATGCGAAGAGGTATTTACTTGTTTTCTTGTCCATGATTATCTCTCTCTCTTTTTTTTTTGGGAGGGGGTGTCTCAGCCAACTCACTGGCTGGTGCTTTTGTTTACAATAGGCAAAAACATACCTTTTCTTTTTAATACGTGTAAGACTGGTGTGTGACAAGGGTCTTGAGGTGTACGATTGCTGTAGTGTGCCAAAAGAAAAAGCCCTCTTCTCCTTTTGTCTTTGGCCTAGGGTGAGAGCTTTATGATTTCTTGTCAAGTTTAAAGGAGGCTCTGGTCCTGTTGGTCTGGTGGTGGTGGTTAGCTGAGGGTGCAGGTCTGCCGGTGTCGTCTTGACGGTCTGCCCTTGCTGTTATCAACTTTTGGCACTGTTGTATGCCAGTGAAATTTTTTATCCGTGTCCTCCCGCTTATGACTCAATTCCTAGATTCTGATCAACAGGGTTGTCCCCATAGGGTGACCGGAAATTTCATGGGTAAGGAGTGAAGGTCTTGAGATGCACACTTTCTAATGTGCGCCAAGACTGGAAAAAAATTCACATCTCCTTTGTCTCTTGCCTAGGTCTTAAGCCTGATGGGTTTAGATCAGGGTTGCCACTTACTCCTTATAGGAGGTTGGGGTTAGCCGGTGCACTCTCGGGCTCCATAACCTGAGAGTTGCTGAGGTCCTTCATTATGGGTTCGTAAGGCTTATGCTTGGCTTTTGATGTTTTGGGAGCGCTGATGACTGAGCTTTTGATGTCTTCTATGTTCAAGTCGCTTTTCATTTGTTTCTTTCGATGATGTTTGGTATGTTTGTTATAGTTAGTTTCTTCTTACGGGCCTAAAGCCTTTGACCTTTTGAGGTTTCCTTCTGTATTAAGTCCTAACATGGTTTAATTACGAGGTTGTGATAGGCAGTTTATTTGTAAAGTTCTTCTTGGTCTGTTGCCCCCCTTGGACCAAAAGAGGGGGGAAAAAAGGAGTTTTCTCCAGGTACCTTGTAATCTGTTTGAAGAAGGGAAAAAATTAGGTATTAATTTATTTTTATTTTTTTTTAAGAAGGCTGGGTACTATTTTCATAGTAATAATATTATTTTAAGTGCCTTTAACAACACTAATATATTTTCATAGAAATAATACTATTTTAAGTTGTGTCCTAACAATTCTGATACTTATTTTTCCTTTGTGGAAGTTTTCTGTATCTTCCTGTCTGGGTCCATGCTGTTTGAATTTGTGGCCAACCTTATTTACGTGCCAAGGGCCAACCTCATATCTTAAAAAACTTTCTAAAAAAATAAAGTACATCCAATGCACAAAGTGCTCCCCGACTTGCGGGGGTAAGGGGAGGGTAGGCGTATATGTACGCAGCTTCCCTTTGTATTTTTTTGCAACTATGATCTCAAGGTCACAAGGAGCAACTTAACCATTGCGCCGAGGTTCGCACCTCTAGGAAGTACAATTTTGAAGATATATTTCTGGTTCAAAGTTTGGGTAGTTTGAATCTCTTGCATGCAACGTTGTAGTCCATCATCATTCTTGCTGGGAACACGGCTCTAGGCTTGTTCTGCCTGTCATTATGATGTTCTGATACCTCAAACAGCTTCATCGAATCTTGATCATATGTCTGCTTGACAACCTTAAAATTTGAAAACCATCATTGATATCTCTTGGTTGATGTAAAAATTATTATTGTTGTTCAGATGTAAATTTCAGCTGTGAAGACTATAAGAACTACGGAGAAATATTCGAAAAGAGGAATTTGTTGGTCCAAGAAGTATAAATCTTCTCTCTCTCTCTCTCTCTCTCTCTCTCTCGCATTGTATCCAGTCCTCATGCACATTCTGCATACATGGTGCATGTACGAAACATTTTCTAGTTTTTCATTGGAACTCTGGACAAACAATTATCTGTGCTGGTTCACAATTCCGTTTTTGTTTAACATATCAAATTCAATAGTCACAAAAATATTTTGAGCTTCTTGAAGTCATTTTTCATATGGTTGATTGGTTTATGCATAGGCAAATCTCTTGTGGTACCGTCCCCTATTGTCAGGGTTATTATCAATATCTTGTAATTTCTGTTTTCTTCCTTTTTTAAGTTCAGATATGGAGAGTTTCTCTGCAAGGAGATCAATGTGGGGAAGCAGCATGTGTGGATATTGGCAGCCAGCCAAAGGATTTGAACATTGCTCTAAGTTCTCCTGAGCTTGCTTTGATTGCTTTCGATTCTGGTGTTGTCTTGCTTAATGGCACTAAAGTACTGTCAACAATCAACCTTCGATTTCCCATAACAGCATCTGCCATCTCTCCAGATGGAAGTGAAGCCATAATAGGTGGGGAGGATGGAAAGTTGCATGTATATTCTATTGCAGGTGATACACTTACTGAAGAAGCTGTCCTTGAGAAACATCGGGGTGCAATCACTGTGATAAGATATTCTCCGGATGTTTCAATGTTTGCTTCAGCTGATGTTAACAGAGAAGCTGTTTTGTGGGATCGTGCCTCTAGAGAGGTATTAATTACTTGCTGCTTTTTTTAGTTATTTTGAGTATCATGCATGATAATTAGGCAACTAATGTTCTTTGCTTCATGTCCGGTAAAAACCTTAACCTAATCATAAATTTGCTTGCATTGCATCTTGTTTGGTGGCATATTTTGAGCAAGAGGTGACTTTTAACTACATGTTTGGGAGGTGAAATTCTCTTATGTGAAGTGCCCCTTCTTTTGCATGACAAATCAGAAGCAAAAAGCGCACTCATACATCCTCATCAAACACACCTGCAACCACGTACTACTGATGTGCATGTGAATGCCTGCCTAGACACAACTTTAGAGATGACATGGGTTATTTGCATTTTGATTTTTTATTGACTTCATGATGTGTACGCGCATATTTAGGATTTGGATCCTTGGTTAATCATTGAACCCTAGCATGTCCAACCGTCTAGAAGGTTTGATTGATAAATAATGTGAAATGGAAATATTATTTAAATTTTGCCTAATGATGCCATATTGACATGTAGACAAGCAGTAGCAACGGTGGAGGCAATTGTCCATAGTGATTGGGGCCATACCAAGCAGGCCATTTTTACAAAGAGTAGTCTTTGTCAGCTTGACTGAGTTGTATACTTTCTTTCCACCTGTGAAGTCTTTAGTAATTTTGGGACTTTCTTTCTACGGTAAATAATAATAAAAAATCTTATAGAAGGAAAGAAACCTCTTGCGCTTACATTTCAAAAGCCATCAATAGGCATCCACGGAATGTAAATTGATTTCTTAGCGAAGATACATAATCATTTTGTTTTTAGATCAAAAGGAATGTACACAACTGCAAGGGTGAGAAATCCTTGGAGATGAAAGTAGAGAAAACTGAGAGTAATAATAGCTCTCCAATCCATGCTCAACTCTTTTAAACTATAACTTTTTTAGATCTGTGAAACATGAGCCTGCAGAGAAGAATAAAATACCATCTTATCCCACAAAAGAGATTAGAATCAAGGAACTGATCTCTAAAGATTCTTGTGTTACACACACTCCAAATGCATCAAGAAATAGCCATTGAAGCACATCTCCAATGTAAACGAGCATCATTTTTCCTCCCAAAACTTTTGAACTTCATTGAAAACAAATCAGGGAGGCTTCTGGGACAAATCCATGCCTTGCTTGTCATGCCCTGACTCTCCCGCCAAGCACGTAACAACCGCCGCGTTATCTTAGCATACGGGCATGACCTCTCCATATACCGGGATAGCGCAAGGCATTCAAATTTTTTTCAATATATCTTCCAAAACAATAAACTCATCAAACCAATAAATCATATAACAATTTGCATGCAAAGGACCCATCCGGTCCATCTCTGTACACACAAGCATGCATCGGCACACATTTAGGGAGGGGATCCTGTACATGCATGCATGCTATGTGGCATTTCCAGTCATTTCAGAGTTTCACAAAGTCACATTCTCAAAAATATTTCAACAAATCCCAATAAAAGTCCAAATGTCCCGATGAAAGTCCAAATGTCACAAATAAGAACAATAAGTTTCGCAAAAATAAGTTTTAAACAAATATAAACACTTTCCACGTGAACCAAGACTGGATTCCACCAATACTTGTCCCAAAAGATATGACAAGTATCAATTAAATCCAAACTTCAAAAGAATAGTACAATAGCTTCCTCCCACGGATGAAATTACATCAAATCTAAAAAAAAATAGCATCCACCACCAATACCTATCATGGATCACCAAAATATCTCTGAATCAGCCAATATCTATCAAAGTCTACGCCTCCTTTGAAAAGGATTGAAAGGAGGGGGTGAGTATTTTAAAATACCCAGTGAGTTGAGTGCAGTGACAGGTATCATATAAATAAGGGGTGAGGGTGGTAATGCCAAATATATGTATCAACCATCATTGAATGCCATAATGAAATTCATCCTCATAAAATCATTCATATCAATTCACCATGACTCATAAAATTCAACTCAATCAATCAAATTTCATTTTTTCCACAATTTTGGGGTATACCGAAAATATTATCTTGCCAATGGCCGTTGGCAGGACCCGCCAAGAGGTTTTCCATAATTTTCATAAAATCCCCTCCACCTTGGCGTTGGCCCGAAACTCCGTGGGGTGCTACCACGTTATCCGACAGCCTGAGGAGGCTCTCCATCTCGCCTCTCACCAAGCTAAATATAAAACAGCCTTAGCCATGCCGCCCCAACAGACCTGTCCGTGGCAAGACTCAGACTGCAGTCCTTTTTCCCAGCACCATGTTACCAAACTCATTTTATAAATCAATGCATGCTCAAATATGAGGTAGAGCAATATTTCACAATTCACATGAGTATCCCAAAGTAACATGGTGCAAATAATTCAATAATCATGTACAAGAGTCATGGACATTTCACAATTTCATTTTAGGCATACCACAATCACAAAACAATTTCAATTCCATTTGCAAATTCATTTCAAAACTCAATTTATAAATCATATTTAAAATCATTTACTCATTCATATGATACACAATCCATCCACTCACCTCTTGGGAGGGTATCCACTCCCAATTTTCAATTCAAGTCCAATGAAATTCCTTTTTCAATTTCCAATTGGCCTTCCTAACCAATAATCACAATGACAATGTCAATTTATCAATATTTCTAGGGTTTATAAATTTTTCCCAAATTTTTTACACAAACCCTAAATTTTCAGACATATTTCAAATGGGACTTCAAGGAAAGCTATTTTAATCAGCCCAATAAGATTCTATTATCCATTAGCATGCTTCTTTCGTATCAAACAGCCTAATTCATATAAAATCCTATACTTAACCTTAATAATCACATATAAAATTTCAGAAAACACATTCTATTCGAATCTAATATACATTCTAACATATACAAGACTTCTTACCCTAAATTCAGTCAATTAATCGAATGGATTAGAAATCCCCTCACCTAGGGTTTTCACAGTTCGCACATCTAGCTTCCGTGCGCCATTCAACTCATTCCAAGACCTGCAGTGCTTCCGATTCGAAGCAAAGTTCAGTAATTAAACTTATTCACTATGAAAATCAAAACCCTAGAACTAAGATCTGAGCTCGGCCCTTACCTGCAGAGAATGGAATCGCAGTCCCGCGGCCTAGGGTTTTCAGAGGCTTGATGGTGGGTTGCAGCAAGGATTGCAGGAAGATCTCTCGGGAGTGAGAAAACAGCAGCGCACGCGAGCAAAAGAGGGAGAGAGCGAGAGCTCTGCTGTTCGCGTGCGGGAGAGAGGAAGAACAGAGAATGAAACAGGGAAAGAAAGAGAGACGGTGGGGAGAGAGAGAAACAGAGAGTGAGGTAGAGAGAAAGAAAAACAGAGAGAAACAGAGGGAGACAATGGAGAGACGGCGATGGAGAGGGGGATCGACGAATGGCGGAGGAAGGCGGAGCGTGAGAGATTGAGAGAGCGACGGAGAGTGCGAGAGAGAGTTCGAGAGAGACGAAGAGAGGGAATGGGAGAAAAGGGAAGCAATTAGGGTTTTCAAACCCTAATTGAATTGGGGAAGTGCAGCGTTTTGATTCAAAACGCTGTGCTTCCCTCTTGTTTTTTTCCGGTATTGCATTGCTACCCCAGCAAAAAGGCTGTTCCACATCTCTCAAGCCACTGAACGGTGCATAAACAAGTGATCTCTATTTTTAGAATTGTTGAAGCACATGACACATACATTTGGTGAGATAGCTTTCAAAGATCTTTCTTCTGTAACAAATCATTGGTGTTCTTGTTTGGCACCAAAGACTAATAATATGATCATTTCTTTTTATTCTTGTCAATCAATCAACTTAATTGCACAGCACAGAAGGTACCTTTCCTCCTTGGTTTTCTGAATCTATTCTATAAGAATTTGAAGGAAAAATTCTTCTATATTTGCTAGGTACAGCAAACTTCTTCTCAAGTGTCATGTCCTTCCAATCCAGCCAAGCTGCAAAATCATACAAAGATCAATGAATCACTGCACATAGCATAACAAGTCATAGGCATAAAATCATATTAAGAGCCATAGCCACTGACAATGTAGAATCCTGTTCCATGTTTGGTGTTGTTTAAAAGGAATAGAGGCCTTATTTTCTTGAAGGGATAAAATCTGACCAAATTGGTTGAAGGGAGAAGTGATTGGAGTACACAATGTGAAGATGGGTTAAAGAAAGAGAGGGCTGGTGTTCTCTCTCTCTCCCATACCCACCTATCAAGATTTCAAGAAAGTTCGAAGGAATCAGCATATGTAGGGAAGGAAGAAATATCCAAAACTTTCCTATCTCGTTGCTTTTAGGAAATGCAAATTCCAACAAATAGAATTGTTATCCTTAAGATAGATACAGATGTAGCATGAAAATTTGAATTTTTGCCATATAAAGGTAAACCACCTCCAACAGTCCTGCGTCTTCAAGAGAACACAAAGTGATAGCCTTGAGAAAAAGATTTGAAAGGACCTGATTGCCATTAATGTTGGCATCCGACCAATCATGTAAGAGGCCATGTTTTCTTAATGCTTCCCTGTGCCATTGAGATTATGATTTACAAGGAATCCAATCCTTGTGCGACTGAAATTTTGATTTCTCAAGGAATCCATGTTTATTTTGGTGATGGCAAGCTATATATGAGTGAACTGGGATAGATATAATGTACTTCTATTTGAACTGTCATAACATTTTATAGTGAAATGACATCTATGATCTAATTCTTTTAATTTTTAAGGGGAATTGTAGTTTTCTTCTTCTCCTAGTTGATTGAGAAATTATAATTTCAGATAAAGCTCAAGAACATGTTGTACCACACCGCTCGCATAAATTGTCTGGCTTGGTCTCCTGATAACAGCATGGTTGCTACTGGTTCGCTTGATACATGTGTCCTCATCTATGAAGTTGATAAGCCAGCCTCAAATCGTATAACTATAAAGGGAGCTCACCTAGGTGGGGTTTATGGATTGGCTTTCGTGGATGATCAAAGTGTAGTGAGTTCTGGTGAGGATGCCTGTGTACGTGTTTGGAAGTTAAGTCCTCAAAATTGAAGCAAATAGTGACCAAATTTCAAGTGATGCGGTCGGATGACTATGCTCTGTCTGCTTTTGTCTGTGGGAAATTTGGCTGCAAAGGAAAGATTAGAAATGATGGAACTGGTAACACTGATTGGCATGGATGAGCTTTATCTGATGAATCCAAGCTGGCACATGTTGGCTATCACAAAATTGTGAATGTGTTGTCCTAGTTCATTTTGGTTGAGTAGCTCTAGTGATTTATTGGTGGAGAGGATTGTTCAGGTAAAGCTTTCTGCCTTTTCAGAAATTTAGGCAAAACCTTATTCTGAGTTGGGGATGCTGATGCTATAGCCAACTGGACTTGAAGAATAAGGAGAGCAATTGCTGTGGTCTGATCCACTGCTTGTGAGCAATCTTCTTCCTTGATTGAAAAAGAATTTTGCCAGAATTTTGAACTTCATTATTCCTCATTTTTCCCCTTCCCCTTTCTTCTACCTGATGATCATACTTGTGCAAAGTGCAGAATTGTGTGCATTCCTTTGGTTTCGGTTTCAGTCACTTCCAATAAGTGAAATTTGTGGTTATTTAAAATTATCAATTAAGGCCATGGCCTAAAATGGCAACTGCACATTTCTTGGTTAATCATCTTCTGGGTCATAATGTATTTTCAAGGAAAAAAAAAGGAAAAAGAAAAATATTAGATAGAAATTATGTTTTCTTGAAAGAAATCAAAATAATATGCTGGTTGAGAAAGATGTTTTTCTTGTTGCTTTAATCAGTTTTTACGGTGCCTTTAGTGGCTTCCATAGGGGTGCTGGGGTTCCTGAAATCTACCATTTCAAACCAACTCAATTTACTTGACATCTGAGTCCTCCCAAACTTCCCCCACCCACCTCCCCCAAAAAAAAAAATATAGACTTGACTATTAATTAGCCTATGTAGCTCGATTTAAGCTCAACATCAGTGTAATAAAACCAAACTTGAGCAGATGCTCAACTTCATGGACTACGGTTTGTTCTTGTTTTGTTTTTGGTTTTTATTTTATTTTATTTATTTATTTTAAAAATCAGTCGTTTAGTGATATGTGTATGCTTGGGTTGATTTGGACAAACAATATGGCCTCATTGATATTTGTTTCTTGCATGCCATTATTATGGATGCGGACGTTTCGGCTTTACTCCTAGGAAAACAAAGTCCATGATTTTTTTACTGAAAATCATCTTCTCTCGCATATTCTTATAGCAACCAAAGGACTGCCATTACTAAAGTCAGCAATACTTGCTAGAAATTTGCACAACATTAAGAGGCCGCTAGGACTGACATTGTGTTGGGCAGGTCTCCCATTTTCAAGACGGCTCAAAACCACGAGTCTTTACTAGAAGTGAACCAATTTGTTATTATGGTCCTGGTATAAGAATATATAACCAAACAGGATCGAATCAAAAAAGAAAAAATAGAAATGGAGAGATTTTTCACTGAGGGACATTATGGTCCTACCACTGGAGTGAACTTCCATCATTGACTCGAAAATTAGACCCATCAATCTATCAGATATTTTCCCGTAGACCAAATACTTCGGTTTTGATGCTATTTTTATTTTTCATTATTAATTTATATATGGAGCAAGAATAAAATATTAATCTTCTAAAATTTTACCTTTTTTGGATCAAAAACTCCTCTCTTGATCTAAAATGTTGAATATGAGCCACTTTATCCTCTTTGAATGGTAGCAATTTGTAGCTGTGGGAAGAAGGGCTTACAACTTGACAAAACCCTTGCGCTTTTGGTTATAAGATAAAAGGAGTAGAGCAATTAACAGCTGCCGTCAGGAGTTGGTTTCGATATTTTAGTTACCGGATTAGTCGGGATCAAAATAGTTATCGAATACCGATATTTTATCTTAAAAAAGTAACAACATTTTGGTGGTTGCTATTTAATTATATAATATCGAATATTACATTAATAAAAAAATATATATAATACTGAAAACGGGCAGCACATTGCTTCAAACATTTGTATCAGGATGGTAACCCACTTTGCAATAAAATTTGAGTAAATAATTACTAAAGTCATCCGTCTATGTACTAAATCTAGCGATAATCACAAAATTAAAAAAAAAAAGAAATGTGCTCAAGTATCGTAAGAAAATCATTTAGGATAAAGAGGATCACCATATGGTCACAAAGACAACTTCAGAGATTTGCTAGCTCAGATTTTCAATTAAGAGAATATTAAAAACATAAATAGTAGGATACAAAAGTAATTTGAATAATATCAAACTACCATATTTCCAATTCAGAAAGGAAGAAAGGAAAGTCTCAAATTCTTACAACATGGATTGAGGTGATTGCCAAAAAAAAAAAAAAAAGAAGATTATGTTTGATGACAAATTCTGATTTTAAAATTGAGGAAAGGAAAGCCGCAAGCTACACTACAACCACCCAAAATTCAAATTCAAATTATAAGAAAAGGGAAGTGATAAATTCTATCATCTGGGGATAACTATCTTTCACACCAAAGGAAGGAACATTGTGGCAGTATATCATAGATCACAGTATAATACCACCATACAAGAGGGGGAAAAAAAATCACAATCGAAAACAGTGTTTTTTTTTTTTTTTTTTTGTTTTTATAAGGAGATGCAACCAAACGAAATCGAATCGAGAAAAAAAAATAAAAATAAAAAAGTTCTACTGTTTGAGCTGACCGATCAATCAAAACTTTGTTTCCGATGGTCAAATTGGTTGAAGTAGGAAGAATCATATGATCCAGAATCAATGATTACTCGATGACAAACAATCAAGAAAAATAAAGTAAGAGTTGCACTAATTAATGATTGATTTCCATGAACATAATTCTAAAAAGGCTATAAATGCACAATACGATACCACGAATATATATAAGATATACCATAAGTAGAAGACGATAATTCTACACGAAACTAGAAAAAATTATTTTGTTGTTTTTGAGTTACATTGGTTCTATTTTTAAATTGTAAGAACCTAACTTAAGTGAGTTAAATCAAAAAAATAACTTGGCAAATTCATGCCAAAGGGAGAAATGAAAGGAAAGGAAATGAAGATAAAATTAAAAATCACGTTTTGAGAACAAAAAATATGATGGGAAAGGAAAGAAAAGTGAAATAAAATAAAAAATCATATTTGGTTAGACAAGAGAAAGGGAGAAAATATATTTAAAAAATACATAAATTTACTTTTTTCTCTTTTTTAAAATTTGTATATATATATTAAATAGAGAAGATAAAAGTAATTTTAGCATTTAAAATTTTATATGAGAATCATTTCTCTTCAAAATCCACTAATTTAGTAGGATTAAAAAATAGGGTTTGGTGGGTTTGATAGAGACCCTCCAAAACCTTTGTTTTCAATAAATTATTTTTAGATTTTTTAAAAATCCTTCTTTTTCGCTTCCTTTCCCACCGAAATGCTCCATCCAAATGAAGTTATCTTGACGTCTAAATATACTCAAAAGTATCCTAATCTTAAAATACTTTTAATCCCAATTTTTAAATTCTTTTAATGCTAGAAATAAACACACGTGAAGAAAAGGCCAATTTTGTATATTTTCATAAAAATAAAGTTTAAGTATAAATCTGTTCTTTCCCAAACATAAAATCGTAAATTATGGATTTTACCTATTAAGAAAGTTACAAATTATGTGGGAAAAGGACAATTGTAGGATATGGTGAATAATTGATATCCTTTTCCTATTTATTTTATTTATAATTATTGATGTAGTTTTTTGAGTTTATAAATGTGGATAGCTTCATTTCACTCCCTCACACTCAGAGGCACTACTTGTCTCCAATGACTGGGAAAGCAAAAATGATGAGAGCGCGGAGGGCTCCGATGTTGGTGGGGTTGCTAATGCTAGTGATAGTGTGCGGAGCCGAAGTGTCAAATGGCAAGAAATTAGGCACGGGCAGGCTGAGCAGACGGGGTTTTCCAAAGGGCTTTGTGTTCGGAACGGCAACGTCCGCCTATCAGGTTGAAGGCATGGCTAGTAAAGATGGGCGTGGTCCTAGCATTTGGGACGTCTTCATTCAAAAGCCTGGTTGATATTTTAATTTTGAGTTATAAAATTTAATTTTTTCCCACATTTGGACCCACCAGCACCGGCATTTTTCTCACTATTTCAGTATCATAAATTATAAAATTTAAGGTTGGAACATTTTTATATCCTCGTTTTCCATTTTATTTTTGATAAACAGTCAATTTGTCTGAATATTTTCTTTTAATAAATTACCATTGTTTGGTAACAATATTAGATTCGACTGATTGTTTGGATGTTTGTGAACGTAGGGATTGTTGTGGATAATAGCACGGCAGAGGTTTCGGTTGACCAGTACCACCGCTACAAGGTAATTTATTGTCTGCCCCCACTCCCTCATCCATTTTTTTCTTAACAAAATCACAAATAATTCTCTATATTTCAAATTTATTTTAAATGATTTTGTGATTTTTTATTATAATTAAATATTTTTCAAAACTTTTAAAAAAAGTCTTATAAGTGGATTGAATTAAAATTTGTGCACTTGAAATTCATGTGCAGAACACTTTTTCTCCCATTTCTCCATCCCAAAAATACCACACCTTGAGAGGGGAAACCAAAAGCCAATAATTCATTTCGACATTATAACTTTTTATGAGAATTTTAATGCAGTGAGTCAAATATAATGAAAATTAACATCGGAGGATGTAGAAATCGAAACCTAAACAAATTTATAGGGTTATCAGAAATTTCATGTAACTTTTTTTTTTGAAATTTGAAAGTTAAATATAAAAAATAGAGATGACAGGGCAGATATAAAATCTATTTTAAAAGTTTTGAAAAATAATTAACTACGGTTATTTGAGAAGTGTAATTTTCAGAGTTATTTATAATTTTAGTCTTTATATTGTTACTAATTTTGAATTATATATGTGATGCACGTGCATAAAAGTTCCAACAAATAAGTGTAAAGGCATATAAAATGATGCAGGTGAGGAAGGCAAGATTAATATCATAGGTATATATTTATATTGATTACAAAAAAAAATATATATATATAACAAAAGAAGAAATTTAATAAATTATAATAGCAACAAATTTAATATTAATCCTAAATTGAAGAATATAGAAGAGAGCCGAGAGCAAATAAAATAAAGTAAAATAACAAAAAATTAGAGTTTTAAAATAAAAATAGAGAAAATAAAATAATGAAAAGAAATAAGTAAAATTAAACATTCATATTTTTTATGAATAACTTGCATCCATACTATAATATAATAAAATATATAAGATAATATAAGAAATTTCATTTTTAATAAAAATAAATACTAATAAAATAAAATTTTGTTAGATACAAACTTCTTAAATCTGATATAAACTTTATGATGATTCAACATTCAAACCATTTTAAAAAATAAATATTATTTTGCGACAATCAAGCACCCAAATGCCCTTCTCTCTCTCTCTCTGATAAATAAGGAGTGGACAAAATTTTCTCATCCACCCATCTCTGGTCATTAATTGCCGTATTAAAATAGAAAATCACCATTAGAGAATACCTTAATCTGATGTATGATTTAGTGTGGCGTTTAGGCCCTTGTTGAGCTTGACCCACGAGAAGAAAAATCGTAAATTTGACCTCCAACTATACTCCACTCATGCAAATCTAAACTTCGTATATACTAACTACCATGGCAGGAAGATATTGACCTGATGAAAAATCTAAATTTTGATGCCTATCGTTTCTCCATCTCATGGTCCAGAATTTTCCCAGGTAATAAATGGATTTTCCAGTTCAGTTTCCAATTTCATGACCCTTTTTCCTTAATAATCTTCATTGTTTGGATCCAGAGGGAGTTGGGAAGGTGAACTGGAAGGGAGTTGCATATTACAATAGATTGATTAATTACTTGCTCGAAAGAGGTAATCAAATTTTGAAATCTGTAATAACAAATAGCAGTTCTTTAAAAGTACTATTAATCTTTGTTACTAAATGCTTGGTGATTCTAATCATTTTCTAGGCATTACACCTTATGCAAATCTTTATCATTATGATCTCCCGGATGCACTTGAAAAGAAGTATGGTGGATTACTAAGTCCTGAAGTAGTGTAAGTACACAGGCTTTGCATGGTTGGTTTAGCCAATTTTGCAACTATTGCTAGTTTTCAATCAATTGGGTTCAATCTTTGCAGAAACGATTTCGCAGATTATGCTGAATTCTGTTTCGCAACATTTGGAGATAGAGTTAAGAATTGGTTTACATTTAATGAGCCAAGAGTGGTGGCAGCTCTCGGCTATGACTCTGGCTTTTTTGCACCTGGAAGATGTTCTAAAGAGTACGGAAATTGCACAGCTGGAAACTCCGGGACTGAGCCTTACACCGTGGCTCATCACTTGATTCTATCCCATGCAGCCGCTGTTCAAAGATACCGACAAAACTATCAAGTAAGCTTTCATATATATCTACATGTTTGACAAGGAAAATCAATCATAGTGGAGTTTCATCAATAGACCTTAAAATGTTTTAGGCAACTCAAAAGGGAAAAATTGGAATCGTGCTGGATTTTGCCTGGTATGAACCTCTTACTAGAGGGAAGGCTGACAGCTACGCTGCTCAGAGAGCAAGAGACTTCCATGTTGGATGGTAAGAGTTCTTTCACTCCGCACATAACATGATGAGAGTGTCCACAATGATTTTGAGGTTCATTTAGTTAGAGATTTTGAGAATTGGTCCTATTTTTTTGGCTTTAATGTAGGTTTATTCATCCCATTGTATATGGGGAGTATCCAAGAACAATGCAAAAAATAGTTGGAGATAGACTACCAAAGTTTACAGAAGAAGAGGTTAAAATAGTGAAGGGCTCAATAGACTATGTGGGTATCAATCAATATACTACATATTACATGTATGATCCTCATCAACCGAAACCAAAAGTTCCAAGCTATCAGCAGGATTGGAATGCCGGATTTGCTTGTAAGAGCCTTTTGTCCTTCCATTGTAAATTCACTTCTCAAACAAGTTATGTTGCTCAACACCAATGTATTCTCTTTTATTTACCTTGCAGATGAAAAGAATGGTGTGCCTATTGGTCCTAGAGTAAGTTATACTGCCCTACCTGCACTAAATGGCCCAAGAATTTAATCTTTTACTTTGATGTGTTGCAGGCTTATTCTAATTGGCTCTACAATGTTCCATGGGGATTATATAAGGCGGTAACCTATATAAAAGAGCATTATGGAAATCCTACAGTGATATTGTCCGAAAATGGTAAATTGAGAATCACCATTTTGCTGAATTTTTTAGGTTTCTATGTTAATCTTTGCACGTAATTTATACGACATACGTAGGCATGGATGACCCTGGTAATCTTACATTTGCCAAAGCGTTGAAGGACATTACGAGGATAAAGTACTGTTGGAGCTATATGGCTGAACTAAAGAAGGCAATAGATGAGGGAGCCAATGTAGTTGGCTATTTTGCATGGTCTTTGCTCGACAACTTTGAGTGGAGATCAGGATATACCTCAAGGTTTGGCATTGTTTATGTTGATTACAAGACTCTCAAGAGGTACCCAAAGATGTCTGCTTATTGGTTTAAAAGCATACTTCGTCCAGACAAGAATTGAGCTCGAATTGAATTTCTCAGGTTCTGGTCTATTGGTTCATCAATATAAAATGTCATCAAAATGGTATTTTCAACTTGGGGTAAACTTTTTAAAGCTATGTATCATGGATTAAATAAAACTACCTCCATCTGAATCAAGGTGAAAGCTCACTTTGATTTGAACACGCCCAAGATCTTGAATGTGTAGATTTGGTCATTTGCTATATATGCAAGCAAGTAAAATAAAATATGAATTCTTTATACCTTCTAATGTATGAGCTTAGCAAATGACTTTGATGCTAAACAATGTGTATCAGTCAACTTTGTGTGAAATTCCGAATTTTTTTTATTAATTTCCTAGCACAGAGAAAAATGTATTAGAACAAGTGGATTTCATTATAGATTAGTAGTAAGAAAAATTGATAACTTGTACTTTTCCTTTATCACCTAATCAGAAAGTAACAAACTCCCTATATTGATTTGGATCAATTTTTTCATCTTCCATTCTCTTGACATTTTCATCTACTCCAAGTGAATTATCGAACCACTTTGATTTCAGAGTATTTTTAAAACTCTTTCCTTTGTCACATAAGTTTGTAATAACCCATTTCTTTGTGTCTTATTTGAGTGGCTTGGAAGTAACCTTTGACTATAGTTAAAATAAAAGAAATATATAAAGAATAAAATTAGATATATTAACTTCTCATCTATGCCATTCAGAAATAAAACTAGATACTTGTACAATCTCCCACATGCCGTCTTTATACTTTATTGGCATGTCACGCTAAGTCCTATAGTTTATTAGAGCAATCGAATGCACTTTAACTATAGAGTCCAAGGAATTTGGTGAAGATTATACCATCGATTTCTATTGGTTAGTTTAATTCATTTATTTCAACCATCTTGTGCTTTCCTTTTTTTAAGTCCCAAATATATTGATAGCGAATTGGGCCTCTACGTTTCTTGGCAATTCTCAAAACAAAAAATTAAAAATGGATAATTACTTGACAACATGTTAATATTAAACCTCAAATTAAATTGATTTGTTTATTTTTAAACTTGGGGTAACATCTTGGGATGGGTGGGCTTTTTTAGATTGAACTTATTCTTAGAATGGTTGTGATTCTTCGTGGTCAAGTATAATGCTCATCCATCATTTAGTTTAACCCATATTTGTAGCTAGAAAATTTAAAATTTTTTAGATACCCATTCTCAGCAGAATCCAACACAATAGAGACTTTTTTGTCAAAAAAAGGTGATTATATTTTGATGAAACATTGCAAAGTTGTTGTTCGTTTTGTTGGTGTCTGAATATATGCTATAGAGAGTTTCAATGAGAGCTTGAGTGAGAGCTTTGGATAGGTCTATAGACAGAAAATATACTTGGCCGATCATATAGATTTCAGGAGAAGGAAAGTTTTTTATTTTTAGTTGAAAATATGTTTGGTTAAGTGAAAACTTTCGATGAATTATGAGAGAATTTAGGGGAACGAGGTTGAAAATATGTTTTGTTGAGTTAAAACTTTCAATGGATTTTGAGAGCTTTGGGGGAGGAGAGCTTTCGAGAGAAGAAGAGATTTGATAGTTTCAAAAGGATATTTTAAAATATATTTAGATTTAATCATTTGATAGTCTAATTTTCACCAAAAAAAAAAAAAATTCAAAACTTGTCCTTTTTTTAGTCTTTTGTCTCTTCATAAATTTTTCTGTCATTTTTTCCACACTTTTACTATTTATCCACCTTTTTTCATTACACACATTTTCTACACTTTTAGTCATTACCCGTTTTGTTCTTAATTTCTACTTTTTGTCAATATCCACCATGTGTCTTTTTCATATCATCACGATTATTGTGTGTTATTTAGCTTGTTCAAAAAGATCACTTTTACCAAATTTGTTCTTCTTGTATCCTTATCATAGGTTGACCCAATCACATCAAAATAGCACAAATTTATACATTTCATTATAGTTCACTTAAATGATTTGTCTTAACATTCCATAATAATTAACTTTACTTTTAATGGGTCTTTTATCTCTCGCACTTGCATAACTAATGTTATCCACTGTTACTACAATTTATGAGTTCTAAGTTTGAAGGCACTTCTCACTTTCTTTTATATGAAATCAATATCCATTGATTACATACCTATTATAATTTTTAACCAATGGATCTGGTTCATGAGCAATCCATTTAATTTCATCTGTAATCTCTCTAGGATATTTTGGATTTGTAACTTGGAAAAGAAATTGAAATATTACTATTGTAATGTAAAATTAATAACATTAAAAAGATTGATTATTGATATACTTACACGACATCTAAACCAGGGACTGAAATCTTTACTATGAAGTCTATCATTTTGGAAACTATTTAACTTCTTTCCATGATTTGTTCTTCGAACATGTTGAATATATTCACTTCATACAAAACAATACATATATATTATTATATGAGATTAAAGTTTAATATTTGTAAACATTATTATCACAATATATACTTGCACACTAAATGAGGTAATTGTGTCATTGTTAAATGTATGTATTTATGGCATTCCTACAATGATTTCTCAACAAGACAAATTTGAGATGTTCTTTTTCTTTTTCGTCTTTTAACAGATTTGTGTACCCTTATCTAGAAAGGCCTTCTAATAGTTCTTAAAGAGGACTCATCTTCTCCAAATGCAATTTGGTTGTAATCATTCCGCAACGGACGATTGAATCTTGCTTTAACTCTATCTAAATACCTCGAATAGAACAACAAGCACTCATTTTCTATATACCCTTTCACGATTGAACCTTCAGGTCGTCCTCTATTAGTATATAGGATTTGAGTTAAAGCAAATATCTACATATACATACATATACATTATATTACATACAATAGACACATAGCAAATATTACATGTGTGTGAGATTGTTAAATAAAATGAACATATTTGTTAAATAAATAATCATAATAAAATGAACCTTTCAACCGGATACATCCATCTATGTCACTGGTCCTCCAATCCTTGCTTTACTTGTCTATTATGCAATCAAGTGTATCATGCTCGTAAAAAATGAAGGAGGGAAAATCTTTTCAAATTTTCACATAATTTGCAAAACCAATGCCTCTACTTGCTCAAATTCTCATAGATAAATCATCCTAGAACAAAGACATTTAAAAATTGTAAATTTTAATGATAATAGAGATAACATTGTCAGGCAGTGATTCATGAATAGCTATAGGAATAAACTCCTACATTAATATGTGGCAGTCATAACTGTCTAAACCTATTAGTTTTCGCTGTTTTAATTGAACACATCTGGAGTTGTTAATAGAGTACTCGTCAAGAAGTTTTAAATCCTTTAAAATCTTGAGAAATGCATCTTTCCCCTGTAAGGTCATTTGATAACATGCTTTAGGTAAAATTAGGTTCGTAAAGTTTGGTCTATGTATTGCGTGTAGATCCTTTCTTATTCCGTCACTTCAAGATAAAGTCTAACCTTATAATTGTCATTAGACTTTTCTTCTTGCCTAAGAATTCTACCAATAATTACATCAAAACAGTTTTTCTCAGTGTGCATCATGTTAATATTGTGTCCAGTTAAAACATTCTCCCAATATGGAAAATGAAACAATATGCTCTTTTTTCTCCATTCTTGCATGTCATTATAACTTACTAAGTCAATCCCATCTAATTCTCATAACATATCGGTTCCTGATCATTGTTTAGGAACTCTAAATTCCTGTGTCCCATCGAAAGAATATTTATCATGTAACACCGTTACCTCGGTGTACTCCTTATTGTACTTCTTTTCATGTTATATATGATATTACTCTTGTTTCTATATAGAAAATCTACTAAGAAATTTTTCTGTTAAAACCACTCCCGAAAATTTTGGCACAATCGCCGATAATTTAAAAATTTCCAAAATGATCACCGATGGTCCAATAATAATAAGAATAACTCTAAAGTGCATAAAAGTCTTAATTTTGGATAGATCTTACTTCGTAGAGCTAAATCACAAATTTTCAAAAAAAAATCTCCCGAAAACCCTAATTTGGGTCGAAAGCTGTTTGGAAAGGCTAAACAACCACGTTTTGACGTGAAAAAAATTAAATTAGGCCTAATACAAGATTTTGAGTCTAATTTGAAATTTATAAAACTTTGCTCTTAAAATCGCTTAAATCGGAAAATTCATCAATAAGCCGAAAATTTTCCCAAAAAGTGCCGACAAGTCCTAAAATCACTAAAAATGGCTAACAAAAGCCAAAACACTTAAGTATAAGTATAAAGAAGTGAATTTGAAAAATTGAAAGAAGAAATTCGTATTAAAAATCGCAAATGGTCAAATTTATAATTTTGAAAAGTTTAGGGACTAAAAGTGCAAATATGAGAACTTGAGGGACTAAGTTACAAAACCAACTATTGAATGACAATTGAAGATCATCCATTGGCTAAGAGCATACATAGTGGCCACTTAAGCTCATTCCACTAAAGAGAAACCTCATTGGTTGAAAAATTGTTGCATGAATTCTCATTGGTTAGTCAAAAACTCTTTCTCTGTACTTGGAATTCATCATGGACGAATTTGACAAGAAGGTGGGTGCATACAGGTAGCTTGTAAGCAATTTTCATAGGAGAAAGACTTAGAACAAGTGTAGGGTGGAGGTCTTGCATGCAAAAATGAATCAAAGGATCAAGATAGATTGATTTAGTTTATAAAAAGACCAAAACCAATCATTTTCTCTTCTATTCACTCACTTGGATGAAATTTTTACTAAGAAAAGAGGGATTGCTCATGGTCAAGTAGAATTCTTGGAGTATTAGAGAAGGAACACAAGTAAAAGAGGTAAGAACATTCTTGACTCCATATCTCTAGTTGTTTGAGATAGTATAAGAATTGTGTAGAGATTGATATTTGATGAATTATGTACTATGGTGTTAAGGTGATCAAGATTTCAAGAAAATCAAGATCAAGTGATGGGTATTAGTTAGCAAAAGATCATACAAAGGAAGGTAAAATACTCAAACTTGAAATCTTTATAAGTAGTGAAATTAAATACATGTACTAGCATGCTAGATATAAATATTTTAATTTGAGCAAGCTGTAATAATTTCATGATATTTTATTCTGTGATGATCAAAATTTAGATTGGTTTAGTTCTGGTAAAACTAGACTCCATAAGCTTTAAAACGAGTTACGGTGAAAATTTTTTTATTAAGAAATGAAATTATGGTTATTTTTTGAAGAAAATGTAAAAATCGATATTATATTCACTGTCCTGTGCACGACTAGTAAATTGATTTAGATATAAAGATAACTTCTGGACAGAATTAGGGAAAATTCAAAACATAAAACTTTTAGATCTCTGTCTTATCTTTAAAATGAAGTAAGATTCACTTGAATCGGAGTATGCTAGAAGTTATGGTATTTTTATTGAAACTGTGTAGAGTATAATTTAAAACTAGAACTGAGATAGAAATGAAATTTTATAAAATTTTACACTTACAATTAAAGGAAATACTAAACATGAAAGTTGTCGGACTATCTCTTATCTTTCAATAGAACTTAGAATCATGAAAATCAGAGTTGTATATATTGAGATATGAATTTTCTACCAAAACTATGCAAATTTAGTTATATAAGTACGAACTGTGTTGAAGATAGATTTTTATAAATTCATGCAATGGGAATTTGGAGATGAATTGAACATAAAAAATGTAGATATATGTCTTAGCTTTAATTAACAATTTGAATCACTAATTCCGAGTTATATAGAGAAGGTTATGTCATTTTTCCTAAGATTGCACAAGAGTAGAACTTGAAAAATCTGAATTGGCTTAAACAAACTAGGGTGAATTGGAATTGGACTTAATCAAATTAGGTTTCCTTCAAGTTTCATTCAATATCTCTAGGTAAGAAAGGTTTCTCTTCACTCCTAATATAACATATCTAATTTTGGAGCCAAAAGAAGGAGCCTAACATGATAAACTTCTTGTAGTCGAAAGTTATGAGTGTGGAGGTAAGAAAGATCATTTGAAGAGAAGTCTTGATTTGGACTTGAAGTATCAATTTTTGAGTAAATGAACTTCTGTGCTTTGTTTTAAACTTGAAGACCTTGTGTGAATGTTTTAATGTTCTGATTTTAACTTAGATTAATGGTGAAAACAAAGAGACCGAATCCTAAATGAGTGTAGAATTTTGAGTGCAAAAGTTATGAATATATGTGTGTATTTGTTGGTTAAAATGAGGAAGAAAGTTGTGCAGAAACTGAGTTGTGTTTCGCCAAGAAATTGGAGTGGTGAAAGGGCTAAATGTAAGCTGAAATTGTGTCTTGCCTTTAGTACATTTTGTGTGCAGAAAAGTGGGTAAGAATGGTGACTATATGCATGAGTAGGTGAGCTAAAAGTTGTCCCTCATGTGATGAAGTTGTAAGCAGAACTTAGAGTAAATGTGATGAGTGTATATGTATGTTTGTTGGTTGAAAAGATGGAAGAAAGTGTGCAGAATTTTGGGGTACAAAGGTGAATGTGTATAAACGTATTTGAGACTTAAATTGTGAAAGATATGTATGTGTTCATGTATGGATTGTATATGTGTGTTAAGGTACTGTGTTGGTGACGTTATGAGGAATGTATAGAAATGAGCATTGAAATAGTTGGGTTGGTGATGAAAAGGAGACAACATGTGTACTTTGCAAACCCTACTTATGATATCTTAGACTTTGATCCTAGATAAAGGGTTAGTTAAAATAAAAAGTAACATTGATCTTTTCAATGATAATGACACTTATGTATATATTATGTATTACTATTGTAGTGATACACTATTGATCGATTAAGGGGATACATTTTTGACACATTGTGGTATTTTCAGGGAGTGACATACCCTTTCGTATACTGTGAGTGAGACTTTGATGTTATGTTTTTGATTAAGAAAATTCATGTTTTATAACTTTTCAAATGACATGTTTTAAGGCATGTGTGAAAACATATGATTTTGGCTATATTTTATAAATGATGACTTTTGTGATTCATTGGAGTGTCCCGAATGATTGATTCGAATATTATGCGTCCAAAGTTTGTAATGAAATGATATCGTGCCACTCTTTGAAACCTTTATATGATTTATATGCTACCATTGTATTGGCACATTGATTTGAAATGATTTGATGAAATATATTGGCATGTTTGATGGATACTGATTTGATACTTGGATTAAGAATCCATGGAATTGACGGATATGATGATGTGATGATATTCTTGATGGATTTTGTAGCTACAAAGGACGTTTGTAGAGGCACTCCATGTTGCCTGGATACGCTTCTGCAGGAGGTATCCGCAAGCGTCATATGTATAGTTGCGTTCGTATGAACCAAATTGGGGAGGACGTGTGTTATGCCAAAGTTTAGCTCCGAGTGAGGTATTATACACGATGTGTTAGTTATACGTATAGACACAGGCTAGCCGGTTGAACCAAATGTGGGGAGGACATGTGTTACACCACTGTCTAGCACTTGGTGAGGCCTGTGGCCAACATTAGAGAAGAGAGCTAATTTTATACACTTGTATATGAAAATCCCCAATGCGTCTGTCATTGGTCGAGGTAAACCACTGTTGGGGTTGTTTTATTGGCAATCTCTATATGATTTTGAAATGTAAATGGATGCATACTTTGATACTATGATGTGTGATATGTGATCACTTGATTTTTGGAAATGACATGCTTGGTTTTGATATCAGACTGGTTTTGAAATGTATTTTGACACTCTATGTTCACACTTATTATCGAGAACATATTGTCAATCTCCTCACTCACCGAGTATTTTCCCATAATACTCACCCCTCACCTTTCCTTAATTACAGTTATAGACTTAGTAGGGAGACGTGTTGAGAGAGTTCCACACACTTAATTTATATTTGGAGATCTTGGGCTTGGGTATGGCATCTACCATTCTTCCACGGTGATGTATTTGATGATGATGTACATTTGAGGTCTATAAAATGACCATTGTGTATATTTATTGGGATGACTGTAATTGCATTATGTAATATAATTGGAACTCTCGAAAATGTTGTATACTTATGTATTGAGGCAAATGAGCTACATTTTTACATTCTTTTACTTGGGAAATGATATTTTGAGGAAAAAAAAAACAGGTTTTAAACAGTTTTGAATAGGTGTTGGTTTTAGCCTTCGTTGTCTCGGTATGTTCTCCTGTGAGGGGTAGCATATAGGGTAACGGGCGACTGCTCACAGCCTCAGATCGAGGATCGGGGCGTAACATATCATACATAAATGGATGAGTTGACTCCAACCATCTTTGATGTCCGATATTAAAATATTTTCGGCCATGAAATAATCATTCAGAACATGTACATATCCACATGCTGGATATACAAATCTACTTTTAGTACTCCATCAAGACAATCAACATACGCAAGGAAGTCATTAATGGTCCATAACAGTGCTACATGCATTTTAAATTTTTTACCGACTTAAGAATCATAAATGTCTACTTTTTTACCAATGGTTGCATGTACATATCTATCCTATCATCAAGACTTCTAGGACTAGGAATAAGTAATGTGATTATAAAGTTTATAGACTTTATGCACACCAAGGAGGTAGGTTATGTGGTATCATTAGTTTCGGCCAAGTGCTATACATAATGTTCATTGTTTTAGATGGATTAAAATAATTTGCTGCTAATCCCAATCGAATATTTCTTGGTTCAACAGAGAAGTTAGTGTATAAGGAATCAAACTCCCTCAACACAGAAGAATTTGCTGGGTATCTTAGGAGTCTATCCTTTGTTCTCTTATCATAATGCCATCTTATTAAAGAAGTAGTTTTGCCACAGATAATAGTCTTTGCAATCTAGGAATCAAAGGAAATTATCTTAATATTTTGTAAGTTTTTTATTAACATCTTGATCTCCATCTACATTTAATTTCTATCTAGAAACACCACACATACATCATCTTTATCTCTGTCTTTCTAGTATGACATGCAATCATTAGAACATGCATGTATTTTCTTATATCCAAACCCTAAATCTAAAATAGTTTTCTTCAATTTGTGGTAACTATTTGCCAATATGTTTCCATCGGACAACAATTCTACTTAAGACACTAACAGTAAAGAAAAAGATTTTTTAGTCCACACACACAAACACTTTATATGGTATAAGTGCATAATAATTGCAAGTATAGTGTATTTTGAATATGAATGTACAACTTTCTTGACATACTTAAGCAATTCATTAAACTTATCTTAAGTTGGTTCATCTATGTTGGATGCATAAGAAGTTGGTTCATCTACATTGGATGCATCCTATAAATGTGTGAATGCATCATGTAACATGCCAAATATATCATGGTCAAAGTGATTATCATTACTTTTTAAGGGGCCATCTATGTTGGATGCATGAGATGTAGATTTTCCATTTCTCGTCCCATGATATATCCACTTGTCATAGTCACGTTGAAACCCATTACTTAACAAGTGATTAAACATCACTACAAAAAAAATGGTCTTTAGTGACAGAGGCAATTTGGTCACTAAATGTCCAAAAGTCGTCACTAAAGTATTGTAGTGACAAAAAAAATGTCGTCACTCAGTGGTCGCCAAAACTCCGTCACTAAAGGTCATTGGTGACGGAATGCAAAAAGTCATCACTAAAGTGTTGAGTTTAGTGACCACAATTTTTTTCGTTACCATATTAGTGACCAAAAAAGTCGTCACCAAATTGGTCATTAAAAAGTCCAAATGGTCACTCAAAGTAGCTCGGTCAACGCATTTAGTGAAGACGTTTGGTGACCAAATTAGTGGTAACTAAAAAGTGACTGTCACGTGATGAGCTTTAGTGACGTGATTTGGTGACGAAAAAAGTTGTCACTAAAAATACATATTTAGTGACGATATTTGGTGACCAAATTAGTAGCTGTCAATGATGTGATTTGGTGACAAAAAAAGTTGTCACTAAAAATGCGTAAGACAACTCAATTGTGGCACTTTAGTGACCAATTTTCCCTATAGTAGTGGTAATTGGTGACCAATAATTGATAATTGGTGATAAAATTAAAGCCACCACTAACAATAATCCGAAAAACAGTGATTACAATATGAGTTTATATTAAAATACATAAAAAGCAGTTACCAATATCAAAGAAAAGAATCCCTATAATTAGTACATGAGTCTTAGCAAATAATCCATTCAGCTCACATGATCGTATTATGCACCTTTCTTGATTAGATCATACCCTTTGAAAATTGCATGATGAATCACTGAAAAGAAAAAAAAATTACATCAATCATATGAAATTTACATTAAAGTGCCATAACATCACAAGTAACTAAATAGTTATATAAAATACCAATCATATTGATTCAATATCTAATATCATTTTAAAATTTAAAACCTGCATCTATACAAAACAGCATATTTGAAGAAGTGCTTTTCAATTCTTTGGATAACATGGATGGCCTATCAAGTCTACACGTTTGTGTACTTTTCTTGGGATAGTGCTATATAAAAGAACTTAATCAAATAAAATGGTAAAGTAAAGATAGAATGATAGTGCACTAGACTGCAATATTTGTGGTTTAATATACATAATGAACATCTCCAACTGTTGTACAATATACATGCGCTCCCTGGAAGAAAAGATATCCATTTATTCCTATGATGTCATCTTCATGAGACTTTCAAACAAATTGAACTGCCTATTTGGCTCATACTGTATCCTTAGGAAATCAAAATAATACCCCAATACTTCTGTACATATTGTGTAAAATTGGAAAAGTAAATGACAGGATATGGCAATTGAACGGATGTTCACAGACCATGAAGTTATTAAAGGAACAAAAAATTAGTCAAGGCATGCAGCACTTCGAAATTCAATTTGTGCTTGAAAGATATTCGCAGACCACCAAATTAATTCTAATGGATCATACATCCAACCTTAGACAAGTGGCGAGTTCTAATTTATCCAAGACCTCCACTCCACACATTCAAACAACATGTAAAAAACTAGCCATCCTAATTTAGGATTTTGGCACTCAGTGCAGCCAAAGCCACGACATTTTTAGTCCCTACATTTTGTTGGAAGTGAGATAGTCCAACAAGGAAAACAAACACATCAACATTGTTAAGAACCTGTAAGCTATAATATAAAACTTGCACTTACGTTTTTCTCAGACTACTAACTCGCTAAACTACTGATTTCTGCTATCATGAATTGCATCTGCTCCTAAAATTGAGTATGCTGCTCTTTTAACACCCGCATTTCATCTTTTGTTAATTGGTAGCAAGCCATAGGCATGATGAATGAATTACTATTTGGTTGCAAGTGCAAACCCTTTTTTAACCCTTGTTCCATCAAATCCTTACGGGATTTCCAAGTGTCCTTAGTCTTGCCTTTAATGTCGAATACTGTGGCAACTATACTCTCAGTCACATTCTTGACAACATGCATGATGTCTATGTAATGTCTCAAATTAAGATCAGCCCAATATGGAAGCTTGAAGAACACACTTTTTTTAGTCCACACTGGTATGTTCTCTTCACGCTTACACTTTCTCCTTTGGCTTTCATAGAACATGTACCAAATGAATATGGTTTTAGAACCGTACGCTTAAGATCATACAAAATTTCATGGCTAGACATAGGCACTACAGGATCTCGAAAGTCAGCATTCCCATCAAAGTTCTTTTTATCCCTTTGCCATTGGTGGGATGATGGCAAAAATCTACGAAGGCCCATGTAACACATTTTCTTACTATTTGGCAAGTAATAAGATGAAGTCTCATTCATGCAAACTGGACAAGCATGATAGCCCTTGATACTCCAACCAAAGAGCATGCCATATACAAGGAAATCATTTATAGTCCAGAGGAGAGCTGTATGCAAGTTGAATTTTTCTTGCCTATAAACATCATACGTCTCGACACCAACACACAACTCATTCAATTCATCAATTAATGGTTGCAAATAGACATCAATGTTAATTCCAGGCGATTTAGGCCCTAGAATTAACATTGACATGAACAAGAAAGGGTCTTTCATGCATCTCCAAGGAGGTAGATTATACGGGACAAGAAAGATAGGCCATATGCTATAGGCATTGCTTAGATTACCAAATGGATTGAACCCATCAGTGGCGAGGCCTAATCATGCATTTCGTGGGTCATTCGCGAATGAAGGGAAAACTCTATCAAGGTGTTTCCATGCTTCACTGTCCATAGGGTGCCGAATTATGTTATTATCATTAACCTGCATCTTCTTATGCCATTGCATATCACAAGCTACCTCCTCATTCATAAACACTTTGTAACCTTGGTTTTAGGGGGAAGTATCGAAGAACCTTTCATGGAATATTTGAATCCTTTCTTCTAAATCGAGGTTCCTTGCACTTATCATTTGGACATTGGGTATTGAATGTATACTTTTTTTGGAAAAGATCACAGTTATTGACACATGCATGGATTCCCCCCGCAAATCCCAAATCTTGTATGTATTTTTAGCTTCATAAAAATTCTTTGGAATATAAGCCAAACTTGGCAGGGCTTGCTTGAATATGTCATGTAGCAAGTCAAATGATTTGACAGTCCAACCACTGGTAGTCTTTAAATGTAAAAGAGTAATAATGAATGAAAATTTGGTGAAATTTTGACATCCCACATAAAGCTCTTGTTGGGCTTCATCTAATAATCTACGAAGGGTTTCCACATCATTTTTTGATTTACTTGAAGATCCACCACCAGTTGCCGATTTTCACCCCAAGTACCTTCACCTATGTTATTTAACAGAATGTCGAGGCCGTCATTGTAATCATCATTATTATCACCATCACTCTCATCAATTGTCAAATCCTCATCATCTAAAACATCTTCATATATCTCACCATGATATATCCACATATCATAATTAACAGAAATTCCCCTTTGCATCAAATGTAACAACATGGTGTTTTTATCACAAAGGCAAAAGTTGTTGCAAGATTTACAAGGGCAGGGGATTTTTTAAGATTCTTCTTTATTTTGATATCCAAATTTGAGGAACTCCTCTACACCTAGTCCATATCTTTTGTCTTTTGTTCTATGGACAATTTTCATCCAACTCTTATCCATAGCATGTACTTTGGCACCTAAGTTGACATACATAAAACCATTATAAAGAAAAAAACAGCATGAAGAAAGAGTGGAAAACAAATTATATTCTATTTTTGCAAACCATACCAGCAAAATGATGTTTTCCAAGTCCAAATATGAAAATAGATGAAAGATGGACAATAACAGAAAGAACAGAGGCATGACAGTGTTCTCACAATTTCAAGCAACACTCAACTAAAAATTTTCTCTCACTCAAATAACAATAATTAAAAAAAAACACTCAAATTTTGGGGAAAAGGGGGATTCTTTTGGGAAACATGGAGATCACACATTTCACTTCCTGCTTCCATTGAAATCACTTTTCAGTAATTGTTTGGCAGTTGTATTTTTTTCTTACCTCCTTGAAGTATATATTCTAGATAAATTCAACAATCATTTACAATCTATAAAGGACGGTCAGATTTTGTGAAGCTGCACTGAAAAGCCTGGATAGGAGACTGTTCCTTGGTAAACATATCAATTTATTACAAACTTTGAATGAAAAATATTCCATGCCGAAACAATTAGAGCCACGACGTAGTATTAGCAAAACCCACCACATCTACTAAGCAAAATATTTGATCAAACAACAGAGCAATTGATACAGTACATGATAAGGTATGACTTTGAATTTTAAAAATACTTTTAGAATTTTTATTTGTGCCATGTCCTAAGGATATTTTTACGAAATATTTATTTCTGTGACTTGTATTCCTATTGTGATAGTCTTTTAATTGCTCACGTAGGCATATGGCCTCTATATGTACCCTGAATTTGACATAGTATTGATTGTAATTTGATTATTATAATTTATTCCTGTCTCTCTTACTCCCCCCTTATCAGCTACTTCTCCATAGCTTTATTATCTTTACGTATTTTTCTTATCCTATCGATTTATTTTAATGTCTATCTCTCTCTCCACCTTCCAAATTCTATCTATTTTGGTATGATAGCAAGCTTCGACACTTTACACGAAATTAGAGCTCAATGTCCCCTAAACAAACAGACACTCAGTTTCAGCAGCATATTCCTCTAGATAAATTCAATCACACCCACCCTCAATAAATAAATAAATAAATAAATGACCCCAAACCAAACGAAACATGGATTAGAATGAGCAGCCAATGGAATCAAGGGGAATTGAAAAACAATTCAATCAAACCAAACCAAACCAAACACGGGAATCCCATTTTTCCCACCTAAAACCCCAGACTTGCTAGAATTAATCACCAATAAAAAGGGAAAAGAAAAATAATTCACATCTTCTACAATCCCATATTCTACAGCAAACCAAACCAAACATGCAACCCCTTGGATAGAGTAGATGATTGCAGCCTAAAACAAAACCCTAGAAATTGAGAAGCCCTAGAAATTGGACAACAAAACAAGGAGTAGAGCTGTCACATACTCTAATCAAATTACAAGAAATAACTTATTGTTGATTGTGCATTAATAAGATTACCTTAGGAGAAAAAGTTCTGATAATTATTCTTTCTGATCAAATTAAAAGAAAACCTATTTTCTTAGAAATTTTTTTAAATTATTAGCTTACGAAACTAAAATTCAACAAAATTTACATTTTTAAATTTTTCTCTTGAAAAGGAGAATCGACTTTTATTTTGAAGGACTAGATTCTGAAACTATTTTATTCAAAACATGGTCATTTCCTTATGTACAAGCGAGTGAATAAACTAAAATAAAATTACATGAACATAAAGAACTATATAAATGTATATATATAAAACTTAAATAAACCACTAAAAGACAACACTGTCCACCAACACTTTTCATGCATATATTGAACCACATGGATGCCAAGTGTTAGATATCAAATGTATATGTCTTCTATGGTTGCCACATGGAGGGACACTTGGTTTAAATCAAAAGTAGTAAGCTTAGATAAAGAACAAGTGTCTTCACACTTGTTAAAAATCCATGGTCACTTAACAACTATAAATACTCATCCCCTTCATACCAACACCATCACAAAAATCGTGAGGAAGAGAGAAAGAAAGAGAGAAAGAGAAAAAGAGAGAAAGGAAGAGAAGGAAGGGAAGAAAAAGGAAAGAAGATTTTTGGGCAACTTTTAAAAGTAAGTGTTCTTTGCATTTCTATATTTCTTTATGCATAATCTAACATGATTTCCTATAATCATCATGAATTCTGGCTAATTTTATAATTTCCTACTTTTACCATGATTTTCTATAACTACCATGAGTTGGTATTGATTCCATGATTTTCTGTTGCCATTATGTTTTACTATTATTATTATATTCTAATGTTACTTTATCAATGTATGTGTTTGTGATTGTTATATAACTAACATGTGCGGAGATTACTCAAGCAAGCAAGGGCTCTGTTGAGCATTAAAGTACATATTGGTAGCACCCTATTAATGTGGATAGGAGATTTGTCTACTTAATATGGGGGAGACCGATAGGCCTTTTCGGAAATGGACCTCTTGGGAGGGATAAGTAGATTATTTTTGTAATGGAGAGATAAGACATCGAGGAACTGTTATCTATACTGTACTGTTACATGTTATTGTATTATTATTATTTGTGCATGTTGCTACCGCATTAGGAACTTTTCAAAAGATTTTTTGATGAAACTGTTATCGTAGATTTTACAATGATATATTTTCTTCACATGCACACATGAACCCCACTGGGCTGTCAAGCTCACACAAAAAAAATTATTTTCAAACCCTGTAGGAACAGAAGTCGAGGAGAATTAGGCAAACGAGTAGAGAGAGCCCTGTCATGAATTACTTTCGAGTACTAATGTTCCACTGCCTTGTCCTGTATAAGAGACCTCTGTAATATTCATAGTGATTGAATAAAAGAAAATCTTTTAATTTAAACTTGATTATTGTTACTCATGTAAGTTACTGAGTTCTCGCGAGAGCTAGGCAGTCCATCGCCAAGGAAGTCTCAGCAAGGGGGTTGAATTTGGGCGTGACAAATGAGTGGTATCAAAGCCTAGGTTTAGAAAAAGAACGATATTAGATAGACACCTTTGCATTTAAGAAATAATTATTATGTTTCATAGGAATTTTTTTAATATTGTCGAACATTTTGTAGCTATGGAGCCAGATAAAGATCAGTCATCAATGGAGGAAAATCCCTCTGAGGAAATAAAAGAAAAAGTTAATGAGCCAATTAATGAGGATTTTTATGTTGTGATAAAAGATAGTGAGGAAGAAGTAGAGTCAACTAGGCTAGCAAGAAAGGATCTGATAATGGATGCTCAAACATAAGAGATTAATGAGCTTCAGTGAGAAGTGCTTCGTACTTACCAAGCTTATAGCCAGCTCCATCAATGACTAGGAGATACCTGTTATGAAAACAATATGACTCAGAAGGAATTGATTGCAGTAAAACACGAAAATCAAGTGCTAAGTGAAAGACTTGATGACCAGGAGAAGTGGGGACAATTCTTGGCCGAATATTGCACAAAGGTAGATAAAGAAATTGATCAACTGTCTAAGAAAAATAGGTTATTAGAAAGGGAAAGGTTAAGATCTGCAAAAATTATCCAGAATTATGAGGACAAGACCCAAGCCTTGCAAATGGGACTGTATGATCTCTGTAATGTGGCTAAAAGAGATAGTCCAGAACACAGTCAACAGTCAAAGAACTAGTCAAAGCATGTAGCTTAGTTAACTGAACTTTTTAGGCCTACATCATAAGCACTATCGGAAGTATTTAGTAATACATTTTGATATTGTAAATTGTTGTATAGTAATAAGTAATATCAATACTATGGTTTTGGTACATCCTTTTGAAATACTAATTATCTTTATTATTTTAGGTCTTTTCTTGGAATATTATTAAGATGGTTAACACAAGGCAACAATGGAACAACTCAATTGATCAAACTTCAAACTCTTTGGATCAAGTAATTGCGACATTAGATAAAGTATCCCAAATAATGGAACAACAAGCCAACAATATAGCCAACCATCAGTCATCCCACGACATGCCACCAAATATAGAACAACCTGAGGATATCATTTTAGAATGATTTTTGAAATTTCATCCTCCAAGGTTTGATGGAGGGTATGGAAATGATGAGAAAGCCAAATTATGGTTGGAAGAAATGGAATGAATTTTTGTAGTATTAAACTGTACAGATGAGCAAAAAGTTAGGCTAACAATATATCAACTATTCGGGACAGCAAGAGAATGGTGGTGAACCATCACATATAAGTGGGGACAAAATAATATCCCACATACTTGGGATAATTTCTTAAAAGAATTCAATGAAAAGTATTTCCCACGCCACATACTAGAAAGATGAGAAGAAGAATTTCTTGTTCTCAAACAAGATTATATGATGGTGGCTCAATATGAGACCAAATTTACAAAACTTTCAAAGTTCACCCCATCCTTAGTATCAACTGAAGATAATAGAATTAAACGCTTTATTGGAGGCGTACGTTGGGAGATTCAGGATGCTTTAGCCCCTATCATCATAGAAAATTATTCTAAGGTTATAGAGTTGGCATGCCGAGTAGAAGATAGTAAAAATAAACGACAATTGGACTTGGTAAGAGGACAACCTTAGTAACTTGGTAGTAGGGGAGGTTTCAAGGAAATACAGAAATGATAAAAAGGGGTTCTAATGACTTGGCATCTCAAAGCCAAGAAAAAGGGATGGGAAGTTCTGATAAGCCAGTAAGGCAAAGAGACTTTTGTAATTATTATCAAAAGTTAGGACATGTTGAAGATAGTTGTTGGCTAAAGGCCGGGAAATATATAAGATGTGGAAGCAATGAACACTACATTAAAGATTGCCCAAAGATAGCAAGAAAGAGAGGTCTACCTCAAAATCAAAGACACGACAATCAGAATAATAAACTTAGGTTGCAAGGAAGAGTTTTTGCTATGGAAGGAGAAGAAATCCCCGACGCATCTAATGTTGTAGAAGGTACGCTACTATTTAATAACTATAAAGTTAAGAAATTATTTGATCCCGGTTCCACACATTCGTTTATCAATCCTAGATGGATACAAATCTTGGATGTTGAGGTTGAAAGTTTACCATACATATTGGAGGTAAGTACTCCAATGGGAAGTAGTATGACTACTGAAATTATAATAAAAGCATATAAAGTCAAGATTGCAGAAAAAGAATTTCTAGTAGACTTGATAATCCTACCTATTCAAGAATATGATGTGATACTAGGAATGGATTGGTTATCTAGGCATCATGCAAAAATAGATTGCAGAACAAAGGAAGTAAAACTTTGCATTCCAGGACAAGCTGAGGTTAAATTGGTGGGAGATAGTAAGCTCTTCTCTAATCTTATTATAAATGGGGCACGCTCTAGAAAACTCCTTTATAAGGGATGTACTGAATATATTGTTTATCTTATAAATTAGCCTACTGAAAAGAAGAAAATTGAGAACATCCCTATAGTGAGAGAATACCCAGATGTATTCTCTGAAGAATTAATCTCATTACCCCCAGAAAGGGAAATAGAATTCAACATTGATCTTGTTCTAGGAACATAACCAATATCAAAGGCTCCATATAGAATGGCCCCTCTAGAATTAAAAGAACTTAAGATACAGTTGCAAGAGTTACTTGAAAGAGGGTTTATACGACCAAGTGTATCACCATGGGGAGCTCCTGTGTTATTTGTTAAGAAAAAGGATAGTACATTACGATTGTGTATTGATTATCGAGGGCTAAACGATATCACAATAAAAAATAAGTACCTTTTGCCTTTGATAGATGAATTGTTTGATCAGCTACAAGGTGCTAACGTTTTCACCAAATTTGATCTCAGACAAGGGTAATATCAATTGAGGATTAAAAAAGAGGATATTCCTAAGACAGCTTTCAGGACTCGATATGGTCATTACGAATTTGTGGTCATGCCTTTTGGATTAACTAATGCGCCAGCAGCATTCATGGATTTAAAGGACAGAGTATTCAATCAATACCTTGACCATTTCGTAGTGATTTTCATAGATGATATATTGATATACTCAAAATCAAAAGAAGAGCATGAAGAACATTTACATTGTGTGTTACAGACACTTAGAGAAAATAAATTGTATGCCAAGTTTAATAAATATGAGTTTTGGCTGGAAAAAGTTATCTTCCTTGGTCACATAATATTTGCGAATGGAATTTCTGTTGATCATTCTAAGGTAGAATCCATTTTATCATGGAAAACACCAAGAACAGTAACTGAAGTACGAAGTTTTTTAGGATTAGCTGGTTATTATCGAAGATTTGTGCAAGATTTTTCAAAGTTAGCCGGATCATTAACAAAGCTAACCCGGAAAAATACTAAGTTTAGCTGGGATAGCAAATGTGAACAAAGTTTTCTTGAATTAAAGAGGAGGTTAACTACGGCTCCAATACTTGCCCTACCTGAGGGAAAAGATGGGTTTGTAATATATACTGATGCATCAAAAGAAGGACTTGGGGGTGTGTTAATGCAACAAGGAAAAGTTATAGCATACGCATCACGACAGTTGAAACCCTATGAGCAAAACTATCCCACACATGATTTAGAGTTAGCTGCTATAATATTTACCCTGAAGAAATGGAGACACTTTTTATATGGAGTTACTTTTGAGATATTTATAGATCACAAGAACTTAAAATACTTATATTCTCAAAAAGAACTCAACATGAGACAAAGAAGATGGATAGAATACCTTGAAGATTATGATTGTATGATCAAATACCAACCAGGGAAAGCAAATGTAGTTGCAGATGCCCTTAGTAGAAAGATGAAAATAACAAGAATAAGGATGAAAGAGTGGGAAATGAGGGAACATTTGATACATTGGAAGCCTATCAAGATTCACCAAGGAATTAGATGTGCCAATGTAAAAATACACATCGATTTATACTCAAGGATAAAAAATGCACAAGAACAGGATCAAGAACTACAAAAGATCAGGGAAAAAGTTAGAAGGAATGAATTTTTAGATTATCAAGAAACTGAGAATGGAATGTTAAGATTCCAAGGAAGAATTCGTGTACCTAAGAATGAAGTCTTACGAAAAGAAATCCTTGAAGAAGCACATTGCTCAAGATATACCAACCCTGGAGGAACTAAGATGTATGAAGACCTGAAGAAACATTACTGGTGGAATAACATGAAGAGGGATATTACAGGATATATTTCTACATGTTTGACCTGTCAACAAGTCAAGGTAGAACACCAAAAGCCATTTGGATTGCTATAACCCTTACCAATTCCAGAATGGAAGTGGGATGAAGTAACTATGGATTTTGTTTGTGGATTACCAAAAAGTAAAAATGGGCATGATGCAATATGGGTGACTGTGGATAGATTCACCAAATCCTCTCATTTCTTGCCCATCAAAATGACTTATCCCATTGAAAAATTGGCTAGTATATATATAGACGAGATAATTAAGTTAAATGAAGTACCTCTCAGTATTGTTTCTGATAGGAATCCAAGATTTACTTCTCGACATTGGAAAAAACTACACTAACTTTTAGGTACCAAATTAAAATTTAGCACTAGTTCTCATCCTTAGACCGATGGACAATCTGAACGCACAATTCAAATATTAGAAGATATGCTTCGAGCATGTATTCTTGATTTCAAGGGAAGTTGGGATAAACATCTGCCACTTGTGGAATTTGCATACAATAACAGTTTTCAATCTACAATTGGTATGGCTCCTTATGAAGCATTATATGGAAGAAAGTGTCGGTCACCAATTTATTGGGATAGAATTGGGGAAAAAAATGTGCATACATCAAATACCATTCCTTGGATGGAAGAAACCCTTGACAAAATCAAAATAATCTGACAAAGAATAATGACAGGTCAAAGTAGACAAAAAAGTTATGCTGACCATCGAAGAAAGGATTTGGAATTCCAAGTGAGAGATCAAGTTTTTCTTAAAGTGTCTCCTCAAAAAGGAATTATTCAACATGGAAAAGGGGGAAAATTGAGTCCAAGATATATTGGGCTATTTGAAATGCTGAAACGAATTGGTAAAGTAGCATATCGATTGGCCCTACCACCAACTTTATCTTGAATCCATGATGTATTCCATGTATCATTACTTCGAAAGTATCAACTTGATCCAGCTCATATACTAGACTACCAGCCACTTCAACTTCGTCAAGACCTAACTTATGAAGAAAAACCAGTCAAGATCTTAGGCTTTGATGTAAAGAAACTAAGAACAAAGGAAGTGCATATGGTTAAAGTACTTTGGAACAATCATGGAATAGAAAATGCTACATGGGAACTTGAAGACAAAATCCGACAAAAGTATCCTGCACTATTCCAGCAAACAGGTATGAATTTCGAGGACGTAATTCTTTTAAGGGGGAAGGAATGTCACGTACCCTAATCCAATTATAAGAAATGACTTATTGTTGATTGTGCATTAATAAGATTACCTTAGGAGAAAAAGTTCTGATAATTATTCTTTATGATCAAATTAAAAGAAAACCTATTTTCTTAGAAATTTTCTAGATTATTAGCTTACGAAACTAAAATTCAACAAAATTTATATTTTTGAATTTTTCTCTTGAAAAGGAGAATCGACTTTTATTTTGAAGGACTAGATTCTGAAACTATTTTATTCAAAACATGGTCATTTCCTTATGTACAAGCAAGTGAATAAACTAAAATAAAATTACATGAACATAAAGAACTATATAAATGTATATATATAAAACTTAAATAAACCACTAAAAGACAACACCGTCCACCAACACTTGTCATGCACATATTGAACCACATGGATGCCAAGTGTTAGATATCAAATGTATATGTCTTCTATGGTTGCCACATGGAGGGACACTTGGTTTAAATCAAAGGTAGTAAGCTTAGATAGAGAACAAGTGTCGTCACACTTGTCAAAAATCCATGGTCACTTAACAATTATAAATACCCATCCCTTTCATACAAACACCATCACAAAAATCGTGAGGAAGAGAGAAAGAAAGATGAGTTCCTGAATTCTTGCTAATTTTATAATTTCCTACTGTTACCATGATTTTCTATAACTACCATGAGTTGGTATTGATTCCATGATTTTTTGTTGTCATCATGTTTTACTATTATTATTATATTCTACTGTTACTTTATCAATGTATGTGTTTGTGATTGTTATATAACTAATATGTGCGGAGATTGATCAAGCAAGTAAGGGCTCTATTGAGTATTAAAGTACATATTGGCAGCACCCTATTAATGTGGATAGGAGATTTGTCTACTTAATGTGGGGGAGACCGATAGGCCTTTCCGGAAATGGCCCTCCTGGGAGGGATAAGTAGACTGTTCTTGTAATGGAGAGATAAGACGCCAGGGAACTGTTATCTGTACTGTACTATTACATGTTACTGTATTATTATTATTTGTGCATGTTGCTACCGCATTAGGAACTTTTCAAAAGATTTTTTGATAAAACTGTTATCGTAGATTTTACAATGGCATATTTTCTTCACATGCACACACGAACCTCACTGGGCTGTCAAGCTCACACCAAAAAAATTATTTTTAAACCCTGCAGGAACATAAGTCAAGGAGAATTAGGCAAACGAGTAGATAGAGCCCTGTCATGAATTACTTTCGAGTACTAATATTCCACTGCCTTGTCTTGTGTAAGAGACCTCTGTAATATTCATAGTGATTGAATAAAAGAAAATCTTTTAATTTAAACTTAATTATTGTTACTCATGTAAGTTACCGAGTCCTAGCGAGAGCTAGACAGTCCGTCGCCAAGGAAGCCATGGCGAGGGGGTTGAATTGGGGCGTGACAAGAGCCCTAGAAATTGAACGGAGACCTGTAGTAGAGAGCTTACCGGTACCAATTGTGTAGTGAATCAAGGGAAATCGAAACCAGAGCAAGGGCGAAGTGAGCGAGAGGAGAGAACCCCCAAATCGAAAAACTAGAGTGTGGAGAATGTTAGTGAGCTATGGCAAAATGGGTTATCTGCTTAAGTTGCAAAATCAATCCTTATCTATTTATTTATTTATTTATTTATTTTATCAATGCCCCATCTTGTAACAATATAGCTAATATTACTCTATTTCATTTTTTTTCTTTTGAAGAGAAATATATCTAATTTAAAAATTAATTAAATTAATTAAAAATATGATACGCTACATCCGTTAATTGTAACAATAAAAAAATATGTTCCAATTAAAATTAGAAATTCTCCTATAAATAATTTCTAAAATAAAAAATCTTAAAATTAAAATATATTTTTTGACAAGAATTCTTGAAAAATAAGTATACTTGATGATCAAGAAGTTTTCTTCTTTATAGATTTACAAATTTCCTTCAAAACCAACAATGGAAATATCCAATCTGATATGATGGATACTCAAAAAATCTGATCTAACGGATCATTTTTCCGCAAAAATTGGGTTAGAATTAGGTTCTAATATTAAAATAGTCGGATAAAGTAGTCAGATCGATTCGGATACGAATTTAGATTATAAATAATACGATCCAATCCTATCCGATAATAATTTATAATAAAATAAAATTTTATTTTCATATGATATTATTAAATAAAATAAAAATAATTTTATAATTTGTTATAATTTATAAGTTTCATTTTCATTCTTGATCAAATAGCATTAAATTTAAAAAGAAGGTATTAGGCTATGGTTTAGGTTGGGTATGGGTCGGGTATGTACTAGATACGGGTCGGTTTTAAATCAGATTGGATCGTTTTTTTAAAAGTATATACTATATCAGGTTGAATCATATTGGATCGGATTTTTAAAAAAATCTATAAGGTTGAATATGATTTTATATTTCTTAATCTGAATCGGGTTAGAATCGGATATAGATATTAGAATTAAAATTTGGGATGGGATATGGTATTAACATTATCTGAACTATAACCAATCCATTGCCAACCCTATTTAAAACATTTCCTTTGGAACAATTGGCTAATTCTCAATCGTCTATACTTTCTCGACAATCACCTTAGCATTGATAACGGTCTAGGTGCATACCAATTGACTGGATGCTCCTCATCGGAGACCGAAGTGGATCTTGGTTTAGTATTTCCTATAATTGTTTAAAGTATAAAACTTTTAATAAATTTGATTGAAAAGAGGTTTTATTTTTGTGAAACAATAAAATTAAAACATATTTTATTATTTTTATTATGTGAAATATTTTATAAATAATTTTTTTAACATTTCTCTTATTCATAGTAGTTTTCTTGATAAATTTGATTATTATTTTTATTTTATTACTATAAATAAGATAGTTATTAATTTTATTGAAAAAATAAAAATAAGTTTATTGCCTTTTATTATAATAATAAAAATTAAATGAAAAAAACAAAAATCATATAAATAAAAATTAATATAGTATGAATGAGAGAAATCAATTGTAGTTGGAATTTGAAATTTAAATTAGATATGACTTTTGTTAACTAAGTCAAATTTTTAATTACATATCCAATTAAAATTTATTTTAATTGTCTTCTTAACTTGCTTCCAATAATATATTAATTGCATTTTATCTATTCGTCACCATATTAATTTTTTTTAATGTTAATTAAAAAAATTAAGTTTGACTTATATAAAATTTTTGTTCATTTCTATTAAGTCCAAGATCACTGAGTTCAAGATCATTCAACATTATTACTAAAAACTAATGGTATTCAATTTTCAACTTTTGGTGACCACAACACTAGTCGTCACCAAATTTCGTCACGAATAGTATCCAAATTGGCGAACTTTTTTCTTGCCATACTTTTTAGTGACCTCTTGGTGACAATAAAAATAATCATCATCAAATTTGGTCACTAATGGTGTTCAAATTGGCAAACTTTTTCCCGCTAAGTCATTTAGTGACTACTTGGTGATCACAAAATTAGTCGTCACCAAATTTGGTCACTAAAGATACTCAAATTGGTAGACTTTTTTCCCGTGATACCATTCAGTGACCAGTTGGCAACCACTTTTTCATGCTCGTCACTAAAACCAATTCGGTGACCAAAATTTAGTGACGAATTTTTTTTCCGTCTCCAAAGGCTATTATTAGTGACCAAAATTTTGGTCGTCACTAATTTTTTTGTCACTAAAGGCCTTTTTTCTTATGGTGCATTGTGTGGGTAGGGGATCTCAATATGCTGATGTATTTAACATAAGGACATGATATCTTCCTTGGTACAGTTTTAAGGTGTCAATCTCTCATTTGTCAACTTTTAAAGTTATTGTTGTAATTATCTCATTAGTTATGGAACTGATGGTACATCTCCTCTTATTGTTGTCATTATCTGTTACTTTTTCTTAGAATTTGTTATAATCACAATATTGCTATTTTTGTGTTTCCTTTTAGTCTCACACATGAAAAGACTCATTATAGAATACTCTTTTTGGTTTCCATTATCTCTGTAGCGGCTGAATATTGGACATCATATAACATTGATAATTAATATTACATAATATAAAATTATATAATATTGATAATTATATTATATAAATTATATAATATTTATGTAATTACTAATATTAAACATCATGCAATATTATTCAAATTACTAATATTAATAATTAATTTCGTCATGTACCATAATGTCATTATATACTATTAAATTACTAATATGTGAATTGTTATAATATAATATTGTAATATTATATTATGTAACAATTGATCATAATATCCAATTGGTCAATTAATTGTCATAATGTTATATTGTATTACTACATTATATAACAATTGGTCATAATGTCCAATTAGTTAATGAATTGTCATAATTTCATATTGTAACACTACATTATGTAATATAGGATAATTATATTTAAATAACATTCTCCATTCATCCAACACATGAGAGAACTATATTGCCACTTGATCCAACGGTGAATTACAATGTCAGTTGAGCTTATCCCAAATTGGTTCAATGGCTAGCATTACATTTAGTAATGGAACATTAGATATAGTAATATAGCATTACATATAATAATGTGACATTGACATTATGCTATTGAAAAATCAATGGTGCATTTGTATGCCACAAAAAACTTCCTGTTGGGTTCCTTTTCTACCACATTGTGAATCCCAAATTGGATAAATCACATTTCATTCAATAGCTGGGACAAACACTTAAATGGTCATATCACACTACAATTAATCCACGGTTGGCGGTAATTAATTGGATATTCTTTTAACTTAAAAAGAATTGGGAGAAGTTGTTAGTCAAGACATCTGATCCAATGGTTGTCATTATATAGAGGACCATCCAACAGTTGGGGTGAAAAAGAGTTGAAGGGAATTGAAGGAGGGAAGTTAGGTTTTCAAAAATAGAGGAGAAAATTTCTAAAGCTTTTGATGGTGAAACCCATTTCTAAGAAGACATCGACAGCGAATCCCACTTTTGAGAAGCTTTTGATGGCAAATCTTTTGTTGTTTCGAAAAGCTTTCAATAGTGAATCCCTTTTGTGACAAGATTTCGAACATAAAACCAGAAATGGAGAAGAAAGATCGAATGAGTGAGTCTTCCAACAATGAGCAATATGAGACTCTACATCCTTTCTTAATACATGGGAGAAAGATCTTACTAGGTCAGTGAAATATCTTTTTGGGTACAAGTTGTTCAGGTGATTTTCTAAATCTCCTTCAACATCTATTTAACAAATGGTAGATGTAGTGGTTAATAATGTCGTGTAATGATGGGTTTAGTGTTTTCCAGTTTAGTGTTTTTTATTTAGTTCTTTAGTTTAGTGCTCTTGGTACAAATTTAGTTTAGTGTTTTTTAATATAAACAATTTGTAGTATTTTTTATGCAATGATGTTCAGACCTTTAGTTTAGTGTTCTGGATGCAAAATTAGTTTAGTGTTTTTTAATATAAACAATTTGTTACTCTGTTCTCTACTCTGGTCCTAAATTTTGAACATATTATTTTGATCTTGATTTTTGAATATCTATTCCCAATTTCTAAATGTTGTAATGAGTTAAATGTTATTGGTCACATTGCAGATTCGAAAAACAAAGTCAAATCATCTAGTGGGTCTCAATCTCTGCTTATAATGATGCTACATTCCTATTACATGATTAGTTTTTATGTTATGGATTATTTTGTAATGTTAATAACAATATGTACATTTATGTGGAATAGACTAAATGTGTTCAAAAATAGAGGGAACTAAATGAAGATGACAGGGAGAAGTATGACAAAGCAGCTAGGCAAACGAAAGAATTGTTTAGAGGTAAAGAGGGCAATGATGCCAGTTCAAACAGGGTGCTTCCCTAACCAAGTGATGGAGCTAGTTTGTTCCCTTAGTAATGAGATGAAATGTGCAATAAAAGATATGGGATTTGACAAGCTTTTGAAGTATGGTTACGACATGCTCAGCCGAAAACTGTGTGGATAACTGGTAATGAGGTTTAAACAGCTGGAAAAACATCTTTCTATTTGTCCAAATTAGAACTTCAGGCTGACATCTGAAGAAGTAGGGCGAATCTTATAAATTTCCTGCACTAGACATGTTATTCTGGGCAATTCATCTTTTGTGGTCGAATCCCTAGATATGAGGAACTACTTCTCCAAAGTAAAGCATACCTAACTAAAAGAAGAGATACAGACTGAAGATGCCTCCTCCCCCAGTTCAAATGATACTTCTTACACTTCCTCCTTAGATGCTTTCTATGTTCAATGAATAATATGTTCCTTTCTTCCAGACACCTCATAGCTACCATTGATGATGAGAATGCTAGTTAATACAACTAGGTCAAATTTGTGTTACAATGGTTAGCTGACGAGATATGCAAATTTAAAGGTTTTGTGAAGAAAGGAGGAAGAAAGAAATTGGTGGTTGTCTATTTTTACTCATGGTACGTTTTCAAAATTTTATGTCAAAGTACAATTCAATGTTTATAAACATGTCAATCGGCATTTATCCATTAACAAAGTTTATTTATGCTTAGATCTTTTACTTAAAGAAGGTTGGGGTTGGTGATCTAGGTGGTCACAAAAAGAAACTATCCATTTAGTATTGAACTACTGACTAGGTCAATTGGAGACTTGAATTCGAGTGTGTAAATGTAAGTTAAGTTCATACCTACATTGTTTGAAGTATAAATTCTAATAAGTTGATTCATATTTAATCGTATGTTGTATTATAGGGTTTGTTGTCAAATAAAGCTATGAAGCAATTTTCAAGTGTTAATAAAATTAAAGAAATCAAGAAATTGAAATCTATTGTTACCCAGGCAAAAGGATTCTTCAGAGCCGGTACAAAAGAAATAAAGGCATGTATCGACAAATTTATAACCAGTTTTTGCACACTTACCACTAGTTATCAAGCATTTACTATTTGTTATCACAAACTTACAACTAGATATCTCAATCTTACCATCTATTTTGTAGGGAATTGGCATCAAATAGGAACTTGAAAAGTTTCTGGAGGAGTCAGTTCAAATCTAGTATTATTTGTTACGTAGATTATGTAACTCTAATGTAGAGGAAGAGAACAAGCAAAAGAATCCATCACAGTGTGATGGTAGGATAAAAAATTGAAGAAAATAAAAACCAATGTTGAGCGGGAAAAATGACAGGAGGGTTGTGATTTTGTTGAGAATAAAATAATAGCCGTTGTTGAGGACTAGAAATCAAGACAAGAGGTATCAGACAAAGCGTCGAAGGTATTGAACAAAGGGTAGGAGGGTTTGGATGAGAAGGAGGATCATTCACCCACTTTATGACCAAATGCTCAATTGGATGAAGTGTTGAACGTGTTAACTCAAAAAAAGGAGGAGAAGACAATTGCAAGTTCTACCTTTGCAAGGTTAAGTGTCAACCCCAAATCCACCCCCTCACTATGGCTTCATCGACAACGGACTACTTGACTCTTGCCAGGGTTCAGTCACTTACATGAATAGTAGAAGTCATTCTAAAATATATATCTTTTATTTATTTCATTATTACAATAGTTTTCTTATACACGGTAAAGCAACGGAACTTCTATACTAGAGAAGTTATCCACAATAAATTTATCTCTATCGACTTATCTAATTCTCCTTGACTTTCATTCCTATATAGTCTAAAAATAATTTTGTGCTTCATAGTCTAATAAGGTCCGTGTGTGCATGTGTGAAATCTTTTCATTATAAAATTGTACAATAACGGTTTCATTGTAAAATCTTTTGGAAAAACTTTCAATGTGATGACAACATGCACAAAACAACAATAACAGTAACATATCACAACATAGTACAGGTTGTCATGCCCTGAACCGGGATCGTGAATAGCTGCCTGTTGCCCTGGAATCCGGTTGTATTTTATAAAAAATCGGGTAGAACCTCCCCATAAATCGGAGGTCCACCATGTACAAATAAACCTGTTATCCTGTAAAATTCAAAATCATCCTGTAATTAAAATAAAAGGGCCATCCCGGCCTCCCAACAACCCACCAACCACAGCAGACATCCAGGACAACACCAGGCTAAATAAACTATCAGCAATCCTAGCCACAGACCTCTACTGTCATGCCCAACTAGAGCATGAGTAGCCGCCACACCGAACGGGCCTAAGTTTTTATACAATTTACAATAATTTTCCCAAGTATCATTCAAATACGTATAATTGCCTCAATGCAAATGAAATGTGAGAGTTTCGTAAATAAATATACATAAATTATACAGTCATCCCAAATTAAGTACACGTCCAACTACGGACCTCAACAGGACCTCACAGGGTCGAAAATAAAATACGTAATTCATCTTTCAAATTAAACTTAAGATCTTACCCTCCTGAACACCAAGTACACCCGAACTCTATAATTTGAAGTGTCGCTCCAGCACAACAATCCTGTCTGAGGGAGGGAAAGAAGAGGGGTGAGTATCAAGGCAGATACTCAGTGAGTGATGGGATTAATCTCAAGTACTAATAGTGTAGGTGAACATTGGAGTATCAAATAATATCATTCGTAACCAATGATTCAAATTTCGCAGTAAATCATGATATTTTTGAATAAAATGAACTTATTTAATCATTCACACGATATCATACATATATGCATCCATTTAAAATCAAGAAGATCATAGAGCTGGCCGAAAGGATCCTAGCAAAGGTCAACCATGACCAAGGACAGGCGAATCGGGGGTTTTATTATGCAAAGTGTTTCAAAAGTAGCTCTCTACCCCGACGTTGGCCGTGGGCTTAGCCCTTGCTTACCCAGACTCAACATAGGTTACCGCCCGGTGCTAGACGGTGGCGTCACACACGTCCTCTCCCAAATGTGGGTTCAACCATTCGTGTCTATGAAATATATGAATAGGCTCGTCAATAGGTTATCACCCGGTGCTAGACGGTGGCGTCACACACGTCCTCCCCTGATATGGGTTCAACCATTCATGCCTATGAACATATATACATGACGTTTGCGGATACCTCCTGCAGAAGCGTATCCGTGCAACCCGTGCCTCTACAAATGCCCTTCGTAGCTACGTAATCAATCAAATAATGCCATATCATCATATCATCTCAAGCTAGTAGGCATCCAACCCACATAGCCAAATCATCTCATCATATCATCAAAACAATTCAAATTCGTGTGCCAATATATTTTATCAAAATCGTTTCAATTCAACAAATCTATGCAATGGTAGAATAGAAAACTCATCAAATTTTTAAGTAATGGCACAATTTCGTTTCATTTCAAACATGGATGCGTAGTCATAGAAAGGATAAGTTCACAACACTCCAAAAGTCACAAAACAGTTTGAAATTTAATACCATACATCAAGTCAATGCATATCGAAAGCATGTTTTATTTAAAAACACGGTAAAATCAATTTTTCACTATTTCATACAAGAGATTAGGGTCCCACTCACTTTCTAGGGAGGGTAATCACTCCCTATTTCCATAATCAAACCAAATCGACTCCCTGAGTCTCTAAAAAGATCAACCTAACCAATCAAAGTCGGAAATACGCTTAAAGTAAATAAGTCTCCTATGAAATGGAAAAATCTTTGAAAAATCATATGTTTTTCAATTATCATCCGATTTCTTCAAACCATATGTCATTTTTAAAGGTATTGAAACCTATTTTCATATTATGGAAATTGTATTTTGATTTCCTATATGCAAGACAACTTAAAATGAAAAAGATTGTACTAATCCTTAAACTTAGATCAAATTTTTGACTATTTTCATGCATATTTCAATATTTAACTCTGAGAAAAACTATTTTAAATCAACTTAACAAGAATCCTTCATCCTCTAACATATTCCCTTCATATCAGACACCAGACTTAACCTTAATATTCAAGTATAGAATTTCAGAATGCATTCTATTCTAATCGAATATATATTCTAAATCTATATAAGACTTTTCACCCTAAATTCACTCTAATTTCATTCAATTAATGAAAAGACCAAAAATCTCCTTACCAAGGATTTATCGATTCACAGATCTAGCCTCTGTTCGCCATTCGGTTCAGTCTAAAACCTGTAACATTTCAAATTTGAAGTACAAATTTAGAAATCTAGCTAAATCACTAAAATGATATTGAAACCCAAAGATCCTTACCTTCGCAGAGAAAGGATTGCAAGTCAATCTAGGGTTTTGAAGCCTGCTACTACTGTCGATTTGGGGCTCTGCAAGAGTTGCAGAAGCGCTCTCAACAGAGGAAGAGCGAAGCGCGCAAGTAGGGAAGAGGCGCTGCAGCCGCGTGCGCTAGAGCTATCGCGCTCTGCAGTCGGGCGTGTAGGGGCTATCGCGCGCTGTATTGGCGCACGCAGGAAGGAAGGAAGAGGTAGCAGTTGCGCGCACAGGGGAGAGACTGTCGAGCGCGCGGGGAGAGAGAAAGAGGGGGAGAGAGAACAGTGAGAGACAGAGAGAGATTGACGAAGAGAGAAAACCGAGAGTGAGAGAGAGAGTGAAATGGAGAGGGAAAGTAAGAGACAGACGGCGAGTGGCCGTGTACGGTGGTGACGAGAGGCGGAGTACGGCGGAGCAAGTGGGTGTGCGTGGTGGAGGAGAAGAATCGCGAGAGAGATCGAGAGAGAGGGAGCAGAATCGCGAGGGATAGAGAGAGAGAGAGAACCGAAAAGAGAGTAAAACAGAGGGATTGAAAGAGAGAGGGGGTGGTGGTGGCGGTGATGACGGAACAAGGCGGAGACAGGTGGCAGAAGAATGGATGGAGGCGGCGGCGATGGGTTTTGATGAAGAAGATGAAGAGGCGGGTGAGGGTAGAGTGAGAAAGGAAAGAGAATTAGGGCTTTTAGCCCTAATTCGATTCTTTTTTTTTATATATATATTATTATTATTATTATTATTATTATTATTATTATATATTTATATGGATAGATTTGGAAATAAATAAATGAGGAAATAAATAATTTAATAAATGAAAAGAAAAATATATTTATATATACTTTATTATTCTATTTTAATAAATGAATATACCAAAGGTTTGAATTAAAACTCCAAAATCGAAATTCAATAAAATTAAATATTTTTCTCTTTATATATAAATTGAGGATTATTTTATTAAATTCAGGAATGAGAGTACAAAAGTACGGTACCACAGAGTCGGCGTTACACAGGTGACAAATCACTTTCGTCTTATCGCTCCATTATGAGAATAGTCTCCTTATTCCTCCCATTAAGTCCATTTCTAGAAAAGCTTATCACTCTCCTCTATATTAAGTAGACAAACCTCCTATTCACATTAATGTGGTGCTATCGGTATCTGTTTTGACATTCAACATAGCCCTTGCTTGCTCAACGGATCTTCACACATATCGACTTATATAACGATCACAAATATATGCATTGATGTAGCAGTAGAAAATCATAGTACAGTAGTAAATCATGGTAGCCATCGAAAATCATGGTAGTTATGCATAAAAATATATGAATACAAAGGACACTCATCTCAAAGAGTTAGAAAAATAGTTTTTAACCTATTTAATATATAAGGAACAATTATCAGGACTTTTCTTTCTTATTTTCTAGACATTTCAGATACCTCATTTTTGGGGTACTTGGTTTCTAACAAGCTGGTCAACCCTATATTTTTAATATTCCAAGTCTTTGATTTCGTACTCAATCTATTTGTTTGAGTATTCTCACTAATTTATAATTAATAATAAATTATTTCTTACAATTAGATCGGGGTATGTGACATTTCTTCCCCCTTAAAAAAATTTCGTCTTCAAAATTTGTACCTAATTATTAGAACAGAACAAGATACTTTTGCCAGATCTTATATTTAAGTTCCCATGTGACACTTTTTATTCGGTGATTACACCAAAGTACGTCCTCAAGATGTACTTCCTTTGATCTAAGCTTCTTTACATCATATTCTAGAATTTTTATTGTTTTTTTTCCTTATAAGCTAGATCTTGACAAAGTTGGAATGTCTGGTAGTCTAGTACATGGGATGGACTGGGTTGATACTTTTTGGGCAATGATACACAGAATACATTATAGATTCTAGATAAAGTTGATGACATGGCTAACCTATTCATTATCATTCATATTACATCATATCATTCTTTGCTCCTTGGTAGCTTACTAACAAAATCCATTGTTATTTCATATAATATTTCTTTTCTTAAAACTTTCTTATCAAGTACACATACTTTATCTCAAAATCTTAGCATTCTGTTTTCAAATTTTTGGTAATCTAATGATTCATTTTCTAAGGTCTTCAAGTGGCCATTTGCTCCAACATCTCCCATTGCTATATGCAATTACGTTGGTTTAACCTAGTTGGTTGTTAATTGAAAAATTATAATCTTCTAGGTACTCTACCCACCTTTTTTGCCTCAAGTTAAGTTCCTTTTAAAAGAATAGATATTTAAAACTCTTATAATCTATAAATACCTCAAAAATTAATTTATACAAATAATGTCTCCACTTTTTGAAGATAAATATTTAGCTACTAACACCAAATCATGAGTAAGATAATTGCCTTAATGCACATACTATAATCTTTTTGTTTTGCGTTAATACACAACCTAACCCTTTCTTTTGATGCAATCAGTATAAACTATAAACCTATCTTTTCCTTCGACCAGACAAGTATTGGAACTATACTTAATCTCTATTTCAATTCAAAGAAACTTTCTTCATATTTGCAATCCTAATTAAACTTAAAGTTCTTCCAAGCTAGCTTTATCAAAGATCTAGCCAAATTTGAAAAAATCTAGTACAAATCTTCGATAATAACCTACCAATTCTAGAAAACATCATACTTCAGTTATTGTCCTCGTGGTTTTCCATAACTAAATGGATTTTACCTTAAAAAGATCAATAGAAATTCCATCCATAGATATTATACGACCAAGGAAAGTAACTTTTCTAACCAAAACTCACATTTGCTAAAATTGAATTACAATTTATTTTCTTAAGGTGCCTGTAATATAAAATGTAAATGTTCTTTGTGCTCTTCTTCTGATTTTGAGTACACCAATATATCATCTATGAAAATCACTACGAAACGGTTAATACATTAATGAAATACTTTATGTATTAAATCCATTAAGGCAGCTAGTGTATTCGTTAATCCAAAGGCATGACCACAAATTTATAATAACCATATCGAGTTCTAAAGGCTGCTTTAGGAATGTCATCTTTTTAATCCTCAATTGATAATACCCTTGTCTTGGATCAAATTTAGTGAAGACTTTAACACCTTGTAGCTGATCAAACAAATCATTTATCAAAGGTAAAGGGTATTTTTTTTTTATGACATTGTTCAATTCTTGATTATCGACATACAATCGCAATGCACCATCTTTTTTTCTTGACAAATACACAAGAACTCCCTACAGTGATACACTTGGTCGAATAAACCCTCTTTCAAGTAAATCTTGTATTTGTACCTTAAGTTCTTCTAATTCTAGAGGGCCCAATCTATATGGGGCTTTTGATATTGGTTTCACTCATAGAATAAGATTTATATCGAATTCAATTTCCCTTTTCGGAGGTAAAGAGATTAACTCTTTGGTAAATACATCTAAGTATTCTCTTACTATCGAGACATTCTCAATTTCTTTTTTTTTTCCTTTATGGGCTGATTCATAAGATAAGCCAGATATCTAATACATCCTTTATGAAGGAGTTTCCTAGAATGTTCTCCAGATATAATGATGTCAAAAAATAGTTCTCTATTTCCTTAGCTTATCCCGAGACGCAAAGTTTTTCTACTACTGTTCTATGATCCATTTCTATATGATAACGGGATAACCAGTCTATTCCTAGTATAATGTCAAAGTCTTGAATAGGTAAAACTATCAAATCTATTGGGAATTCTTTTTTAGCAATCTTGATTTTATATGTCTTAATTATAAATTCAGTAGTCATACTACTTCCCATTGAAGTACTTACCTTCAAGATGTATGGTACATTTTCAATCTTAACATCTATGACCTTCACCAAATTAGGAGTAATGAATGAATGTGCAAAACTAGGATCTAATAATACTGTAACATTATAATTATTGAATAGAAGTATACCTTCCACCATATTAGATACTTCTAAAATTCCTCTCCTTTTATGGCAAAGACTCTACCTTATATCTTGGGTTTATCATTTTGATTGCTACATCTTTTACCTTGAGGTAGGTTTCTCTTTCCTACTATGTTAGGACAATCTTTAATATAGTGCTCATCAATTTCGCATCTTGTATATTTTTTAGTTTTTAACCAACACCTATTTTCACTATGTCCTAGCTTTTGACAATAATGACAAAAGTCTTTTTATCTAATTTTCTTACTAGGACTTGCTATACTTTTTCTTGGCTTTGGGGTGCTAAGCCATTTGATCCCATACTTGAGCCTTCACACTTTCTTGAAATCTTCCTTCCTGCCAATTTGATGGAGCCGTTCTCTTACTAAGTCCTATCTGCCATTTGTTTTTGCTACCTTCTACTTGATACGCCAATATTATTGCTTTTGAATAAGATTCTATGATGATAGGGTTAAAGTATCTTGAATTTTTTAACTTAACCCCCAACAAAACGTTTAATTTGATCATCTTCAGCTGCTACCATTGAAGAAGCAAACTTGGAGAGTTTTGTAAATTTTGTCTCATATTGAGCTGCCATCATATGTTCTTGCTTGAGAACAAGAAATTTTTCTTCTCATTTTTTTTGTATGTTGCATGGACAATACTTTTCATTGAATTTTTTTAAGAAATTTTCCTAGGTACGTGGGGTATTATTTTGTTTCCACTTATGTGAGATGGTTCGCACCATTTTCTAGCTATCCCAAAAAGTTGAAATACTGCTAACTTAACCTTTCATTCATCTGAATAGTTAAGCATTGCAAAAATTCCTTCCATCTCTTCTAACCATAATTCAGCCTTTTTATCATATCCATACCCTCCATCAAACCTTGGGGGATGAAACTTCATAAATTATTCCAAGATAATATCATCAGGTTGTTCAGTGTTTGGTGACAAGTCAGAGGAGACTGTTGGTTGGCTATGTTGTTGGCTTGTTGTTCCATTATTTGGGATACTCTATTTAGAGTTGCAATTACTTGATCCAAAAAGTTTGAGGTTTGGTCAATCGAATTGTCTTGTTGTCGCCTTGTTCTAACTATCTTTAAAGCAAAAGATGTAAATCACTGGAAAATATCAATAGAAAAGAACATTATTCTTGTATTAATAGTACAACTCTTTTCAGATACAAACGATTATGTGACTAAAACACACCTCTAAAGAATCCTTAAAGGTTAACTATATTCATTGAACTTTCACTAGATACTTGCTCATTCCTTCCTGTTCTATTTTTAAAGTCTAAGTTCTCCAACAATTCTTGAATTATTCTTTTGTAATTTTCAATAACCATTTCATATCTCACCTTCTTATAATCCAATAATATACTTTTTCTAGTTAGCTCATTAACTTCTTCTTCATATTTGGCCTTTTCATTTTCTAGCTGTAAGTTTTTGTCAATCAATCTATCAACTTCTTCTATTTCCTGGCTATAGCATTCTCCCAAAAATTCATTTCATTTCTCTAGCTTTTTCGATCGTAAACATTTCCTTCACATACTTTATGACAACTATCTCTTCTCTATGCTCATCAATGTATTTCTTCTTACTTGTCAACAATCTCCGGTCCTTCTTCACTATCTTCTATTATTTTCTCTAATAACTCTTTCTTCTAGTTCTTCAAAAAGGTCTTCCTCTATTGAGGACTATTTTTTATCTGGATTCATGGCTACAGATTTCTAACAATTTTACTAGAAAATTTTCATGAGATATAATGACTATTCCTAATCATAATAAAACCTTAATTATGATGAACACTTCTAGTCAAGTATTATTCTTCCTAATATCATCTTCTCTAAACCTAGGCTCTGATATCACTTGATTGTCACACTCCAAATCCACCCCCTCACCGGGGCTTCCTCAGCCACGGATTGTCTGGCTCTCGCAAGAGCTTAGTCACTTACATGAGTAGCAGAAATCATACTAAAATAATAGATCTTTTATTTATTTCAATAACTACATATTACAAAAGTTTTCTTATACATGGTAAAGCAACGAAACTTCTATACTAGAGAGGTTATCCACAATAATGCTATCTCTACCGACTTCTGTACTTGCAAGGTCTAAAAATAATTTTTGGCGTGAGCTTGATAGTTCAGTGAGACCCGTATATGCATATGTGAAAACTTTTTATTATAAAATTATATTATAACGGTTTGATTGTAAAATTGTACAATAACGGTTTCATTGTAAATTTTTTAAAAAAATCTTGCAATGTAACAACAACATCACAAAGTAATAATAACAGTAACACATCACAATACAATAAAGGTGACAGATAACTTTCGTCTTATCATTCTATTAAGAGAATAATCTCGTTATCCCTCCCACGAGTTTCATTTTTGGAAAGGCCTATCACTCTCCTCCACATTAAGTGGACAAACCTCCTATCCATATTAATGGGGTGCTACCGGTATATGTTTAGACGTTTGATATAGCCCTTGTTTACTCGACGGATCTCCACACATATCGACTTATATAATAATCACAAACATATGCATTGATGTAACAGCATGAAATCATGGTACAGTAGTAAATCATAGTAGTAGTAGAAAATCATGGTAGTTATGCATAAAGATATATGAAAACAAAGGACACTCACCTTAAAGAGTTATCCTAATTAAGATATTTTACTCAACTAGCTTGCTTTTTCCCTTAGATCTGCATTTATAGAGTAGCACTTTTTTCTTTTCCTTTCTTTCTTTCTCTACCTTTCTCTCTCTCTCTCTTTCTTTCTTTCTCTCTTTCTCTTTCTTTTCCTTTCCTTTCTCTCTTTTCCTCTTTCTTTCTTTCTTTCTTTCTTTCTTTCTCTTTTTCTCTTCCTTGGGCAAATTTTATTTGGGATAGAAGGGAATGGGGTATTTATAGCCATTGGGTTGGGTGATGAGTCATTATATTCTTTCATGGATAGTTGACATGTGGAGGACACTTGTTCATCATGTAGGATGCTTGTCTTTGATGCATGACACTTGTTAGGATACTTGTTCATCATTTATGACACTTGTTCTTGATGGAAGACACTTGTTTGGATACATATTCATCACATTTTTATCATGGTCGGTGGATGTTTATCCATAAGGGAAGATATATTGGTCGGTTGATGTTTATCAAATCCTTGGTCGGTTGTTTTTGTTTAGGTGTCTAGGTTTAATGTAATTTAGGCATTTAGCACTTTTGGTTACTTATTTCTGTGTTATGTCATTTAAGTAAATATTTTTACGTTATTTTAATTCATTTACTTAAGGATTACACGTAAATAAGGAAATACCCTCTATTTGAATTCAATAAAAATAGTTTCAGAACCTAATTTTTTAAGGATAAAAAGTCAACTCTTCCTTTTAAGAACAAAAGCTGAAATGACTAATTTTGTTGAATTTTACTCGAAGGGCTAATGGCTTAGAAAAATTTCAAAAAAATAGTTTTTAGCCTATTTGACATATGGGGAAAATTACCGGGACTTTTCCTCCTTATTTTCGAGATATTTTGGATACCTCATTTTTCAGATACTTAGTTTCCAATGAGCTAGTCAAATCTATATTTTTAATATTCCAAATCTTTGATTTCGTACTCAATCCATTTGTTTGAGTATTCTCATTAATTTATAATTAGTAATAAGTTATTTCTTACAATTAGATTAGGGTATGTGACATTAAGACTTTTTCTCTTGATGAAGATAGTGTTTGCCTTTTCTATGGGCAAAAAGCTATGAAAAGTAAAGCCAAACAAGTTCTCTTTTTTTTTTTGTATTACAACATAACTGTTATTTATTAGTGGTACATGTTGTTACAAATTTGCTTTTTATGGTAATCAATAGAATTATTTTGTATGATATTGATAGAAATTATATGTCTTGGAGTGATGCCTACGAGCTGGTGCCCTGTCATTAGATCGGCACATTGGTATAAATACATGAATAAGTATTGGTGATTTTTTCATTTGCTTTTTAACATTATATTTACTTAAATTGACTAAATTTTTGCAGATCATGGATTGTTACATTTGGTTCCACAACACCTATTGTCTAGAGCTTCCATCTTCCTTCTCTAGATGTGTTTTTCTGATGTGGTTTTCGGTAAGTACTTTTCTTTCATCTTTCACTATAAAGTCAACTAATCTTATTACACATTATCGTGCCTTACTATAACATATAATAATATTAATCTTACCATTCATTACCTTGTTTTATTATAATATAGACGTATGTAGTTTCTGTATTTGGCTTGGATGCCAAACAAACAAGTCAACAAAGCAACTAGAATATTTCCATGGTTGAGAGTTGTCCGTCTGAAAAAACACTTGGATTCCAGTTTCAATTATGCAACCTATTGAGTATATAGTAACCTCCCACTTTAGCATTACACACTTTAGCATTAATACATATTTTCTATTTTGTTTGCATAATAGGTTTTGGTCTCCATTCATTTTCAAAGAACATTAGTTTTGTTACACTCTTTATCTGGATAAAAAAATCAAGTACCTCCTTGACTCAGATTCTCGCTTCAAAGGCAGTGAAGATGACTAATTGCAAATTTTAATAGTAATTACTTGATATACTTAAACATCAAATTTTTTCCAACTATGATCCATAATATTTGTATTAATTTCTCTTATAGAAGGATTGCACTGAGGACACTTATGGAAATTCCCTACGTATCTCTGAAATAATGCCTGTTGAAGTTCCACAACAAGCTAATACGTAAGTAAGTTGGTACTCATTCTTTCATAAATATACTAACACCTATAATGCATGATCAAAACGTCATAAAATAATTTCTACATATTAGGGATGATTGTGGAATATTCATTATGAGGTTTTAGGAGATATGGGAAACATGGATGTCCATAAATCCACCAACTCAAGAGGTATGTTGTTGGAAACCATTGTCATTATTGTACTAGTTTTCATCTTATGTTTTCCTCACTCTCTTTGTATTTTAATTACTAATGGTTTCAAATGTGATTATTTCAGGATATTGATTTCTTGATAAAAGAATATTTTCTTAGACTTCTAAAATCAGAATATAATATAGTCCATCCTGAGATTATGTCCATGATAGAGGAGATGTTGGAAAGAAAGAGAAAAGCAATAAGACTAAAGTTAGAATAAAGGTGGCAGAAAATTGTGAAAGGAGCTTTATCTTATCCTTGAGATAAAACTAGTTAACTGTGATGTACCAGAGTTCTAATAATGTACGATAACAATTTCATTTGAAACAATTTTTTTAACTTATTAGAAATAATAATAATGTATATTAATAATCATACTATAATGGGTAGAATTCTTAACAACATCCAAAGTGTTACCATTTATTGCCTTATGTTACTACAATGTTTAATAACACCACAATTATATACATGGTTATAGTATTTCATTACAATGTATAATAATATTACTATACAAATTTGCCACCAGTTATCACTAATTTACACCACCTGTTTTGCAACCTTACCACTTGTTAGTGCTAACTTACCACTAGTTATTGTAATCTTACCACCTTTTATCATAGACTTACTAGCTGTTATTACAATTTTACCACTAGGTATCATAACTCCAATGAATAATAATATTTCTGCATTTTACCACCCATTATCACACTTTACTGTTTGTAGGTGGCAATTTAGTATTTGTTACCACAAAATCACTATATAGTATTTTATTCTAATGTATAATAATATTACCACACTATATTATCACAAATTAGCATAAACTTACCACAAGTTATCAAAAATTACCATATGTTATCGTGAACTTACCACTTGTTAACCTAAATTATCCCATGTTATTTACAACTTACCACCAAGTATCACAAATGGTTTGATATCTTAACTCTTAAATTTGTAAACTATCCCTAAAGACTATTTAAATGGTAGGGCTCAATAGTCAGTATAAATGACACATATAGAGACTATTTTTAAATAGTCTCTAAAAAATATCATATTTATCGATGAAAACTAATAACTGTTAGAATAGTATATAACATTTATAAACGATACAATATATGGGTTAACATAATTATTAACTTACACAAATGGTATGGTTCAACAGACAGTATAAATTACCCCTATAAATCCTATTTTAAAACTATCCCTATAGGCTGACATATTTATTGTCACGCCCCGATCCTCGGATCGACCACACGACAACCGCCGCATCGTCTCGGTACACGGGCAGAACCTCCCCATATACCGGGACTCCGCAAGGCTATCAAATTTATTATAAATCATCAAAAGTATATGACTCTTCAAAACATGAAATCATATAAACAATACACATGCAAGGAGTCCATCCGGTTCATCCCTGAACGTACAAACACACGCATCGGCACACATTGGGGAGTGAGATCCTGTACATGCAATCATACATCAGCACACATCGGGGAGGGGGAACCTGTACATGCACGAGTACACAGCAACACACAACGGGGAGTGAAAACCTGTACATGCACTCATGCGATGTGGCCATCCTAGCCACTCAGAATTCTCAACACAAGAAAGCATTTAACAAACAAGAAGTCCCAAAACATAGTCATCGGATTTTACCAACACTTACCCGAAGAAAACAAGCCAGTATCGGTAAAATCCTAACGGTATGAGATGTACAGAACTTCACCAAATCATAGGAAAATAACAAAAGCCCAAAATTATAATTCAAATGTTCCAGTACAGAATAAAACAGTTTTCCAAAAATAGAGCAATCAAAATAATAAACTACAAATCAAAAATCATCGAATTTTATCAATACTTGCCAACAACTCGGCCAGTATAAAAAATCCGCATGGCATGGGATGTACAGACTTCCCTTTCCATGGTTTGAGAGCTATAAATCTCCAAAAATCCTGCATGTGCCAAATACCTATACAAACCGCAAAAATACTGCACAAACTCCGTCGAGTAGTCTCACAACTAAGTCTCCTCTGAAAAAGGTGGAGAGAGGGGGTGAGTATTGGGGAATACTCAGTGAATGGAGTGCAATGGTTCAATTATGTTCATAAACAAGGGGTGAATGTGGGGCAGTCAAAGCATATTTCGTAAATCATTTCATATACATAAAATCATTTCAATAAATAACATTTCACAAATATACATCCATGTCAATTATCCTTTCAGAAAATCCTAGGGTCCCATCGAAAAACACTTCCGTCTTAGGGTGGCCAAACCCAGACGAAAGCCCGCCAAGGGGTTTTTCCATCCAATGTTTCAAAACATACCCCATTCCTTGGTGTTGGCTCGTACTTCACCGAGGTGCACCAGATATAGCATGACTTCGGCAGAAGGAGGGATGTCAAACTCCCCCGCACATCCAAACCCCAAACCACGCCACCCCGTCGGGTCGCTCCGTGGTGGGAATATGACTATAGTCATCTACGGCACCCTTCATTTCTCAATCAATCCATTTCTCAACAATGTGCCATGATTTCCAAAAAATAATCCATAATCTCATGCCAAAGCATTCATAGAGCAATATCAAATATCACATGGCACAAAAGCATTCATAAACACAGTGGATGCATTCTTATTTCACAATCTAGTTCAGACAGCCCACAATCATAAAAAAATTTATATAAAACATGTAAAAATCTTTCAAAATCATTTTCAAAGCAATTTTAAAACATGTTACTCATTCATGAACACAATGAACCATCCACTCACCTCTAGGGAGGGTATCCACTCCCTATTTCCACAATTAACCCAAAATGACTCCCTTCGAGTCCCCAAATGTCAACCTATACCAATCAACACGAATAATTATCAATTAAAGCTCTATTAAAGGGTTTTCAATTTTCCCTTTATTTACAATAGCCTTAACTTGCACAATTACATTCCTAAACTTTCGTTTCGTCAATGTAGTATCATTTCAAATCACCGACAACTTTAAATTTACAATATTCCTCAATTTTACCAATGTTCTCCCAAATTGCATAATCTTAATTTAATTCACGCCAATTTCAATTCAAATCTCAAGGAAAACTACGCAAATCAATCAAACAAAACTCTATTATTATCTAAGACATCTTATCATGCTTCGCTATCCGATTTATTTCGAATTCTAGATTTAACCTAAATAATTTCATACAAACTTTCAAGAATAATGCATTTCCTTCGAATCTAACACATTCTATCATACTCGGCCATAAAATTCTAGACCTAATCTTAATAATCACATGTAGAATCTCAGAAAGTGCATTCTATTCAGATTTAGCATACTTTCAACACATATACAGGTCTTCTCACCCTAAATTAACCCTAAATTTATTCACTTGTCAAAGGGTTTAGAAATTCCCTCACCTAGGGTTTTCGCAGTTCACAACCCTAGCTTCAGTGTATGCTCTGCTCAGTCCAAGACTTGCAATGCTCCAAATTCGAAGTAAAGTTCAGTAATTAGGCTCAATTACTATGAAAAATCGAAACCCTAGAATTACAATTAGGAGTCAGCCTTTACCTGAGAGAGGAAGGACTCACAGTCTCAAACTAGGGTTTTCAGATGTCCATTTACTGCTGGTCTAGGGTGGGTTGCCGAAGGGGAAAGCTCACAACGTGCACCATGCGAGTGAGCAAGGAGAGGGAGAGCAAGAGCCCTACTGTCACGCGCAGGAGAGAGGAATGGAAGCTCCATTCGCGCGCGGGAGAGAGAAATGATAGAGAGGGAGAGCGATAGTGAGTGCGACACCGAGAGAGACGAGTGAGGGTGAGAGAGAACCGTTCGATCGATAGAGAGAGAGAGACCGAAAGTGAAACAGAGAGAGAGAAATGTTCGAAGAGACACAAAGAGGCGGTGAGAGAGGGCAGCTATGGCATGCGGTGGTCGGTGAGGATGGCGCGGTGATGGATGGCAGAGATTCAGGGAGGCGATCGAGAGAGATCGCGAGAGAGATGAGGGAGAGAGAGCAGAGAGTGAATGAGAGATTCGATTAGGGCTATTAGCCCTAATCGATTTGGGGAAAACTTCGCCCTAATGGATTTGGGGAAAACAGGGGTGCTGTGTTTCACTCCGAAACGCAGCATCTCCTCTTTTTTTTTTTATATTATCAATTATAAATAACAATATATATATTTATATATATTTTCATATTCTCATCACATTGGAGTTCTAAATTTACCAAAAATAGAGCGCGCTACGAATTTTCAACACGGACATTTTGATTATATCAAAATTTCCAATTTAATTTCCCAAAATTGAAAATCAATAATATTTAAAAATTTTTCTACTATATTTCACAGAACATTTCTAACACCGAATTTTCGGTGTTACAACACTTAACCCCCTAAAAACAAATTTCGTCCTCAAAATTCCAAAATACAGTTATACATCAAAGAGTTACGGGTGCTGTTTCCACATTAAATCTTCGGTCTCCCAAGTCTGTTCTTCGACTTGATTGCTTCTCCACAATACTTTGACCTTAGGGATTTGCTTACTCAATTGCTTTATTTGTCGATTAAGGATTTGTACTTGTTACACCTTAAAACTCAAGTCTTGATTCAACTCTACCAGAGGACTTTCTATTACATATAAGGAATCCAGCAAGTATATATATATATATTTTCTATTAAATTTTCCATCCAATAATCATGTGCTCATCAATTCAAAGTCCACATTCTTCAACTACTTTTGTTTATCTCATGTTACATCACTATCACATTCTTAACATCATATTAATATCAAAGTCTCCAATCAATCAAATTCAAACTACAAATACATTATCATACCTATAGTATTCCCCAAAGTATTGATAGAAAAATTATCTTATTCCAATATGAGTATTTGGTAGGTGGTATTCCTTGAGATTGAGATTCTTTTAATTTCCTTTTTTAAATTGCAGCAATTAAAGCACAAAAATCAATAGTCTCTGAATCACCTTGTTTGTTCTAAAACCTTGAAACCTTGGATATAAAAGGAGCAACACTTTCTCGATTAACACATTCCTCAACAACAATTGGAACAGGCCTCCACCTTGTATTTGCTACAAAGCATTGTAGAAGATCAAAATTGATGTCTTTAATACACATACCACAAATATCTGAAAATACTATCATTGAACTCGACCAATTCAATATACCTCAAAATTTCATTGACAGACGTTCTTACTCCTAAACGGTGCTCAAGTAACCATGTATAAACATTTCTATCCAGATGCTTATAAGATTCACTATTTCGATGTTATAAAAGCTAGAATGGTCCATATAATCTCATATTTCCTTTTAAAGGATAAATCTACCCCAAATTAAGAGACTTTACTTAAAATGGTTATCTAAGGAACTCTAAATCAATGCAGTTGACCGAAACACCAGAGAAATCTCACTACAATATATAAATCCCATAAAGACTCATCATATTAATTTCTCCAAGGTGACTGCATCAAACATTGAGAAAGCTGCCACTGGTTTCCATATCCTCAAATTTTCAAACTAGACAACAAAGTTTCTTGTTATCAAGATCACCTAAGATGCTGCTCATCCAAAGAAGGCAATGTCCATTACGAATATTACTTTTCTAAATAACCATCGAAACAAAAAGCTTTCCCCCATATTTATCGAAAGCATAAAATGGCAGTTACTTGAAAGAAACATTCAATGCTTACTGAGACCATACATCATGTGGTTAAAGATTTTGGTGTCACCCAGTACTTATAGCAGCTCTTTTTAAGTGCTTGTCCCACTCATCTGAGTTTTAATAGATCACTTATAGATTGGATAAGAACATTTGCATATGGCCAAAAACTGCTTGCAGCAAGGATATTAAGAATTGTAATCAAATGTGTCATTTTAGTTTGGAATCTATAGAAAGCAATAGAAAGATAAGTAATATAACCATGGGAAAAGACAACCTTTGATAAATTTAACACCAGTCACAATATGGTGCATATATTGAATTTTAGTGGCTCTAGACTTACAGGCATTAATTCTATTACATTCGCTCAAGAAATGATCAAAATTGTCTTATTGAAGCTATGATTACCATCTTTGGGAATTGCTGAAACGGAATGATCTCAGTTGGAAGTCCTCAGACCTACCAGCACTAATTGTCTTATTAAAGCTGTAACTATTATCCCAGAATTTTAATGCCTCTGGGCTTATGGGCATTAATTTGACTTTGGACATTCACACTACAGTAAGAACTGAATGTTTGTGCTTATATGTACTTATGGTAGCGAATTGCTTGCTGCACTAGCCTTTGCATGTAGCAGCAATAGTTCAATAGTATAAAGGACATACTTTGGATGATGATCACAATTTATAATTATATCAGGGCTGGTTTTTTTAAAAATACTAAATATGGATAAAGTATGCAACAACTTCAACATGAAACAGCTTACATTTTGTAACCTAACTTTTAAGCATTTTCTTCATTTTTTCTTCTCTCTTTAGACTAGCCCTCTGCAAAACTCTACTTATAGATTGCCAGGCCCAAATCTTAACCATTAACAAAATTAATAGGAATTTCAATAATGATAGAATCCCAAATACTAAAGACAACTATTAGCCCTCTTAAAGTTGCAAATCGAATTTGTTCAATAATAGTTGAACTTTAACATCACCAAGATATTAATACCACTAAACATATTTGCAAGATTCCATTAATCATTGTTACATATTTGAAGTTACATTGCTATTATCACATTGTTCATTGTTTAACCGGCAAATTGAGCATACTAATCCTTTACTAGCAATTCCCCTTCTATCAAAATCATAAACAAACATTTCGCCGATATCATGTCCATCATCATAAGCAACAAACAACTCAAATCCATCTAAAATGAGTCAACCATTTGTAACAAAAGAGATAACCATAACAATTTAAATCCACCTAAAACCCATATTATGACTTAAGGCATGTTCATCATGAGCTACGTTCTCATATGCCCATTTTAAGAAATCTAAATGTTAATTACGTCTTAAATAAATTACCATAGAACTCCTACTCCCAGACTAATGATTCTCAATAGTTCATCCACTCAAAATTACTTATTATATCAAGTAAAATAAACCACGAAAACATTTATCAGACTCCAACAACTATTCACAAATACAACCTGTCAAGAATATTTTACCTTATATTTAATCATGAGCAATTCCTTGTTGTTGTGCCTATTAATCAAGAATATCAAACTTTTAACATCAAAATGTCAGTCCAAAATAATTACTACAGGGGTACTCACCATTCAACCAAACAATCCAAGGGAAATCTTTAATCATTATTAAATATATATATATGTATATACTAAGTATCTCTGGCTCCTTTATTATCATCATCCTTTCCTTTTTATTTATGCTCAACACCAATTCAAACTTTATATATAAGAATTCTTCGAAATGCTTAAATTCTAAAATATATGTAGTTTGCTCTTTTCAAAGGCAAAATAGACCTGGCTATCAAACTTGTAATCTCTTCCTACTATACCCAAAATTTTTCTTCAACAATTTGTAAACTTAAAGCCTCTTTAGCAAGAAAATATTTTTGATGACCAGAAAACAATTTGGTGTTCTTTATTTAATACCAAGGGGATCTGTCAATCCATGAGTATACCATATACAAGAATCCTATGACTGCAATCTGTTAACTAAGCAAAGGTCCTAATTGGATTCATGAGTTTTTGCCATCTACAACCATTGGCAATTTGGATATACGTAAACACTTACTCTGTTTTTGTAAGTCCTGGGAGATATTAAAATCTAAAACTCACCATTTGGCTTAGATCTAGTGAAAGATCATTATATCAATGAAACAGTACAAAATCTTGAATAAGCCCACCATAATTTAACTACCAACAAAATTTGTGGGTTAGGGTATTCGATTCACGTGTGGGTAAACTCGCTACCCAACCTCTTTGGAGCAAAGCCAGTCAATATCCAACTCTCCTTATCAAATATATCAAAAATGTATGATTCTACAAAGAGGGTCTATTCTTAGCAAAATGAAATGAGAACTAATCCAAGGGTTTAACCCCCTAAAAAATGGGCATTCCTAACTTCCTAAGAAAACCATAGAAAGTTCTGTACATTCTCTGAAGATCTTTTAAAGATCTTACATTTTTCAAAAGAAATAAAACATTTTAAAACCTTTGGAAAGCTTTTGGGACATTTGGAATACATTTGAAAACATTTCAAAATCATCAAACTTTTAAAATCGTAAACCTGGGCTCTGATACCAATAAAGCTGTCACGCCCCGATCCTCAGATCGACCACGCGACAACCGCCGTGTCATCTCGGTACACGGGCAGAACCTCCCCATATACCGGGACTCCGCAAGGCTATCAAATTTACCATAAATCATCAAAAGCATAAGACTCTTCAAAACATGAAATTATATAAACAATACACATGCAAGGAGCCTATTCGGCTCATCCCTGAACGTACAAACACACACATCGGCACACATCGGGGAGTGGGATCCTGTACATGCAATCATAAATCAGCACACATCGGGGAGGGGGAACTTGTACATGCACGAGTACACAACAACACACAACGGGGAGTGGAAACCTATACATGCACTCATGCGATATGGCCATCCTAGCCACTTAGAATTCTCAACACAAGAAAGCATTTAACAAACTAGAAGTCCCAAAACATAGCTGTCGTATTTTACCAATACTTACCCGAAGAAAACAAGCTTGTATCGGTAAAATCCTAACGGTATGAGATGTACAGAACTTCACCAAATCATAGGAAACTAACAAAAGCCAATAATTATAATTCAAATGTCCCAGTACAGAATAAAACAGTTTTTCAAAAATAAAGCAATCAAAATAATAAAGTACAAATCAAAAATCGTCGGATTTTATTAATACTTGCCAACAACTTGGCCAGTATAAAAAATCCGCACGACATGGGATGTACAGACTTCCCTTTCCATGGTTTGAGAGCTATAAATCTCTAAAAATCCTGCATGTGACAAATACCTATACAAACCGCAAAAATACTGCGCAAACTCCGTCGAGTAGTCTCACAACTAAGTCTCCTCTAAAAAAGGTGGAGAGATGGGGGTGAGTATTGGGGAATACTCAGTGAATGGAGTGCAATGGTGTAATTATGTTCATAAACAAGGATTGAATGTAGGGCAGTCAAAGCATATCTCGTAAATCATTTCATATACATAAAATCATTTCAACAAATCACATTTCACAAATATGCATCCATGTCAATTATCCTTTCAGAAAATCCTGGGGTCCCATCGAAAAACACTTCCGTCTTAGGGCGGCCAAACCCAGACGAAAGCCCGCCAAGGGGTTTTTCCATCCAATGTTTCAAAACATACCCCATTCCTTGGCGTTGGCTTGTACCTCACCGGGGTGCACCAGATATAGCACGACTTCGGCAGATGGAGGAACGTCAAACTCCCCTACACATCCAAATCCCAAACCACGCCACCCCGTCGTGTCGTTCCGTGGTGGGAATATGACTATAGTCATCTACGGCACCCTTCATTTCTCAATCAATCCATTTCTCAACAATGTGCCATGATTTCCAACAAATAATCCATAATCTCATGCCAAAGCAGTTCATAGAGCAATATCAAATATCATATGGCACAAAAGCATTCATATACACAGTGGATGCATTCTTATTTCACAATCCAGTTCAGACAGCCCACAATCATAAAACAATTTATATAAAACATGTAAAAATCTTTCAAAATCATTTTCAAAGCAATTTTAAAACATGTTACTCATTCATGAACACAATGAACCATCCACTCACCTCTAGGGAGGGTATCCACTCCCTATTTTCACAATTAACCCAAAATGACTCCCTTCGAGTCCCCAAATGTCAACCTAAACCAATCAACATGAATAATTATCAATTAAAGCTCTATTAAAGGGTTTTCAATTTTTCCTTTATTTACAATAGCCTTAACTTGCACAATTACATTCCTAAACTTTCGTTTCGTCAATGTAGTATCATTTCAAATCACCGACGACTTTAAATTTACAATATTCCTCAATTTTACCAATGTTCTCCCGAATTGCATAATCTTAATTTAATTCACGCCAATTTCAATTCAAATCTCAAGGAAAACTACGCAAATCAATCAAACAAAACTTTATTATTATCAAAGACATCCTATCATGCTTCGCAGTCCGATTTATATTGAATTCTAGATTTAACCTAAATAATTTCATACAAACTTTAAAGAATAATGCATTTCCTTCGAATCTAACACATTCTATCATACTTGGCCATAAAATTCTAGACCTAACCTTAATAATCACATATAGAATCCCAGAAAATGCATTCTATTCAGATTTAGCATACTTTCAACACATATATAGGTATTTTCACCCTAAATTAACCGTAAATTTATTCACTTGTCAAAGGGTTTAGAAATTCCCTCACCTAGGGTTTTCGCAGTTCACAACCCTAGCTTCAGTGTATGCTCTGCTCAGTCCAAGACCTACAATGCTTCAAATTCTAAGTAAAGTTCAGTAATTAGGCTCAATTACTATGAACAATCGAAACCCTAGAATTACAATTAGGAGTCAGCCTTGACCTGAGAGAGGAAGGAATCACAGTCTCAAACTAGGGTCTTCAGATGTCCATTTACTGCTGGTCTAGGGTGGGTTGCTGAAGGGGAAAGCTCACAACGTGCACCATGCGAGCGAGCAAGGAGAGGGAGAGCAAGAGCCCTGCTGTCACGTGCAGGAGCGTGGAATGGAAGCTCCATTTGTGCGCGGGAGAGAGAAATGATAGAGAGGGAGAGAGATAGTGAGTGCGACACCGAGAGAGACGAGTGAGGGTGAGGGAGAACCGTTCGATCGATAGAGAGAGAGCCCGAAAGTGAAACAGAGAGAGAGAAATGTTCGAAGAGAGAAAAAGAGGCGGTGAGAGAGGGCGGCTATGGCTTGCGGTGGTCGGTGAGGATGGCGCGGCGAAGGATGGCAGAGATTCAGGGAGGCGATCAAGAGAGATCGCGAGAGAGACGAGGGAGAGAGAGCAGAGAGTGAATGAGAGATTCGATTAGGGCTATTAGCCCTAATCGATTTGGGGACAATGGGGGTGTTGCGTTTCACTCTGAAACGCAGCATCTCCTTTTTTTTATATTATCAATTATAAATAACAATATATTATTTATATATATTTTCATATTCTCATCACATTGGAGTTCTAAATTTGCCAAAAATAGAGCACGCTACGAATTTGCAACACGGAGATTTCGATTATATCAAAATTTCCAATTTAATTCCCCAAAATTGAAAATCAATAATATTTAAAAAATTTTCTACTATATTTCACAGAACATTTCTAACATCGAATTTTCGGTGTTACAATACTTAACCCCCTAAAAACAAATTTCGTCCTCGAAATTCTAAAATACACATTAAATCTTCGGTCTTCCAAATCTGTTCTTCGACTTGATTGCTTCTTCACAATACTTTGACCTTAGGGATTTGCTTACTCAATTGCTTTATTTGTCGATTAAGGATTTGTACTTGTTACACCTTAAAACTCAAGTCTTGATTCAACTCTACCAAAGGACTTTCTATTACATATGAGGAATCCAGCAAGTATATATATATATATTTTTTCTATTAAATTTTCCATCCAATAATCATGTGCTCATCAATTCGAAGTCCACATTCTTTAACTACTTTTGTTTATCTCATGTTACATCACTATCACATTCTTAACATCATATTAATATCAAAGTTTCCAATCAATCAAATTCAAACTATAAATACATTATCATACCTATAGTATTCCCCAAAGTAATGATAGAAAAATTATCTTATTCCAATATGAGTATTTGGTAGGTGGTATTCCTTGAGATTGAGATTCTTTTAATTTCCTTTTTCAAATTGCAGCAATTAAAGCACAAAAATCAATAGTCTATGAATCACCTTGTTTGTTCTAAAACCTTGAAACCTTGGATATAAAAGGAGCAACACTTTCTCGATTAACACATTCCTCAACAACAATTGGAACAGACCTCCACCTTGTATCTGCTACAAAGCATTGTAGAGGATCAAAATTGAAGCCTTTAATACACATATCACAAATATCTGAAAATACTATCATTGAACTCGATCAATTCAATATACCTCAAAATTTCATTTACAGACGTTCTTACTCCTAAACGGTGCTCAAGTAACCATGCATAAACATTTCTGCCTAGATGCTTATAAGATTCACTATTTCGATGTTATAAAAGCTAAAATGGTCCATATAATCTCATACTTCCTTTTGAAGGATAAATCTACCCCAAATTAAGAGACTTTACTTAAAATGGTTATCTAAGGAACTCTAAATCACTGCAGTTGATCGAAATACTAGAGAAATCTCACTACAATATATAAATCTCGTAAAGACTCGTCATATTAATTTCTCCAAGGTGACTGCATCAAACATTGAGAAAGCTGCCACTGGTTTCCATATCCTCAAATTTTCAAACTAGACAACAAAGTTTCTTGTTATCAAGATCACCTAAGATGCTGCTCATCCAAAGAAGGCAATGTCCATTATGAATATTACTTTTCTAAATAACCATCGAAACAAAAACCTTTCCCCCATATTTATCGAAGCACAAAATGGCAGTTACTTGAAAGAAACATTCAATGCTTACTGAGACCATTCATCGTATGGTTAAAGATTTTGGTGTCACCCAGTACTTATAGCAGCTCTTTTTAAGTGCTTATCCCACTCATCTGAGTTTTAATGGATCACTTATAGATTGGATAAGTGCATTTGCATATGGCCAAAAATTGCTTCCAGTTAGGATAGTAAGGATTGTAATCAAATGTGTCATCTTAGTTTGGAATCTATAGAAAGCAATAGAAAGATAAGTAATATAACCATGGGAAAAGACAACCTTTGATAAATTTAACACCAGTCATAATATGGTGCATATATTGAATTTTAGTGGCTCTAGACTTACAGGCATTAATTCTATTACATTCGCTCAAGAAATTATCAAAATTGTTTTATTGAAGCTATGATTACCATCTTTGGGAATTGCTGAAACGGAATGGTCTCAGTTGGAAGTCCTCAGACCTACCAGCACTAATTGTCTTATTAAAGCTGTAACTATTATCCCAGAATTTTAATGCCTCTGGGCTTATGGGCATTAATTTGACTTTGGACATTCACACTATAGTAAGAACTGAATGTTTGTGCTTATATGTACTTATGGTAGCGAATTGCTTGCTGCCCTAGCCTTTGCATGTAGCAACAATAGTTCAATAGTATAAGGGACATACTTTGGATGATGATCACAATTTATAATTATATCAAGGCTAGTTTCTTTAAAAATACTAAATATGGATAAAGTATGCAACAACTTCAACATGAAACAGCTTACATTCTGTAACCTAACTTTTAAGCATTTTCTTCCTTTTTTCTTCTCTCTTTAGACTAGCCCTCTACAAAACTCTACTTATAGATTGCCAGGCCCAAATCTTAACCATTAACAAAATTAATAGGAATTTCAATAATGATAGAATCCCAAATACTAAAGATAACTATTAGCCCTCTTAAAGTTGCAAATCGAATTTGTTCAATAATAGTTGAACTTTAACATCACCAAGATATTAATACCACTAAACATATTTGCAAGATTCCATTAATCATTGTTACATATTTGAAGTTACATTGCTATTATCACATTGTTCATTGTTTAACCAGCAAATTGAGCATACTAATCCTTTACTAGCAATTCCCCTTCTATCAAAATCATAAACAAACATTTCGCCGATATCATGTCCATCATCATAAGCAACAAACAACTCAAATCCATCTAAAATGAATCAACCATTTGTAACAAAAGAGATAACCATAACAATTTAAATCCACCTAAAACCCATATTATGACTTTAGGCATGTTCATCATGAGCTACGTTCTCATATGCCCATTTTAAGAAATCTAAATGTTAATTACGTCTTAAATAAATTACCATAGAACTCCTACTCCCAGACTAATGATTCTCAATAGTTCATCCACTCAAAATTACTTATTATATCAAATAAAATAAACCACGAAAACATTTATCAGACCCCAACAACTATTCACAAATACAACCTGTCAAGAATATTTTACCTTATATTTAATCATGAGCAATTCCTTATTGTCATGCCTATTAATCTAGAATATCAAACTTTTAACATCAAAATGTCAGTCCAAAATAATTATTACAGGGGTACTCACCATTCAACTAAACAATCAAAGGGAAATCTTCAATCATAATTAAATATATATATGTATATACTAAGTATCTATGGCTCTTTTATTATCGACATCCTTTCCTTTTTATTTATGCTCAACACCAATTCAAGCTTTGCATATAAGAATTCCTCGAAATGCTTAAATTCTAAAATATATGTAGCTTGCTCTCTTCAAAGGTAAAATAGACCTGGCTATCAAACTTGTAATCTCTTCCTACTATACCCAAAATTTTTCTTCAACAATTCGTAAACTTAAAGCCTGTTTAGCAAGAAAATATCATTGACGACTAGAAAATAATTTGGTGTTCTTTATTTAATACCAAGGGGATCTATCAATCCATAAGTATACCATATACAAGAATCCTATGACTTCAATCTGTTGACTAAGCAAAGGTTAATTCATGAGTTTTTGCCATCTACAACCACTGACAATTTGGATATACGCAAACACTTACTCTGTTTTCATAAGTCCTAGGAGATATTAAAATCTAAAACTCATTATTTGGCTTAGATCTAGTGAAAGATCATTATATCAATGAAAGAGTACAAAATCTTGAATAAGCCCACCATAATTTAACTACCAACAAGATTTGTGGGTCAGGGTATTCGATTCATGTGTGAGTAAACTCACTACCTAACCTCTTTGGAGCAAAGCAAGTCAATATCGAACTCTCCTTATCAAATATATCAAAAATGCATGATTCTACAAACAGAGTCTATTCTTAGCAAAATGAAATGAGAACTAATCCAAGGGTTTAACTCCCTAAAAAATGAGCATTCCTAACTTCTTAGGAAAACCATGAAAAGTTCTATACATTCTCCGAAGATCTTTTAAAGATCTTACATTTTTCAAAAAGAAATAAAACATTTTAAAGCCTTTAGAAAGCTTTTGGGACATTTGGAATACATTTGAAAACATTTCAAAATCATTAAACTTTTAAAATCGTAAACCTGGACTCTGATACCAATAAAGCTGTCACGCTCCGATCCTCAGATCGACCACCCGACAACCGCCGCGTCGTCTCGGTACACGGGTAGAATCTCCCCATATATCGGGACTCCGCAAGGCTATCAAATTTACCATAAATCATCAAAAGCATAAGACTCTTCAAAAATGAAATCATATAAACAATACATATGCAAGGAGTCCATCTGGCGCATCTCTGAACGTACAAACACACACATTGGCACACATAAGGGAGTGGGATCCTGTATGTAATATCGAAAACTTGATATCGAATGTTTTGTAAACATTTCTATAATAAAATAGAAAATTTTGAAATTTTATTGATTTTCGATTTTGGGGTCTTAATTTTAAATTTTTGGTATAATTGAAATGTCGTATTACAAATTCGTAGTATATTTTATTTTTGGTAAATTGGGGAACTTCCAATCTAATGAGAAAAAAAAACAAAATATATATATATTATATAGTTATTAAAAAAAAAAAAAAAAAAAAAAGAAAGAGGAGATGTTGCGTTTTGGGGTGAAACGCAACACCCCCGTCTTCCCCAAATCGATTAGGGCTAATAGCCCTAATCGAAGCATTCCCTCTCTGCGCTCTCTCCCTCGTCTCTCTCTCGATCGCTCGCCATCACCCTCACTCTGTCATCTCCGCTGCTGCAACCACCACCGCTATCACCGTGACCACCGCGAACCACCGCGTTCGCCTCCTCTTTGTACCGCACCATCACTCTCTATCGATCTCTCCCTCACAGTCTCTCTCGGCCTCTCTTTCTCTTTCGGTCGAACGTCTCTCTCTCCCTACCTCACTCAGTTTCTCTCCTTCTCTTGTTCGATCGTGCTCTCTCCCTTCGCTACCCACTCAGTTTCTCTCTGCTCTCTCTCTTTCCTGCGCGAACAGAGAGCTTTCGCTCTCTTCCTCTTTCCTTCGTGCGCGACAACTTTTCCTTCTTTCCTCCTGTTCGTTTGTGCTTACTGCTCTCTGCAAGCACCACCCTTCTGCAGTCTTTGTAGAAGCCCTAGCCGCAGGATAGCAGAGCCTTGAAAACCCTAGGCCGCGGGACTGCCAATCTTTCTCTGCATAGGTAAGAAGAGAGTTTCTGATTTTAGTTCTAGGATTTGAATATTCTGAGTATTTAGGTTTAATTTCTAACAATTGCTGCAAATTGAAATTGTTACAGGTTTGATCCACTGGCGATAGGAAGCTAAGACTATAGATCGAGAAACCCTAGGTGAGGGATTTCTGATCCTCTCAATAAATTGAGTAAATTTAGGTTTAAATTTAGGATAATGAGATATGTATATGTTAGATTAGTATAGGATGTGATTTTGTGATATTAAATATGTAATTAGTGAAGTAAGTGATGCATAAGTCATAACGGTAGACTGTTTGAAATGGAAGTAGCATGTTAAGGAATGATAGAATCGAACTGAGTCGATTTGAATGATTTCTTTAGAGTTTCAATTGAAATATGCATGAAAAATGTTATATTTATGTGAAATTGAAAGAAAATTAGAAAAATTAGGAAATATTGGTAGTTAAATTTCATTAGAGCTATAAATGATTTTCGGGTGATGAAATCAGCATTTAGAAATCGTGGATGTGAAATTAAGGGTGAATTAAGTTAGGAAAATGTGAAAAACCCTTGTTATAGAGATTTTAATTGACGATAATTGCAATGTGTGATTAGGTTAATCGTTTGGGGACTTAAAAAGGGGTTTGTTCGGATTGGATTGAGAATTAGAGAGTGAATACCCTCTCTAGAGGTGAGTGGACGGTTCATTGTGTTGGTAAATGAGAAACCTGTTTCAAAATTGTTTTGAAAATGATTTTGAAAGATTTTTACATGTTTTATATAAATTGTTTTGTAATTGTGGGCTGTCTGAACTGGATTATGAAATACGAATGCATCCACTGTGTTTATGAATGTTTTTGTGCCATGTGATATTTGATATTGCTCTATGAATTGGTTTGGCATGAGATTATGGATTATATGATGAAATTCATGACACATTGTTGAGAAATGGATTGATTGAAAAATGAAGGGTGCCGTAGATGACTATAGTCATATTCTCACCACGGAGCGACCCGACGGGGTGACGTGGGTTGGGGTTTGGATGTGCGGGGGAGTTAGACGTCCCTCCCTCTGTCGAAGTCGTACTAGATCTGGTGCACCCCAGTGATGTACGAGCCAACGTCAAGGAAGGGAGTTTGTTTTGAGACATTGGATAGAAAAACCCTTGGCGGGCTTTCGTCTGGGTTTGGCCGCCCTAAGACGGAAGTGTTTTTCGATTGAACCCCAGGATTTTCTGAAAGGATAATTGATATGGATGCATATTTGTGAAATGTGAGTTATTGAAATGATTTTATGTATATGAAATGATTTATGAGATATGCTTTGACTGCCCCACATTCACCCTTGTTTATGAACACAATTGCACCATTGCACTCCACTCACTGAGTATTCCCCAATACTCACCCCCCTCTCTCCACCTTTTTCAGAGGAGACTTAGTTGGGAGACTACTCGACGGAGCTTGCGAAGTATTTTTACAAACTGGATAGGTATTTGGCATGCAGGGTTACTTTTGGAGATTGATAGCTCTCAAACCATGGAAAGGGAAGTCTGTACCTCCCATGCCGTGCGGATTTTATTGATACTGGCCGAGTTGTTGGCAAGTATTGATAAAATTTGACGATTTTTGATTTGTTTTTATTTATTTTGATTTCTCTTATTTTTGGAAAATTGTTTATATCTGTACTGGGACATTTAGACTGTAAATCTTAATTTCGATACTTTTTCTTTGATTTTGTGAAGTTCTGTACAACTCATACCGTTAGGATTTTTTCGGTACTGGCTTGTTTTCCTCGGGTAAGTGTTGGTAAAATCCGACGGCTATGTTTTGGGACTTCTTGTTTGTTAAATGCTTTCTGAGTGGCCAGGATGGTCACGTCGCATGCGTGCATGTACAGGTTCCCACTCCCCGTTGTGTGTTACTGTGTACTTATGTATGTACAGGTTCCCACTCCCCGATGTGTGCTAATGTATGATTGCATGTACAGGATCCCACTCCCCGATGTGTGTCAATGTGTGTGTTTGTACGCCCAGGAATGAGCTGGATGGGCTCCTTGCATGTGTAATGATTTTGTGATTTCTTGTTTTTTTAAAAAATTTTATACTTTTGATGATTTATTATGAATTTGATAGCCTTGCGGAGTTCCAGTAGATGGGGAGGTTTTACCCATGTAAAAAGACGACGCGGCGGTTGTCGCGTGGTCGATTCGAGAATCGGGGCGTGACACTGTACATACAATCATACATTAGCACACATCGGGGAGGGGGAACCTGTACATGCACGAGTACACAGCAACGCACAATGGGGAGTGGAAACCTGTACATGCACTCAAGTGATGTGGCCATCCTAGCCACTCAGAATTCTCAACACAAGAAAGCATTTAACAAACAAGAAGTCCCAAAACATAGCTGTCGTATTTTACCAACACTTACCCGAAGAAAACAAGCCAGTATCGGTAAAATCCTAATGGTATGAGATGTACAGAACTTCACCAAATCATAGGAAAATAACGAAAGCCAATAATTATAATTCAAATGTCTCAGTATAGAATAAAACAGTTTTCCAAAAATAGAGCAATCAAAATAATAAAGTACAAATCAAAAATCGTCAGATTTTATCAATACTTGCCAATAACTAGACATTTAGGTAGGGTTAGTGGAGTAACTCCCACTTACCCATACTTACTAACTCTCCTTTAATTCTCTCTCTCACGTAAAATTACATTTATGATATGAGACTAGCATCTCCATCTAACAGGGTATTCTGTGAGATCCAAAAATGCCATGAGAGAATGGCTTGAGAGAGAAAAATTGAGGGCTTGAGAATTTTTTCCGTCGCAATGATCGCCGGACTGAGGGTTGCGGCGTTGTGGTATTACGGTGGTAGTTCAATTAATATCGTGATCACCACCCCGACCGTGAGATCTGATCGAGGGACATACGGTTCAATCGATTTTTGGGATTCTATATGTTGAGGTATTTAACCTTATACCCGATCTCCCCTTTTATTTTTCAAAAATTATTGATTACTTTCGCCGCATATGTGAATCGATTAATTCTAACATAACTGATAACTATCAGAATTGAACATAGATTTTAAAGATGGTGCAATATATAGTTTAGCATAGATATAAAATTTATATAGACAGTATGATTAAGTAGACAATAAATAAGAGTTATATAAAGACTATTTTCAAACAATCTCTAAAAACTGTCATATTTACTAATCACAAATAGTAATTGTTAAAATTGAATATCACTTTTACTGACGGTTGTGCTACATTTACTGAATATTGATAAACTTTTTTCGATGAACAATTTTATATCCTGACAGTTTCATCAAAAGCGTCACTATAGAATATAAAAAACTATCATTAATGATCATCGACAATAAAAGTTACTGTGAATATAGGTTTTAATTTTGTTGTGGATTATTGTTGGGTTTCGTATCGCACTTTTACATAGTTGAGGTCTTTTTAGAGTCCCCATGGAACATCATAAAGCCAATAAGAGTCGGGCTGGAATTGTCAAAAAAACTATGTATGCAAGTAAACCAAAGATTACATTAACCAAAAAAAAAGTGTTCATTTAAGAATCGGGGAAAATTTAAATAGATTGAATTTATTATTATATTTAATTTATTTTGTTGTCATTTGTGAAACATCATGTCATTGTAATTTATTTCTATTTTTTATATTTAACATGAGCTGTTTTCCTTGCTTGCTATATAGTTCAGATAATAAATGGTGGACCTCTTCTTAAACTTTGGAAAATGATCAATATTATTAACTTAAAATTCTCAAACAAAGGGTTGGAGCACTCGTGCGCAAATAATATTTATTAAGATATGAATTTTTATATGAATAATAATAGGATTATGAATTTTCAAGTTTCTTTGGAATTGAAATTTTTGAAAAAATAATAAAAAAGAAAGGGCCAATTATGAAATTTTCGTATTCGTTTTCCTCTCCCTCTTGAATCCTTCCATTTTCACACTTTCAACTATGATCCGATAACTTTATTACTTTTGACAATCTACAATCATGATGTAATTTTCAATTATACTCCAAAAAAAAATTAAAATTTTTGAGAGAGATTTTAACCACGTTCTTTTAGGTACTTACAAATTGAGTAAAAGTTTAATATCATTCGAACGATATATATATAGAGGGCTGTATTGATATAGCTCTAAAACTCGTAAAATATATATTGTCAATATTCTCTAAATATTCGGTCAATATTGTGTTGCCATAACACAATATGCCGTTAAATATATGCAGTCAATATTTTCCAAATATTCTTTCAATATTGTTTTACAATAATGATGAATATTGAGAGATTATTCAGTTTCCCAAATTATATCGAGAATAACATATATTGACAAAGTATTAAGAGAGTATTAATAAAAAAATAATTGCTTGAACAATAATAATGATTATATTGTAAGACCTTTTATGTCAAAATTTTATCACTTCACACTAAATTATTGTCGGCCTTATGATTGGATCACGAGTTGATCTAAACCGTTCAAAATATTAATAATATTCACAAAGTTTTGACACGTAAGAAGTTGAACCGAAACACTTGGAATGGTAATCCAATAGGATGACGTACAATTGAGAAAGGAAACAACAATGTTAGTGACCGGATGACATATACCTTTCTTGGCCTTTTGGCTAAGATCAAGTGACCGGATGACATGCAATGTGAATGTAACCGTTCTAGTAGGATTATGCAAACTTCTCTATAAATGGACATTTCCTTCACCGTTCTCACTAATCAAAACAAGCAAATTTTATCTTCTCTCTCACTAAAAAATGGCAGAGATGAAAACCCAGAAAACAATTTTGATGCTTTTGCTTTCAATGCTTTTGATTGCGGGTTCTGCATATGCAGTCAGGCCAACGCAGACGCATGAGTTGGTTGCTACCATGCCTGACAGTGGAGGGCTTAGTAGAGAGAGTTTTCCGGATGGTTTTGTGTTTGGAACAGCCACTTCTGCTTATCAAGTGGAGGGAATGGCTGATAAAGGAGGACGTGGGCCTAGCATTTGGGATACATTCGTTAAAATTCCTGGTAAATATTATATTATTATACACATTAAACTACTTATTCTCTTGTCTCTTTTAAATCTTAGGTCTCATTGATAGTGTATAAAGGAAAAATAATAATATAGGGCCCAGATCCAGTTTATTATTTTTAGATATCTTTTGGTTTGCTTTTAAATTTTATAAATAAAATATTACTTTCCTCAATTTTTCACCGCAAATTTTGATGACTTTTTCACTGTTATTTTTCATCGATGGAGAAAATTTTTTCAATGTAAACCTTTCTTCTAATCCAATCATACAAAGGAAAAAAAGAAGCTTTAATGATTATTTTCCAATCATAAAAGGTAATTATATAAACAAAATTACCATTATGAAGTGCGCATTTATATTGTTTAATAACTCAAACATAAATAGCAGCCCAAAATAACTTAAAGAGTGACTTGTGCCCCAAATAAAATTTATACTCTAAAAGCCGTTTGGTAACAATTTATATAATATTATTTACCTTTGATGCAACGAGATCCGTACACGAATTTTTATGTTAATCTAACGTTATCTGACTACCTAACTGTCCCCTTTTAATCGGATTTTGGATCTGCCATGGCAGAGTCATAACATTTAAAACCCTAGTCTACTTTGATTGCCAATTGAGGTTACATTTTGTTGATGTTGCAGGATTGATTCCTGATAATGCAACCGGAGAAATTTCTGTAGACCAATATCACCATTATGAAGTGAGTGAGGCATTTAATAAGAAAGAATTTTTAGTTTCTTCCGCCATTTGCAAACATCACTATCTGAATATAATAACCATTCTGTAATTACAGGAGGATATGAATATTTTGGCAGACTTGAACTTTGAGGCATACAGGTTCTCAATCTCATGGTCCAGAATTTTCCCAGGTATTCAAAAACTTTTAGGCAAATACTATTTGATTGACTTAAATGCGATATCCCAAGTTCGAATTAATTAACCACTACCTAATGGTGTAGAGGGAACTGGGAAAGTAAACTGGGAAGGAGTTAACTACTACGACAGATTGATCAATTACATGCTTCAAAAAGGTAACTTGCCAATGATCTATACAAAGTAAAATGGGAAGGGTGAGCTATTTATTTACTTATTTATTCATTTATTTTGCTTTAGGCATTACACCATATGCAAATCTATATCACTATGACCTTCCACAAGCACTTGAAGATAAGTACTTGGGATTGTTGAGCCACCAAGTTGTGTAAGTTCTAATTTCACAGTCACTTTCTTTAAATTAGCTAAAAGTACTTTACTTAACTAATTTCCATGATTTTACTTCAAAAAATAAAATTATAGGCAAGATTTTGCGGATTATGCGGATTTTTGTTTTAAGACATTTGGAGACAGAGTGAAGTATTGGACAACATTCAATGAGCCAAGGGTGATAGCAGCACTTGGGTATGACTATGGATTTCATGCCCCTGGAAGATGTTCCAAACCACATGGCTTTAATGCCCCCGGAAATTGCACCGCTGGAGATTCTGGTACCGAGCCTTATATTGTAGCACATCATTTGCTTTTGGCTCATGGTGCTGCTGTTAACAGATACCGTGAGAAGTATCAAGTACGATCATATTTTTTTCATTCTTGTCTTTGATCACGTTTGTCTCAAATTTTTGGTGTATAACATACTTTATGCATGAATTTTCAGGCAGCTCAAAATGGAAAGATTGGAATTTATTTGGACTTCGTGTGGTATGAGCCTCTTACAAGAGGAAGGGCAGATAATTACGCAGCTCAAAGAGCAAGAGACTTTCACCTTGGCTGGTACAAGAACTTTTAAAATTCTCTTTTAAAAATATTGTAGAAATGAAGGAAATAAAGTCAAAATATTGAGATTTTCTAACTTAATTGAACTTGTAGGTTCATTCATCCCATTGTGTATGGTGAATATCCAAAAACAATGCAAAACATAGTAGGAGACAGGCTTCCTAAATTCACAGATGAAGAAGTTAGAATTGTTAAGGGCTCAATCGATTTTGTGGGTATCAACCAATACACCAGCAACTACATGTATGACCCACATCAAGAGAAACCTGAAGTTCCAGGATACCAGTCAGACTGGGATTGCGGCTTTGCTTGTAAGACATTTTCAAATCTTCTCCTCACAAAACAACACATCTCACATTTTTTCACTTGTTGAAATATTTTTCCTTTCTGTTTTGACTTTGTGCAGTTGAGAAAAATGGAGTGCCAATTGGTCCAAGGGTAAGCATTATAATGTCACATGAAATCTTTTTACTTCTACATTTGTACTTTTTTGACTCTAACATCCTTTTTTGTTAAGGTAATCTTTGGTTTCCTTGCATTTATGGTTTTGTTGACAATTCCAGGCCAACTCTTATTGGCTTTATGATGTTCCATGGGGACTCTACAAGGCCCTCCACTATGTAAAAGAGCGATATGGAAATCTAACAATAATCCTTTCAGAAAATGGTAAGGTTAATATGACGTACTCATCAAAACATTTACATTAAAGGAAAAGAAAATGATAACATTTAAAATTCTTGTGATATTACAGGCAGAGATGATCCTGGGAATCTCACACTTCCCTGGGCATTGAACGACACAGCAAGAATTTCATACTACGAGGGCTATCTTGGTGAGTTGAAGAAGGCAGTAGACAATGGAGTTAATGTTGTCGGGTACTTTGCATGGTCATTGCTTGACAATTTTGAATGGCGATTGGGATACACTTCAAGATTTGGCATTGTCTATGTTGATTACAATACACTGAAGAGATATCCGAAGTTGTCTGCCTATTGGTTCATGGAATTCCTTCGCAGGAACAAGCACTAGAAAAGAGTCAATATTTTTATGTTTTAATTTTGGGCTCCAGTTAATTCTTAAAAGGCCCTTCTTTAGTTTTGGTTCTCTCGTACATCATATAAGTAATACATAAATAGGAGGAGATAATAAAGGAGTAAACAAAGAGTTATTTCGGATTTAGAAGATGACTACTGGGAAATGGCACAACAAATTCACATTAGGTGATATATTGTCTTTTTATAACATGAAAATTAGTATTAGAATATTTTTATTTAATTTCTTTTTAAAAAATATATATATAGGAAAAATTATAACTAATTTTCAGAGTTAAAAGTGTAATATTTAAAATTTGGAATATGAAAATGGGAAAGATAATGAAACTGTTGGACGATATGTTGGTGTTCAATTTTTTTGGAGAAATGCTGGTACATAGGATCAAATCCAAGCCAAAACAATGTCGATTCATGAAGTATGGAATGGGTAAGTGATTTGAGGAGAGAGAAGAGAATGAATTGAAAATAAAAAAATAATAAATAATAAAAAAGATTTCGTTGTAAAGTTGAGAGGGGCGGTGGAACCGCCAAGCTCAAAGTTCCACCGTCACTCAAAATATTAATAATAATAATAATAATAATAATAATAATAAAATAAATAAATAAAATGGAAAAAAATAATGTGCAATAGCATGCGGTGGAACCGCGTAGCATGCACGGTTGAACCGCAAGGGGCGTGCTGCTCATGCGGTTGCCCATGCGCGCTGCTCAGGTGGTGGGCGAACATGGCCATCGTGCAGTTTGACAAATGACCAAAATGCCCTCTGAGTGATAAATGACCTAAATACCCTCCAAACTTCAATTAAACTTAAATTATAGAAAGGGAAAAATGGTAACTTCACAAATCCACTATCTACAACATGAATTAAGCCCCAATTTCATTTGTTCAACTCATTTCTCTCTCGACTGCTCACGAAACCCTTTATGTATTCTCATTTTCTGTCCCTGTTCGCTCTTGATTTCTTTCTCCATAAAATTTATTTCACCCTCGTTAGATCACTCCACTAAATTTCTATAAATCCCAATCAAACCTAGAGAACGAAGAAATTTTAGGAAGAGTCTAGGGTTTGGGCGAAAAGGGAAAACTTAGGGTTTTTGAAATCCGATGCCCAAAACTCAATCCAACCAAAGAATCAAGATAATTTTCTAATCATTTTCAAGGATTTAGTGCCATTATTTATGAATTTAATTTTGATTTTTGAAATTTTGGGATTCTGTAGAGAGAGAAAATTAGGGTTTGAACAAAATTACATCTTGGGTGAACTTTGTAAATTCTTTAGAGATAATATTGTCCACTCAATATAGATTTATATTTCTCTAATATGAATTTGAAATATTATATTTTTAACCGGGAGATTTGATTCAGAATTTTAGGTTTACGGTTTACATGAGATGAAATTGGGGAAAATTTAAATGATAATTATATATGCATGTAAATGATGTGTAAATGGTACAATTAAGACGCACATTCTTGGAATTAAGAGAAATTAGGGTTTGTGTAAAATTAGAAAAAAAATGAGGTGATTTAATGTTAAATTCATATTTATCGCGTTAGAATAAAATAATTGAAACCTGAAAAGGATTTAAAAGATTACTCCTGAATTGATTGTGAATTTTTGGGGAATTAGGGTTTGAGGTAAATTAGAGAATAATCGAACAACCCCAGTGTCCCAAGAAATTGAATGATTACTCGGTACTTATTTTCTTAGGCACAAAGCATTTGGATTCAAATAGGGATTGAACAATATTGAGGATTAAATTGGGAGTGATCACCCTCTCAAGAGGTGAGTAATTTCTTGCTTGTATTTAAATAAGAAAAAATTACTCTTATAAAAGTATGTTTCATTGAATTTTCTTAATGATTTTTGAATTCTTGGATTTTATATGTTTTAGTGTGTGTGGAATATTCCAAGGAATGATTTTGAAATTTTTTATGCATCGTAATGGTTTAAATAAGTACATGTGTCATGTTATGATGCTGGTTATTTATGAATGATTATTGAATTAATGGCACATGAAAACGAAATGGTGCATTTACAGGCTTGGGGAGGAAGAGCCTGATCTCCATAAAAATGACTAGTCATTTTCCTCTACGGTGCGACTCGACAAGATTAACGCAATGGGGTTGATAGACCATGGGATGTAGCCGAGCACGTGTGGTACATTCATGGCTGGATATAGTGCCTATGGGCGTGGGATAGGTTGGGTGCACCACCAACTAAAACCCACAGACAACACCAAGGATTGAGGTATTTTAAAATATAAAATTTCTAAAACCCTTAGCGGTTCCATCCTAGGTCGTGGTAGACCTTTGTTGGGAAAATAATTTTGAGTTGCCCCATGATTTGAAAATTTAAAAATATTTGGATGCATATGAGTTGAATTATCATGATTTTGATTTATGATGGATTTGGAAATAATGATAGAAAGTTATTTTCATTGAATGAATTTGAGAATGACTCGATGGTTTGAAATACTTATAAATTCGATATATCCACCACACAAATTTTTATCTTTGTATAACTTGTATATCACTTACTAGGTATATTATATACTCACTATCTCCTTCAATTTTATAGAGAAAGCTTAGATGAGATTTGGGGGATACTTAAGGTGATTGGAAGAACCTTATTTTGTTGGACGTCATTGGGTAATAGCTCTTTTATGACTTGAGATCCTTAGTGAACATAAATGGGAGACAAATTTTGTAATTACTTTGGAAAACTTATTTTGTAACTTTAATTATTTGTTTTGTGATTTAAATATGGTTTGTATATTTAAAAATTAAGGACCACCCCTATGATTTTCTTTGGATTTTATTTGTGAAATATTTGTTGGTCGTGTTGGCCTAGTGCATGTATTGGAGTTGTAATGGTCGGGTTAGCCTCGTGCATGCCATTTGAGACTGGATGGACTGGGCTGGTCCTTATATTATTTTAAATTGTTTTGAAAACATGATTAAATAGGTTAAATGTCTTGCATTGTCTCGGTATATGGGAAGGTTTTGCTTGTATACCAAGGTGACGCGGCGGTTGTCAATTGCTCGACTCGAGGGTCGAGGCGTGACATTTTTAGATTCCTTGGAATTTATATAAACTCATGAGATCAAAATAATTTGAAATTTCTTAGTCTCTCCAAACACTCAATATCCTTCTTCTTATATTCTTTTATCCCTTTTAGACTTAATGGTGCAAATGGTATCTGATTGGACAACCCTCGGCCCAATTCGAAGGGGTCAGCGCCAATAGGGCACACACATGAGGCCCACATCCAATGTTCTCTATGACTATCTACCGAAGGGTCTTAATCATCCAGATCTCTCGAACGATAGGGTCTCAGTCGCCCCGTCTACCGAACGAGATTTATAAAGTGGGAGTAACCTTCCCAATCGGGTACTCAGTCATTGGTTCATTGAACGAACGAACCCCGAACACCCTTCATTGGCCAAGCAACCGATCGATAGCCAGTAGTTTTAATAACTTTGAGGGAAAGTCAAAACACTCTAACAGCTGTGATTTCCTATTTAAGAATAACATTTTTAGGATCCTTCAGTTAAGGAAATGATCCCCCAGAAAATGAAAGTTCCCATACGATGAAGATCACGATCGATTTGGAATATTAAACTTCCAAAATTTTTGGATCGGCTCGATAAGAAAGGTGAGGTTGAAACACCCCAAGGGCATACGACTCCCACAGGTATAAAATATCCAAAAAACCCTCCAAGCAAGGTACACGCTCTTATCCTTACACATTGGGCACTCAAATCACAGGAAACCCTCCCTCTTTGAGCTCTTAGTCTGTTTCTTTCACATTCAAAAACTACTCTTTCTGACTTGAGCATCGGAGTCTCCCCCGCTAGAGCACCCTCTGACATTTTTTGCAAGTCTAACGTCTTGACTACAGCAACCGTTCAAGTCATCCAGGAGTCGGTATCTGTAGAGTCGTAACCCACTTCAAACAGATTAGCGCCATCCGTGGGAACAGACTAGAGCAACTTCTGCGATTTTGACAACCATGCCTCCAAAGACCAGAGCATCCTCGAGGGCCGCCCGTAATGTAGAAGGGCGCACCCCCATACCCGCCGAATCTATCCTCCCTCCGATACCCGATCACTCAATTCATGACCATATATTCTCTCTCTAGCCATCCCATCTAGAGAAAGTCTTACAACCTGCGGCTCAAGAATGGTAGGTCGTGGCCTCTACTCTAGAATAGGCAAGCCAGCCCCAGATGGAAAGACTAGAGTCAAAACTCCAAAAAATGAGCAAACAACTAGATGGACTCAGCAGAGTCCTTGAGCTGGACGACCATTTATCCGCGGCGGACTCTTAATATAAATGACTACTAAGACGAGTATTTCCTATGAATTATGAGCTATCGGTGACCCCTCGTCACGACCCTGAGGATCTTAAGAAGCAGATCAAACAACTTGTAGCCGCCAAGCTTAAAAGGGCAGGTACGAAGAAGGAGGAAGATTTCCTCCATCATTCGAGAGAATCGCCCTTTGATCCAAAGATTTCTTTAGAACCAATGTCAAGAGACGTCTTTTTGCCACCAATGGAGTGATATGATGGGATAACTGACCCTCGTGACCATGCTGCCCACTTCATAATAGTTATGGTCTCTAGAGACCTGTCAGATGCAACAATGTGTAAGCACTTCCCTACTACTCTCAAAAGTAATGCCCTGGCATGGTTTAATTCTCTCCTAGCATTCAATATCAAGAGTTTTACCCAACTCTAGCAATAGTTCGAGTCTCATTTTATAATCAGCCGAGAAGTGAAGCGAAAATCCACTTCCTTGCTATTGTTGCGGTAGTGGGAAGACAAGTCTCTGATAAATTTCCTAAAGAGATTTAAGACAAAGATGTTAAAGGTTCCTGCTTTGGATCATTCTATTGTATTGGCGGCTCTCCTAATAGGCTTACGCTCTTCTGACATGAAAGTCTCCATTACGAAAAAACCCCGACAACTATTCAAGAATTTTACTCCTGAGCCGAGAAGTATATTGTGGCAGAAGAAGCAGAGGTTCTCAATCGATGAAGAAATCATCCTAGTAGAAAGGAATGCAGTAGATCGCCTTGCCAGCCTTCTCCAAAGAGGAGTAAACCAGGGGCTCCGCCTTCGCGAAGGTTCAATGTCTACACTTTGTTGAATGAGACTCCAAGTTGGGTTTGATATTAAATCAAAAACAAATCGTACGACAGGTGGCCCCCTCGTGTCATGCCCCAATCCTCGGATCGACCACGCGACAATCGTCATGTCATCTCGGTACACGGGCAGAACCTCCCCATATACCAGGATTTCGCAAGGCTACACAACAATACAATAGATTTTTCAATTCACAAATCCATCAATATAAGAAGATCATAAAACAATACACATGCAAAGGACCCTTCCGGTCCGTCCCTGTACACACAAGCATACATCAGCACACATTTGGGGAGGGGGTTCCTGTACATGCATGTATGCAGTATGGCCATCCCAGCCAATCCAGAGTTCAACAAATAATCAAAAGATGCACTAGTCCATTTAACTCAAATCAGCACACACATAAGGCCAACTCGGTCAATCAAAATTACATGAACACATCCGGCCATCCCGGCCTTTCCAAGATCAAATAAAGTCCAAATGTCCCATTTAAACAATAAGTTTTTACCAAAAAATGGAATTTTAAAACAAAAATGAACAAGCTCCAACATAAGCAATGTAAGGATTCCACCAATACTTGCTCCTATATATGAAACAAGTATCGATTTAATCCTTACCAAAAGAATTATACAAGCTTTCCCTTTAATGGATTTCAGATCAATGCTAAAATAACCTTACATCACTATGATAGCTAAACAAGTCAGCGGATAAACCTTCACAAGCTCCAATTGCTGTCACAGACCTAAGCTTCCTCTGAAAGATGTAAAGAGAGGGGTGAGTATTGGGAAATACTCAGTGAATGTATAGCATGTTATGATAATAAATGAGTGGTGATTGTGGACATGTCAAAATATTTTCTTCAAAATCATACGATCGCATCGATAAATCTCAATGTAAACAAAATCTCAACCAAAATATGGTAAATAATTCATATGCATTCAGTCATCATATCTTATTTTTTAAAATCACGGGTTGCCAAAATCTTTCCACTAAAGGCTTGGCCCTGACCAATGGTAGAATCGCCAAGGGATTCTCATCAATATCAATAAATCATACACAATACCCCATTCCTTGGCTTTGGCTCGGGCCTCCCCTGGGGTGCAACCAGGCTAATTCGAAGGGAGGGATTCAGAGGCACCTCTCGAGCATAGCTACCTCTTCATCCAAATAACCGCCCAACCACGTCACCCCGTCGGATCACTCCGTGGAGGGAATGACTGTAGCCATTAATCATGCACACAGCACCATTCGCAATTATCAAATCATATACCAAATTGTGCCAACAATTATTCAAACAAATTTTTAATGCATGAATTCCATCAGTCACTTTCAACACAAGTCAATAAACATGGCACATCAGTTTCAGCAACACATGGATGCATTCGGTTATTCAAATCCCCTTCAGGACATTCCACAATCACAAAAACAATTTTTGAAATATTTGTAAAATCATTAGAAAATATTTTATAAAATCAGAGTAAAACATTTTCTCACTTAAAGCCATAAACATGTATCCAGTTGCCTTTAGGGAGGGTGTTAACTCCCTATTTCCATAAGTTCTCCAAAATAACTCATTTCAAGTCTCCAAAAGGTCAACCTAAACCAATCATCAAATAAAGTCTCGTTAAAAGGTTTTCAAATTTTCTTCTAATTTAATATACCTTAATTTGCACAATCACAATTCTAGATTTTCATTTCATCAATCTAGGATTATTTGCCTCTACAATGACTCTAATTCTCAATATTTCTAAACTTGCCCAATTTTCTTCCGAATTTACCTAACCATAACATTTTTCATGCATACTTTAAAGTAAACTCTAAGGAAAACTATTCTAATTAACCCAATAAGATTATATTATCTTCTAACATGCTTCTTTTATATTAATCAGCCTAAATCATGTAGAATTTAGACGTAACCCTAAAAATCACATATCACATTTCAAGAAAATGTATTCTTCTCAAATTCAACATATTTTCAAGACATATACAAGAATCTCACCCTAAATTTAGCCTAAACTCATTCATTTATCGAAGGAACTAGAATTTTACCTCCCCTAGGGTTTTTGCAGCTCACTACCCTAATGTCTGTGTGCCCACAACTCAGTCTGAGACCTGCAATGCTTTCAATTTGAAGCAAGGTTCAATAATTAAACTTATTCACTATGGAAATTAAAACCCTAGATCTAAGATCTGAACTCAGCCCTTACCTGCAGAGAATGGAATCGTAGTAAATTGCAGCCTAGGGTTTCTGATAGAGGCTGTCGCAATAGAGGTTACAGGAAGAGCTCTCGGTAGGCCGCAACGTGTGCGAGTAGGTGAGAAGGTGAGAGGCAGCGCGTGCTGTCGCGCGCGGGAAAGAGTAGAGTGGGAAACAGAGGGTGAGAGTGACGAGCGAAAGGGAGAGAGAACTCGATCGAGAGAGAGACAGTAGAGATTCGAAAGAGCAGCTGGTGATCGAGAGAGGAGGAGTGCGACAGAGGAAGAATCGGGTGAGACAAAGAGAGAGAGCGAGTGAGATTCAAGAGAGACAGAGAGTGAAATAGAGAGAGAGAGAAACAGGAGAGAGGAGTGCAGCCGCTAGGCGAAGGCGGTGGTCGAAACAATCGCCGGTGAGGCGGAGAGAGGCGGAGGAGAGGGAAGAGAGTGGTAGAGAGAGGATTCGGGTGAGAGAGCGGAAGAGATGAAGAGAGGGAGAGATGAATTCGATTAGGGTTTAATATCCCTAATAGAATTGGGGACATAGCGTTTTGTTTTAAAATGCTGCGTCTCCTACTCCCATGTTTTTTACATATATATATTCATATCTATTTTACTCACGTTATATTGAGACTCCAAATTTATCCAAAAATGGAATGCACTTAGAATTTGCAAACACATATAATTTAAATATACCAAATATTCAAATTTAATACCCCAAAATCAAAAATCAATAAAATTTTAAAATTTAAAATTTTCTTTTATAATTATCTAGACATTTACAAAATATCTCTAACACCGAATTTTTGGTGTTGCAACACTTAATCCGCTAAAAACAAATTTTGTCCTCGAAATTTAAAAGAATACTATACATTAAGAAGATGTGGTTATTGCTTTCTCATAGTATCTTCGGGTTCTCAAGTCTCTCCGTCCACCTAATCGTTTTCCCATTATACCTTAACGATAGGGATTTGCCTGTTTCGCAATCTCTTACGCCTAGGCCAAAATAAAGATGTGAATCGAGGGTCACAGTCACATACAATTGACACCGAAATCCCGTGGAGCCTTATAATCTCTGCCATATACATTTTGGCTAACTTCTCTAGAGAGTAAGTTCAATGAACTCATACCACTTGAAATTTGTGCTCATCTCAACTTAAGTCTCTACTTGAGTTCAAATTCTTTTTGGTCTGAACTATCTTAAATATTGTTCATAAATCAGAAAAATAACCTCTCTTTTTTTGGAATACAATTGTTTTCTGTACTCCATTATAGGATCTTGTCTCAAAGTTTCTAATGATTATAGTTTAGAAGAGTTGCAAAGGGATTGGAGAACAATATTTCATTATTATTTTTTTTTTGTATTTTGATTTTTATCGCTTCTAAGATTTCTCTTCCTTTGGAGTCCTCATATATTCTTTCATACCACTAATATAAATCCCTTTTCTGTATACGTTGAGGCTTCACCCCAATGTCTTCTTTGTACCTGGGAAGCAACTTCAGGGAGGATTCAACCATCAACAAATGGAAAGGAAAGGAAGATTATTATCTTGTCTGTTCTCTCTGAGCTAAAAGGATTCATCCACATAACGTCATCATCCACTTCTAGATTGCAATTGAAGTGTTAAGGGGCTGTTTAAGTAGGGGCAGATTAGTTAATCTGTATGTGCTGCCTATTTTTTAAATTTCTGTACTTTCCTATTTTGCTGTTATGACTCCTGTGAATGATATAAACATAGAAAATCTAACCAGAATCTATTTCTGGCTTGATAAACTCTTCTTTTCTTTAACTCTCTATTTCTCTCTCCGTAACTGGTAACAGGGTATCAAAGACCCACAATACCTAGTGCAAGAAAACATTCACTCTTCTTCTCCTTCTCAATTGTTCTTCTCTTTCTTGGGGTAATCCTTAATACTCAGGACTGATCAGAACTAGGTTTTCTTTCTCCCTCCTCTATTGTGGAATGCAATCTAAGAATTTGTTGCAGGTTAAAGTAAAGCATCCTAAGTGTGGATCACGGTTATTCTATGTGCAAGTTGGGTTTGTCTTGCATCTAAAAGGTGTTGTTTGGGATCTGGACACTGCTGGGTGTTATGCTGGCCAAATCTGGTTGCTGGGCAGATTTGTATAATAAATAATATTGTGCTAACAAAGGTATTGAACAAGTTTTCAATTCTGACAGGTTTTGACAATCTCTGGCTTTGGTGATCTCGATCTGTTGTCTTCCCTTCTTGGTTGTTTATCGAGTCTAGTTTAATATCGTGGCTGAGAATGGTGACAACAAGATGGTGATGGAGGTAATGTCATTCTCTCTACCAAAAGAAGAAAGAATTGATTTTCATCACTTTTGCACCAAACCAAACAAGTATTAGCAGGGAAACTTCTAATAAAAAGGTATCCTTACTCTAATTCATTCATATTACATATACTACTCCATATAAATAGCCCATCATCCCCAAACCATCATAATCCTAGACAAATTCTTAGAAAGAAAGAAAAAAAAAAGGGTTCCGATGTTGCTTAACATCTAAAATTAGGATCAACAGAAATTCTATTGAAAGGTAATGCTCATGTTACAGATTGTAATACTTCAGCTTCTAAAAGTTAGGCTATTCCATCTCAACATGAATTTACTTGATCACAATGGAAGAGAGGAGAGAAAAGATAGACGCATTGAAGAAGAGGAGACCAGCAAAACCACTAGCTAAGGAAGAATAAACGAATCGCTGGATTGCCAAATCTAAACAGACGTCCCATTTCGCGTTCATGTCGAACTTCGCAGGTATAACTTTTTCTTCATCCATTTCCCCTAATTTCAATCAAGGTATATAATCATCACGAACACCATGAATACCTCAAGACATCAAAATCATCTCTCCTTAAATTCATTATCATGCAATCATGATCACTTAATGTTTATATTCAAATCTCTAAACCATTAAATTCAAGTTCTAAGGAATTTACCTGTGGCTATGTCGGGTTGTTTTGAGTTTTCTCATTCGTCATGGCATAAATTCTTGATAGAGTTCTCGGTTGGGATCGTTTAGAAGGTGCAGCAATGGTATTGTTCTTAGTATTGGTCTGTGGAGCGATACTAGCCGATAGCGTAGGGACATTCGATGGACCACTTCTATGGCCGATCAAGTGATCTCGACTCATTTGACCTCTATATCCACTTAAACCCAATTCGGGGCAAGAATTTCTGAAATGCCCCACTTTCCCACAATGAAAACATTTCAAAGGCTCAAGGTATGGTCCAAGGTGGTGTTTCTTACAATTCCGGTAGGATTCTCTCTTTGGCCCCGCTGACTTGCTCCCGAACTTTGCACTAGAGGTGGGAGTGCCAAACCTTGGCATTAGTTGGCGTTGTGGAGATCCAACGTACCTTGAAACTGTAACTCCACTTACAAAGTTCATGCTCCTATTTCTGTTGGACCCTTGACTCACCAAGAATTCAGACTTCATTTTCTTTCCATGGTCTTCTTTAACCTTTCCTCTTTCAATAACCATCTTTTCAGCTCTCAACGCCAACTCCAGAATATCCTGGAAGGTATGCCCCTTGGTGATAGACATTTTCTCTCTTATACTCAAGTTCAGTCCTGACTCAAACTTTGAACACAGGGACTCCTCGGAGTTCACAAACTCCAGAACATAAGTGGAAAGTTCTCTCAGCTCTGTCTCGTACTCAGATACCGTCTTGTTTCCTTGAGCTAACTTGAAGAATTCCTCTCTCTTCTAGTCCCTATAGAACTGAGTGTAATATTTTTCTTCAAAAGCGCTCAGAAAATCAGCCCAAGAGAGAGGTGTGGTTGCCCTAGCCTTCTTATTCTCCCACCATGTTCTGGCTCCCTTATCCAACAATTTCACCGCCACCCACAACTTCATCTCATCACTTAATCTCATGTTGGTGACGATCTCCTGAACTTGGTCGATCCATTCCTTGGCTACTGAGGCATCACAAGTACCGAAAAAAGTGTCGCATCCAAGCTGTCTTGCCTCTTTGAGCAGCTTTGACAACTCGACTGTAGGACGCTCGTTTGATGCAACAATCGGTGGAGTAGATGCTATGGGAATACTAGGCCCCATAGCCGGTGTAGGAGGAACCGGCGGAGGAATAAAAGATTGGGCAGAGCCTGATACTATGCTCCGAACATGCTCCATCACTCCATTACTTGCTGGAGTGCGGCAATAGGAGGAGCCGAAATCCTTGTGGAAGGATCCAGGTCTGTGGACGCAGAAGAAGGAAGAGCATGCGAAGACGACTCATCCTCGTGCTCCAGTGGAGGAATCTCGTTCACATTCCTCATTCTCCTTCGTGGAGGCATAGTGAACTACAAAACAAAAAGCTATAATTAAGTCAAAGGGTTAAGCAAAGACTAATACTTAACCCCCTAAAAAGAATGTTTCTAATTTCCTAAGAAATCCATAGAAGGCTTTGTACATTCTCCGAAAACCTTTTAAAAGATCTAAACCATTTTCAAAAACTAAACATTTCAAAATCTTGAGAAAACTTTGGGATATTTGAAAACATTTGTAAACATTTCATAACCATCAAACTTTTAAAATCGTGAGCCAAAACTATGATACTAATAAAGTTGTCATGCCCAATTCTCAGATTGACCACGCGAGAACCGCCGTGTCGTCTTGGTACACGGGCAGAACCTCCCTATATACTGGGACATCACAAAGCTACACAACAGTACAACAGATCTTCCAATACACAAATCCATCAACATAAGAAGATCATAAAACAATACACATGCAAAGGACCCTTCCGGTTCGTCCCTGTACACATAAGCATATATCGGCACACATTTGGGGAGGGGGTTCCTGTACGTGCATGCATGCAGTATGGTCATCCTAGCCAATCCAGAGTTTAACAAATAATCAAAGGACATACCGGTCCATTTAACTCAAATCAGCACACATATAAGGCCAACTCGGTCAATCCAAATCACACACACGCATCCGGCCATCCCGGCCTTTCCAAGATCAAATAAAGTCCAAATATCCCATTTAAACAATAAGTTTTTACCAAAAAATGGAATTTTAAAACAAAAATGAACAAGCTCCAACTTAAGCAATGTAAGGATTCTACCAATACTTGCTCTTATATATGAAACAAGTATCGATTTAATCCTTACCAAAAGAATTGTACAAGCTTTCCCTTCAATGGATTTCAGATCAATGCTAAAATAACCTTACATCACTATGATACCTAAACAAGTCAGTGGATAAACCTTTACAATCTCCAATTGCTGTCACAGATCTAAGCTTCCTCTGAAAGATGTAAAGAGAGGGGTGAGTATTGGGAAATACTCAGTGAGTGCATAACATGTTATGATAATAAATGAGTGGTGATTGTGGACATGTCAAAATATTTTCTTCAAAATCATACGATCGCATCGATAAATCTCAATGTAAACAAAATCTCAACAAAACATGGTAAATAATTCATATGCATCCAATCATCACATCTTATTTTCCAAAATCACGGGGTTGCCAAAATCTTTCCACCAAAAGCTTGACCCTGACCAATGGTAGAATCACCAATGGATTCTCATCAATGTCAATAAATCATACACAATACCCCCTTCCTTGGCTTTGGCTCGGGCCTCTCCTGGGGTGTAACCAGGCTAGTCCAAAGGGAGGGATTCAGAGGAACCTCTCGAGTGCAGCTACCTCTTCATCCAAATAACCGCCCAACCACGTCACCCTGTCGGGTCGCTCCATGGAGGGAATGACTATAGCCATTAACCATGCACACAACACCATTTCGCAATCATCAAATCATATACCAAAATGTGCTAACAGTTATTCAAACAAATATTTAATGCATGAATTCCATCAGTCACTTTCAACACAAGTCAATAAACATGGCACATCAGTTTCAACAACACATGGATGCATTCGGTAATTCAAATACCCTTTCGGTATATTCCACAATCACAAAAACAAAATTTAGAAATATTTGTGAAATCATTAGAAAATATTTTATAAAATCAGAATAAAACATTTTCTCACTTAAAACCATAAACATGTATCCACTCACCTCTAGGGAGAGTATTCACTCCCTATTTCCACAAGTTCTCCAAAATGACTCCTTTCAAGTCACCAAAAGGTCAACCTAGACCAATCTTCAAAAGTTCAGATCATCAAACATGGTATTCAATTTGATTTTAATGATAAATAGAAACTTAAAATCATGAATTTAAAGTTTACCTTGGAATTGTTTCAAGAATCTCTCAAGCAACAAACTAAATCACTTCAAATGCAATCTTCTTTGGCTTAGTTTGATAACCCCATGTTATTACTACCTTCAAACCCAAAGTTCCTCTAAAGATGGTTGAAAATTAAGGCAAGAGAGGTTAGAGATCTAGGATTTTGTCAAGTAATGGTTTAATATGTGTGAACACTTGAAGGGGTGATGAGAAAAAAATGTGTAAGAAGAGGGTTCTCTCACTTTCTCCCTTTCTCCCTCTCTCTCTTTCTCTTTTCACCCTCTTCTTTTCTTCTCAGCCAAACAAACACACACACACAAAAAATATGTTCAAGAAAATCCAAAAATTTGGGACACCTTCTTCTCTCTTACGTCCACATGTTCCCTCCTTAAGCACTCACCACTCATCTCACATTTCTCATATAAAATGCACTCACCTTTTCCTTCTTTTTTTTTTGACTTTTCTAGGCTTAGTTTAATAAAAGAAAAGAGAATAAAGTTTGGACTAGGCCTATTGAATTTTAATTTAATGTTGGATGTGCTAATGGGCTTCCACTCATGTGTTGGGCTTCAAGGTGGGTCATGTAATTGGACTCCAAGAATTTAGGTTTATTGGTAAATTTTATCATAATTTTTGGACTCCATAAATTGAACTCAAGTGTAGAACAAAATTTGGGCTCTAATACTGGACTTTAAGATTTGAGCTTCAACACTAGTTCACACCAAACCCAATTTCAATTTCTTAATTTATCAAATTTCATGATTCAAATTATAACATAAAAATTTATTCTATAGATTACAAAGCATTTATGCAATTAAACTGTAGTTTTAGGTTTTAAGCCTAATCTTAGAAAGTTTTTGGGTAAGCCAAAGAAGGTTTGATCAATCTATGCATGTGAGATGTTGGCCCTCATTGAAGCTATCTGAGTTTGGAGGTCATATTTTCTACGAAGGAGGTTCAAAATCATTATCGACCATTAGCCCTTGTGAGCCTTGTTGGAGCAAAAAATCACCACCCAACAGCAATAAAAGTGGGTGCCTAAATTGCAAGGTAATGAATTTGAAGTTGTCTATAAGCCAGGAATAGAAAACATAGTAGCCAATGCCCTATCCTGCCAAAATGATGGTGAAATTCTCATGTTAATTACCGGACCAACAAGGGAGATTTTGGAAGAAATCAAATCTGCCATGCACCAAGATGATCACTACCCTAAAGTGATTGAAAAGTTGGATGTAGGAGATGAAGATGCTGGTGATTAGAAGAGGTTTGAAGTCCTAGTGAAGTGGAAAGACCTTGGAGAAGAGGATGCCATGTAGGAAGACATATACCACTTTAACTAAGCCTATCCCACATTTGACCTAGAGGGCAAGGTCGTTCTCCAGGGGGCGACTGATACAGACCTAAGAAAAGCCCCTGAGGAATGCTGGGGTAAGAGCAAGACGTACCACGATAAGGCGACAACCAAAGGAGCCATTGAGCAAATTGCATTAGCGGCAACACACGTAGGCAAAACTTGCACATGGTGCTTAGGCAATGAGCTACCTAATTCCATCACTGAGCCATGATCAAGAAAAGGAGTCCAAAAGGATTTAGGACTCCCAAGAAGCCTAAAAGACACATGACTACTCGATGAAAAGGAGACAGACCAAGCAATGGCTCGTGGAACACAAGTTATAGAGTCATGTGCCAAGGAGTCCTACTTAGACATGGCTTCTTTTGGAGCCTAAAGTAGTTGCGATGCAAAAGAGGATCTGACTTGAGCCATCAAGATGATTAAGGAAAAGGCTTAAGGAAACCAAAAATCATATAAACTAGACAAGGCCTTATCGAAATCCAGATTCTTCGAGAGCTCCATATTATCAACATGTGATTGGAAAATGGTTCAAGCATTCAAAAGGAATCAGAAAATAACTTGAGAAAACCAAGTTTCATAGGGAAAGGATGAGAAATGTTCAGTGATCCAAGAAGAACCCTAGTCTAGGTCTAGCCAACACTGAGGGAAGAAAGTCTGATCCAAGCAAGATTAAGGGATGTACAGTCCAAAAGCTGAGTCTTATCCAAAAGGGAGGAAAACAAGATAAAGGAGGAGACCTAAAAGAAGTCTTACTACCTATGGATAAAAAGGATACATCACAACCCTTAGGAGTTTTAGAGCAGCAAGGAGACTTAATACAACAAGGAGTCATTGATCAACAAAGAGTTCCACCCAAGCTAAAAGTCCTAGAGCAATGTAAGTCCTAGCCAAGAAAGAGACTACTTAGACTAGGAAACTTATTTTATCTATCTTATCTTAACTTATCTTGTCTTATCTATAATAGTATTTAGTCATTAGTAAGAGATTAATTTAGATTAGAATGGTTGCTAGTAAAGACCTAGATCAAGTAATGTTTGAAGGCATGATGGAATTCTATAAATATCTTATGGCCGAGTTCTCTAAGATATGTGAAGTTTTATGTTTAATTCCTAGATTAATAAAGATTAGATCTTTCTTTCCAAGTGACAGCTTAACTTGGAATCATAGAGAAGAGAGAAACCCTTCTTTGTATCACTACCTTTCGAGAGACCCCTGCAGTGCAGAAAGGTAAGGATTATAAACAAACCAAGTGTAAGTGAGTGATACACGACTATCCTTAACCCTAACCCTAATCCATTCACCGAAGCCACCTTCTCGTGTGATATAGGTGCTACAAATGGGATTTGCACTCCAAATCACCTTTCCACCCACGTTCCACAATTTGTGCCCCCAACATTTATTCAAAAGGTCAAGTCAGCCTACTAAAGGGATGAATTAACCTAGGCAAGAAAAGTTAACAAACATGAAGTATGAAGTCGACCAACCTGAAAAAAAGTTCTAACATTTAAAAAATACAAAGAGACTAAGTCTATCTAATGAAAAGACAAGTTGACTAACAATAATCAAAACTTAAGAATTCAAAAGTAATAGGAAAACATGACTTAACATGATCAAGAAAGGAGTTAACCTGCTACACTCTGATAAGACCTTATGATCAAAGGAGATCAAAGAAGTTAAAGAGTAGGAAGCCAACATGGAAAATGGAAGAAACGACCCGTAGATGGAAAATATGAGAGAACTGAAACTAGCTAAAACATAAGTTGATCTACTAGATCTTAGAACTGTGAAAGAGTTATCCTGAATAGCAAACGAGTCAACCTAATTGAGTTGGAAGTCTGGAAGTCTATATTCTAATATAGCTTAAGTTGACCAAAGTGAAGAATGAATTGACCTGAACTAGCCTAACTCATGGATGACTAAAGAATAAGTCAACCAACAAAGGCAACAAGTCAACCTACTATGTATAATGGTTTGTTCTACAAAAAAAATTATTGAACATTAAATGAGCACTTAACTCAATAGTGACCCTTTCTATAGCTCAATAAAAATAACACTTTATTAAATGCAAAATAAGAAAAGAAACAATTGATTATCATTCATTGAGCAAAACTTTTGTCATGTTATACTTTTAGTTTTGTGCTTTAATGATTTATTGGAAGCAAGAGCTTCTTTGCTATAATCGTCAATCACTTATACTTACAGTGTAAAGGACCAGCAAAAGTCGAGAGTGATGATAGCTTTAGTGATGATGAGGATATAGCTCTTTTTACATGAAGATTTAAGAAGTTCATGAAAAGAGAAAAATGGAGAACATAAAAAGTCTGGAAGGAAAGAAAAAATTAGATGCTATGAAGAATAATAATAAAAAAAGCCTTGTCATATAAAAGTTGTCTATCCACAACTCAAGAAGGTAGAAAAAAGAGGAAGAAGAAAATACGGGCAGTTTTGAGTGATGAGGACAATAGCTCAATAGATGAGGAGAATGAGCAGGAGCTGACCAATTTTTGTTTCCTAGCATTTGATGAAGAACAAGATGAGGTAAGTTCTTGTTCCTCTTATTCGTCTTATAATAAGTTCTTTCTAAATGAAATACATGAGACACTAATGGAATCATATAAAGAACTTACGAAAATGAGCCACAAAAAGTTACACTAAAGAAAATAATGACCAATATGGAAGAAGAAAGAAATAAATTGAAAATGGAGAATGAAAGAATAAAAAAGCAAAATAATACACTAGAGCAGTTTTGATAGCGATATTTTTATACACTTGAATTGTTTTATTTTATTTTATTTTATTTTAGGCTTTATTTTATGAATTTTAGAACCATTTTTAGATTTTATTTCATGATTTTACATTGATTATTTTGGTGGATTTTATTTTAGGATTATTGGTCTTATTTAAGGATATTGGATTGCACAAACAGCTGTTAGTATTTTGAGCATAATTTTTTACTCCAATATCCAATTGACCTGATTCTTGCTGGTTTGGAAAGAAGACTTCAAAGCTTACAAATCTTATGAAGACTTTAAAGGCTGGGTCAGATCAGAAGATATCCAAAATATGAGTCAAAGTTGCTATAGTGCTGGAAATCAAAGTCCATGAATTCCAAAAGCCCAAGTCCAAGTGAAATATGAAGCTGTTATGAAAACATATAAATTTTTAATCATTTAGGACTCTTAGAAATTAGATTATGAGGAGGAAACATCCTTTATACTAAAAGAGAGGGGAGAGGAGAAACCCTAGCAGCTACCTCCTTTGGAGGAGGATTCTTTCGGGTGCAAAGGGGATGTTTTCTTTACCTTTTTTACTTTTCTTTATCACATCTACTTAGATTTCTTGTTTTTAGAACTCGATGAATTATGTTCTTTGATTAATAATATGGTTTGATTTGTTTTTTTCTCTTAAATCTTTATTGACATATTCTTTCTTTGATGAGATTTCATTGTTGAACTTAATGCTTTATTCGTAAAGGGGCCCTACGATTTGATGATTTGCGATTACATGAATACGATCAAGAGAAGATTGCATGAAATCTAACCGTACAATAAAATCCATATAGGGCTACGAGATCAACAGATGATTAACTCTGTGTGTGAGGACTTTTAGGGGAAACCCTAAATTACAGATATTTCATATATCTTAATGCAGTTCAGTCTAATCAAGATTGCATGACTATTGGGTTTTGGTTAGTCGAATTAGGGTTTCATTGCATGACCATTGGGTGAATCTAATTTAGGAAAATCTGTCATAATCAAGAATGAATCTTTAGTCAACAAACTTTAAGGGATTTGAAAGAATTTAACCGTGTGAAATAACTAGAGACAGATAAAATCGATGTCTTAGGGTTTTTTAAAATTAGGGTTTCCATTCATCAACATTCTGTTTTTAATATTTTCATAGTTTTAATATTTTTACTATCTTGATTCGTTCTGTCCAATTTAGATAGGGTATTTTATATTTAGTAATATATAATATCCTCGTGGGATCGACACTTATTCTACACTATACACAACACTCGACTAGGTTATAATTGTCCGAAATTGTGATATACCTAAATTGTGTAACAAATTTGCGTGCTCAAGTTAAGAAAGAAAGTGAAAAGCAAATGAGATACAACTGAAATTGAAAAGATAAAGAAAAAAAATAAAAATGCCTGCACAAAAAATAATCATTGGAAGGAAAGTCAAGAGAATGAACTTGAACAAGAAAAACAAAAGAATAAATAGTTGGACTCTATTTTGCTAAAACACGTTCAAGGACATGAAAAACTAGATGCAATTTTAGGGGCATAAAGATTGGCTTTTGACAAAGTAGGATTAGGATACAACCATGAGTCTCTTATCATTGTTGCATGAAACCTAAAGCCACCACACAACATTTTAAACTGAGGAAATCCACTACAAGTAAGAATAAAAGACAAACAACAAACAACAAATGCAACTAAGTGGATTCCAAAAGGTTTAAATAGGACTAATAATGCTAGACCCAAGAAAATTTGGATACCAAAGGCTAAAACTTAATTAAATTTCTCTACAGATTTGTTTCAAAACCAAGGGCACTTGGAACACTTGGTTCTTTGATGTTGAATGCTTCAGACATATGACAGTAGACTTCACAAAGTTCTACGGTCTGGAAGAGAAGAAAGGAGGTAAAGTTATCTTTAGAGACAATTCTAAAGACAGTATTGTCGGGATAGGAAACATAGGTAATTCTTCTACCCAAATTGGACATGTTTTACTTGTTAAAGGTCTGAAATATAATCTGCTTAGTCTTAGTCAATTATGTGACAAGGGTTATATCGCAGTGTTTGATTGTAATGTTTATTGGATGATAAACAAAGAAAGTAACGAAGTAAAAATTACTGGAACTAGAGAAGGTAATATTTATGTAATTAACATAGAGAAAAAAGGAGAAGCTGATAAGGCATGTTTAATGGCTACAAATCATAAGGTTGTCTGGTTTGGCATAGAAAATTAGGACATACAAAGGAAAGATCAAGTAAATGTACTATTAAAATGAAATTTGATATTGATAAGTTGTGTGATGTTTGCATGAAAGGAAAACAAATCAGGAGTTCATTCAAACCAAAGAAAATAGTATCTACTATCAAACCTTTAGAACTACTCCACATCGATTTATTTGGCCCTACTAGGATCTAGAGTTTAGGAGGAAGACAATATAGGTTTGTAATAACAGATGACTACTCAAGATATACCTGGTTACTTTTCTTAGCTAAGAAATAAGACACTAGTAGTATGTTTATTAAACTCTATAGGAGAATTCAAAATGACAAAGGATATGGAATCCCTAAGGTAAGAAGTGATCACAAGAAGGAATTTGAAAATAGATTGATGCAAGAGTATTGAGATGAGCACGAGATTAATCATAATTTCTTAGCCCCTTGAACTCCACAACAAAAAAGTGTTGTGGAAAGAAAAAATAGAATCTTAGAAAAAATAGAATTTTAGAAGAAATGGTTAGAACAATACTTGGTAAAAACAACTTAGCAAAATATTTATGGGCTGAAGTTGTAAATACAAGTTTTTATACATTGAAAGGAGCTCTCGTTACACCAATTTTAAAGAACATATGAGTTTTACAAAGGGAGAAAATCTAACATAGTTTACTTTCATGTCATTAAATGAAGCTATTTTGTTAGGATATTTAATGAGTAGAGAAACTTAAAGAGTTTATAATAAGAGAACTATGATTATTGAAAAATATATCCATGTTCAATTCAATGAAACTGATCACTAAAGCAAAAAATCTGCATTATTTTGAGAATGAGATAATAGATAAACCCATAAGTGAAAAAATTGAAAGAGAAAATGAAAACATCAAAGTTGAGAATAGTGAAAAGGAGATCAAAACAAGAAAGATGAAGACACATATCAAGAACAAGAAATAAGATTTCCAACTATAAGAAAAAGTGTAAGTGTAGAAAATGTTATTGGAAATCTAAACTTCGAAGTTAAGACAAGATCTACTCTTCAAAATCTATGTGAATTTGTTATATTTATTTCTCAGAGTGAGTCTAAGAACATAACTAAGGTCTTAAAGGATGAAAATTGAGTAATTGCAATATAGGAAAGGTTGAAACTATTTGAAAGAAATAAAGTATGAGACTTAGTTCATAGGCCCAAAGAACAATATGTTATAGGCACCAAATGGGTTTATGGAAATAAAATGCATGAATATAGAACTACAATTAAAAGTAAGGCAAGAATAGTAGTTAAAGGATATAGTCAAGAGGAAGGGATAGGCTTTGACAAAACCTATGCTCCTATAGCTAGATTAGAAGCCATTAGAATACTTTTTGCCTTCTCTTGCTTCATAAATTTCAAACTATATCAAATAGACGTGAAAAGTACATTCTTGAATGATTTGATTCATGAAATTATTTTTCTTGAATAACTTTTTGGGTTTGAAGGTCTGAAACATCCAGACTATGTTTTCGAACTATCTAAAACCTTATATGGGATTAAAACAAGCTCGAAGAGTTTGGTATGAAATATTTAGTAATTTCTTGACAGATAATAACTTTTAGAGAGGTAAGGTAGTTACAACCTTGTTCATCAAAAGGAAAGGTAAAGAAATTCTAGTAGTCCAAAATATATGGATGACAATATATTATGTGCTAGTAATTACTCTTCTTGCTGAGAATTTGCAAAGCAAATGCATGCTGAATTTGAGATGACTATGATAGGAGAACTTACATCATGCTTCCTAGGACTACAAATCAAGCAAACAAAACGGGAACATTCATTAATCAGTCAAAATTTATTAAAGAGCTTATAAAGAAATTTAGACCGGATGGAACAAAAGGAAATACTACCTCCCTAAGCACATCATGAAGATAAACAAGCATGAAGAAGGAAAATCAGTTTGCAGTAAGCTATATAGAAGTATGATTGGATCATTACTTTATTTGAATGCATCTAGGCTAGATATCTTGTGTAGTGCTTGTCTTTAAGCTAGGTTTCAATCAAATGCTAAGAAATCCCATTTGATTGGAGTTAAAAGAATCTTTAGATATCTAAGAGAGACATATAACTCAGGACTATGGTATAATAGAAATTTTTCATTTGAATTACATGGATACTCAGATACAGAGTCTGCAAGATGCAAACAAGATAGAAAAGTACTAGTAACACATCTCAATTCCTTAGAAGTATGTTAGCATCATAGTGTTCTAAGAAACAAAATAGTGTTGCCACTTCGATCACTAAAACAGAATATGAAGCTGTTGGTCAGTGTTGTTTATAGATATTATGGCTAAAACACTAATTACAAGACTAAGTGCCATTCACTTAACAAAGAGCCATGTTCATCATTCTAGGACTAAACACTTAGAAGTTAGACGCTATTTCATTAGAGATCATGTACTAAAAAATAATGTTATTCTAGAATACATCGAAACTAAACAAAAAAAATAATAGTTGAAATCTTCACCAAATCATTAGACAGGGAAAAATTTAGTAGCCTAAAAAGGGAATTAGGGATGATGAATATTAAGAACAAGATATAAAATCTTATGTATATTTGTTTTGAAACATTTGTGTAGTTGTATTTATACTTATTTAATGTTGAATAAAAGAAGTTGAGAAAAAGAAGTTGGCTTACTCAAAGTATAAGTTAACTTGTGTTCATTAAAAAGACAACAAATTGGACTTCGAAATAAATAAGTTGACCCACTCAAAGTATAAGTTGACCTATGCTCATTTAAAAGACCTTTGTTCATTTGAAAGAAGCAAGTCAGCCTATCAATTCAACAAGTTGACCTGCATAAATCATGCAAAATTAGGGTATCAATTAAACATAATAGGTTGATCTGTTATTCCTGCAAGTTGACTTGTGGTAGCTCAGAACAAACAAAATTGGCCACCCAAAAACTGACTTAACATTTACCCTAAAGTTGACTCCACATTCATACTCCTTCCTCTCTCCATTTTCTACTCCTCTAAATAACTTCATCTTCCGAATCTAAGATGTCGGGAACCAAAAACCTATACAGATTTGATCATCAAGATTTCAAAGCTTAAGGAAGAGTAAGTCTTTTAAAAACAACTTCTGTCAACGAACTATAAATTATGAGAGATTGATAGATTGGGATTCTTGGATGAAGCTAGGTTTCCTTATACTGATTATCTTAGAGAAGTATGCATAAATAGTGTATTGCACCCAAATAGCACTTTGTAGGGTAGAAATTCTTATCAAACTTAAGATATTATGTCAGAAAAATCCACTAAATTGAGTTCCATGTGATTAATGTGAATAATATATGAATTCTGAATTGCTGGAGAATTGTAGGGTTGTGATCATGAACCCCAACATGATCAACATGAACACAAATGCCACTGCCTTAAACATGTATGAGAGGTTACAGCATTTTATAGTGACACGTGCCTTAAAACCTAAAGAAGGAGACCACACAACTATAACTAGGAAGAATTTTTGGCTTATGACATGCATAATACAAAGAAGAAACCCTAGACTTCATTTTATCATCCCATATCATATGATTGCCATCTCCAAATCTAAAAGTGGCAACTTACTCTTCGCTTCTCTCCCACTTGCACACGAGGGCATTTTACAATCATTATAGAACCACAACTCATGTGATCTTACCACATCACCCTACTGGACTTTCATATAGAGTTGGATGTCGTGCGACTAGTGAATGTACCTGCAAACAAAAGACTTCTCGATATATTTGTTAAGATGATCGAGTAGTCACCGTTAGTACAAAAAATAAAGCTCGCTGTACTCCAAATCCAAGACTAATTACATCCATCGAGTTACTTTCCTCATCGAAAGCAATCTCTAATAAATGTATTCATTATTTTCTTTAAATCCCTACATAGATAAATATAAAAGGCCGGTCGGTGAATACAATACAATGATGCAATGTCAATTGATCTTCTTTTTCCCAAACTCGAATCTATCAGTCTTAACTTAGCTATTTTCCTAGACCAGACCCTTAGACCTCAATTTATCTTTCGAGCCATAGGTAAATAAACTAAAGTAGCAAATACTGAATCGGGACCTTAAAAAATAGCTGAAAGTAATAAGGGCACAAGAGATCCCACCCAATGGATCTCAGGTCTCATATAGTGGGGCTCGGGGATAATTATCAAATTATCGTCTCAAATAAAATAGCTTCCACTATCCCTAGTCATCTTATCACATACAATATGAAACATGTGCCACAATACTATCCCCCCATCTCTAAAAGAGCATATATCAGATTTTTCTAACACTGTGCAAGTATAAGACTCGGTCTACACATAAAACTTTACCTAGAGATATCAGAGAGAGTACCTCAGAAACAATCTCACATATCACAGGTGATATCTGAGATCTCAAACCTAGCTACTTACAGGCAACATAGATGTGGGTACGTCCATGTCGGTCATATCGTATATAACCTCATTCTGAACAGGTATCAGGGTGACTTATGTTCTAGCAGGGCTGCTCTTAAAACCTCTTATAGCTAGAAACCATCTCATCCCCGCTCGCTTATAACTGGAGGTGGTCACTCGTGTGAGATAGTTGATCTCGCCTGCCTGACATATATATTATCACATCACAGAGCATATTTATGATAATAAAAGTAAGGGTATTAAATGAAATATAACACAAGTGTGACTAAATAATGCACAATAATTATATATATAGAAAATCAGTAAGCATCAATATCGTCAATATAATACAAAATAAGAAATATCAATAAATACCCAAATTCAATGACTCTCTATGCCCTAAAAAGGAGTCCCTAGTGATAGGTTTGGTGAAGAGTTCAGCCACCATGCTATGTGTAGAAATGTACTTGACAATTATTTCACCCTTCTCAATGATGTCTCTCACGAAATGGTATCTGGTGTCAATGTGTTTGGTCTTACTATTAAACTTAGGGTTTTGAGTGTAAGCGATAGCCACCTGATTATCACAATAAATTATCATTGGCCTCCCACTATCTGCTATAATCTCTAAGTCATCTAATCATTTTTAGAGCTAAACACTCTCCTGAACTGCAACTGAGTAAGCCACGAACTTAGCCTCCATTGTAAATAAAGCTACATAGGTTTGCTTCTTACTGCTCTAATAAATGGCACCGTCAAGCAAGAAAACAAAATCTGATGTCGATTTGCTCTTATCCAGATTGCCCCCCAATCGGCGTCTGAATAACCCACAAGGCGCAAATTGCCTCTTCCATAACACAGGGAGAAGTTCGCAATTACTTTAAGATATCGAAAAATCCTTTTCACTGCTTCCAATGACCCCTTCTAGGATATGCCTGATATCTACTCATCAGATCAACTGCATAAAAAATGTCCAGTTGTGTACACAATATTGTGTATATCAGATTTCTCACTACACTGGAGTAAGGTTTTTTACTCATTTCTCTCACTTCTTCTAAGTTTTAGGGCACATCTCTAAGCTTATGCTATCACTTTTTGCAATTGGAGTAGCTATGGGATTATAATCACTCATCCCAAAGCACTCGAGAATTTTCTTAATATAGGTCTCTTATGAAAGAGCCAACGTTTTTCTTTAGCAATCCCTCTAGATCTGAACTCTGAGGATGAACTCAATTTCACCCATGTCCTTCATGTTGAAGCTGGATGACAACCATATTTTAATGGTCATTAGATACTCAATGTTATTCCCAACCAATATTTTGTCATCCACATACAATGACAGGATCACAAAAAAGTTATCAAAATGTATCAGATAGACGTAATGATCCTCCTTAATCATCGTAAAACTATAAGATATCACCTCCTCGTGAAATTTTAGGTACCACCGCCTAGATGACTGTTTTAGGCCGTCTATCGACTTCCGAAGTCAATAGACTTCATCCTTTTGACCTACTAGAACGGATCCAGAAGTTGTTCCATGTAGATCTCCTTATCCAAACTCCCTTTAAGGAAAGTGGTCTTTACATCCGTCTGGTGTAACTCCAGATCCATGCTCGTAATAATCATAAAAAATAAATGGATCGATATAAACTTGACTACAGGAGAGAAAATCTCCTCATTGTCAATGCCTTTTCTCTGTGTGTAACCTTTGGCTACCAGATGAGTTTTGTATCTCTATATCGATCTGTCGGCCCTTCTTTTGATTTTGAGAACCTATTTATTCCCAATGGCCTTTCCATCCTCAAGTATGTCAACTAGGTCCCAGACCCCGTTGACTCTCAAAGATTCTATTTCCTCTTGCATGGCCTTTAATCATTGGTCCTTCGCTTGACCCTTAAGAGCCTCCTGGAATGTCCTGGTCTCCTCATCGTCATCGAGAGTCACAATGAGGATCTCATCCTGAATCGAGAAATGATGTCAAGGTACATGTTCCCGACTACTCTTACGAGGAGGGAGAGCCTCCACACCTTTAGATGGACTACTTCTACTAGAACCAAGATCTGTAATAGACTCTTGAATCCCGTGCTAGGCCCAACTGAGCCATTAGGCTTATCCATCTCATAGAAGGTGTAGTCTCGATCGATTTCTCCTCTCTTAGGGAAATCTTTCTTAAGAAACGTAGTATCACGAGACTCAATCTCAATGATAGTGCCATCTATATGCTCTCCTAGGAACACATGTCTCTTGGAGTATTCAGAGTATCTTATAAAGATACACTTCTTTCCTCATGGGCCTAACTTGTCATACTAATACGAGGAATCATGAACATACGTGGCACAACCTCATGGTCTTAAATGGCTAAGGTCAGGCTGTCTCTCTGTCCAAAGCTCGTATGGGGTGCTGACTACGGACTTCGTTAGGACACGATTAAAGACGTAGGCAGCAGTCAATAACGCATCCCTCCAATGCGAGATAGGTAAATTGGACTGTACTATGATTGACCTCACCGTCTTCAACAGAGTCCTATTCATTCTCTCGGCTTCTCTGTTCTACTGAAGAGTAGTAGGAATAGTCAACTATTTCATAATGCCTCTCTCAAACTAGAGCTCTTTAAACTACTCAAATAGATACTCGCACCCCCGATCGGTTCTAAGAGATTTTACCCTCAAGTCTAGTTGATTCTCAACCTCTCTAATAAATCTCCTGAAGCACTCTAGTGCCTCAGTGTAACACCGACCCTCGGTGTATTCTATAGTGAATTCCATTTCATATATATATATATGATGTTTTTACTACTATGTTCATGAATTTCACTAAGAAAATTTTCTCGGTAAATCAACCTTTGATGTTTGACGGTAAAATACAAATCAGATCAATTTTGACTCAAAGAGATTCAAAACCTTAATTTCACATTAAATAAATTTAATTAGGTCTAATATAAGATTTTGGGCCTAGTGTGTAATTATGAAAATTTTAGGGTCAAATTAGAATTTTTATAAGTCAAAGGACTTGTTAGCAATTAACAAAACTTAAATGAAATGTGACAAGTATATTCTTGTATTGAACAAGTGTTATAGTGAGGAGGACAAGTGTTGGCCAAATGGAGATGAGAAAGGCAAGTTGGGCCAATGAGAACACATGCACAAAAAAAAAAAAAAAAACCAATCAAAACACATACAATAGTCAAAATGATACTATGGTTTAGATTAATTGGAGATTTTATCCTAGGGTGGTGAGTTATTAACACAATAATAAAATAAGAAGGCCTTAGAATGCTTGTTCATTCTTCCCAAATTCATGAGAACAAGGAGAGAAGCAAGAGACGAGACAAAGAAAGTGAGGTAAGAAATTTTATCCTGTCTCACTTTAAATTATTTTTGTCCGTGACTTTATCTCTGTTTTAAGGCATCTTAGAGTCAGAATTTGAAAATATGCTAGTTATATGAATTGTATATCTAAGTCTTATCTTTCCAATGAGATAAGAATCACCAAAATCTGATGCCTGTGCCAAAAGGTATGGCACTTTTCCTAAAACTCGACATAAAAGTGTCCTGTTTTGAACCTTGACAGTAGTGAGTAAAAACGACCCCTCTCCAGTCTTAGTTTGAAGAAACACAAAACATGAAAGTTATAGATATACTTCTTGCCTATAACATATAAAACGTTCAGCCATTTCACACGAGGAAATTGAAAGTTATACAATTTTCCTTAAAACTATTTTGACAGAAACTTTATGTTTCACTAAAACGTATCTGTCCTGTTCATGAATTTTGTTCAACCCCTTCCAGACACATTTGGATAAAACTCAAAACACGAAATTTGTAGATCTACATCTTAGCTATAACATGTTAAAATTTTATTAGACGTTGGTGGGTAGAATGAAAGTTATGGCTTCTAAACAAAAACTGGACAGAATCCAAAACTTAAATATGACAGTAACAAAATGAGGCTTACCGGGAATTCTGTGATTTGAATCTGAGGAAGTGTGCAAAATGAAAGTTATAGTGATATCTCTTGGCTTTAAAATGAGATAAGAATCATCTGATTTGGACTGGTATATCCAAAGTTATAGTCTATTTTCCATGACTGCGCAGGTTAAAAATCTGCAGACTGTTGTCTCCCTAAAAGTTATTTGAGTTGAACGGAGGGAACACTTGATTTATGCTTTGTGGAGATATTGGGGAGTGCGTTATCCTCCCCTAACTGTGAGTGGGACTTGACATCTACTTTTAATTGATACCGTGTTTTAAAAAGCTTTCAAAGGCATGATTTAAAATAGTATGATTGACCTATTTCTTTGGATTTATGAAAATGTTTTGTGATATATGGAGTGTCCCAACTTGTTTATATTGATATGCATCCATGATTTTGATACTTGATGATTGTGCCCCACTTTGATATATCCACATGATTTTATGCTTCCATTGCATATTGGCACATGCTTTTGACATGATATGGCTTGATGACTTGGCTTGACATATGTGATTTGGACTAGATGCCCCTGTGGATACTGTGATATTGATAATATGCTTCCTATGGCATTCCGTAGCTACGAAGGACATTTGGTAGAGGCACCTGTTGTGCCCGGATACGCCTCTGTAGGGGGTATCCGTCAGATTGTCATACATATTGTACGGACAGTCATCGGTTGAACCACTTCGGGGAGGATCTTGGTAGGTCTAGCACCGACGGGTTTCCATACACGCTTGATCCTTGATACGTATGCGATATATATATACAGGCTAGTTGGAGTTGTCTGTGGCCAACGTTGGGGTGGAGAGCCTTATTTTATTACTTGCACCGTGAAAACCCCCAACGTTGCCCGTCCTTGGCCATGGTTGGCCTTTGCCGGGATATTTTTTGTCGGCTCTACATGATATGACGGATATGCATAATGGATGCATATTTGATTTGATACATTTGCCGTGAATGATTTATTGAGATGTCATAATATTTTTGCATACCATGGATTTATTGGGACATAATTTTGACACTCCTAATTCACCTAAAAATTAATTATAGCATGTCATCCCCCCGACTTGCTGAGTACCAACCCCCCTCTCTACGGTACTCACCCCTCACATTTCCCTCCTACAGGTGTAGACTCGAACTGAGAGATTTGTGTGCATTGTTATATTGGATATTCTTGGAGACTACTGGGCTGGGGTATGACTACCCGCTCTTCCGCTATATATATATTGAGGTTATTATATCATTTGAGGAAGTTAGGATGACCATTGTATTTATTTAAATTGGGATGACTGTATTTATAATTCTTCTGGTCTGTATAAGGTTAACTCTCACTTGTTTTAATTTGTATTGAGGCATACATGTATTATTTTTATCACTTGGGGATCTCTGTGATTTGGAAACCTGGATTTTGTGAATGCTGTCAGCCTTACGGTGCTTCGATGTGCGGGACGTGGTGCCCGTGCATCGAGGTGCCGCGGCGTACTGGTTGCGTGCCCAGCTCAGGAGTGGGTTGGGGCATGACACTCAGACTTGTGCGAGATCAGATAGACGTAACCGAAACCCGTGTAATTATCTACAAATGTAATGAAATACGTGGCTTCGTTTTGGGCTCTCACATTCATGAGTCTGCAAATATCAGAATGGACCAACTATAATGGAGTCCCAATTCTAATTGCTTTTCCAAATAGTTTTCTCATAACTTTGCCCGCTAGGCAAAATTCACACAAGGGCAACTCGACTCTTGTTAGCGGACCCAACAAGCCACTTACAACTAACCGGACCATCCTTTCTTACCCTATGTGGCCAAGTCTACTATACCATATAATCATATCATCAACTATTATTAGATGGAAAGGTAATAGGAGATGAAGGAAAATTATCATAAAATGGAATTAAATCCAATCATAGAGTCCCTCATGGACTAAACTAGAACATTTTAGAAACCTGTCATAACAAATGGAAACTCTAAAGTTTCACAACAAAATCAATATCCTAACTATCAAGATATCAGACAAATATGAGATTCCGTCGAATCTTGGGAGCATACAATACATCATGTAGATATAGGACTTGGTTACTTCGCAGCATCATCTTGCACGTACCAATCCCTCTCACTTCCACATATACTCCATTCCCCACATACAGCCTCCTCACATGGGGACCCAAACGGCGGAACTCCACGTACGTGCACCTGTCATAAACTACATGATCTGTGGCTCTTGAGTCTATAATCCACAAAGGAGAAGAGTCGGCGAGCATCATACTAGATGACTCATAATTCAAACCATGTAAAGAAGAAGGATGTACTTTTTGCTTGCCACACTCGCGTGCGAAATGCCCATACTTACTATACATATAGTATTGGACCTTGCTCTTATCGAGCTCCTTTTTCTTGTATTTTTGTCCTTTGTCATCAGTCTTAGCAGATTGCTTCTCTTGCCTTGGCCCTTGGTCTACTTCTCATGCTTGCACCGCTTTCGCTTAATGGCCCAGGAGCCCTTGCCCAACTTCATTATGTTAGCATGACCTGAAGTAGACCTAGCCATCTCCTGGCGCTCCTCCTTGAGCTCATAATGCCTACTCGCATCCATGAAAGTACGAATACACTCTGTGTGTGTGAGTTAGGTCTTAACAACACCTAGGAGTCAGGCAAAGACTGGATTACACCCAGTACCTGAAACTCATCTGACATAGGCTTCCCTATACTCTTCAGAAAGACAATCATACTCGACATATGCATTAGATACTACTTCATAGTATGATCGGGCCTCTTCTTGTACGTGATAAATTTGTAGGTCATTATCCTCAACTTAGGAGCTGACCGTGAGCTATAATGCACTATCAAAGCAAGCCAGACCGACATCACAATAGGATACTGCTCGTATACTAGGATCAGCTCTTCGTAAATGCTGCCAAGAAGAATCACCCTAGTTTGGCCATCTTTCTTTTTCCAAGTACGATACACCTTCTGATCCCATCTCGCTTATTGCATGGTGCCCTCCTTGAGGTCCACCATCTTGTGCTTAAGAACCTCCTCGAATTCTTGTTCCTCGAAGACAAACTGAACCTTCTAGTGCCAAATATCATAATTATCACCGTTCAACTTGTCTCCCTTTAGAGATCCAAAATGATAGTCTTTATAGCAGTCATGTCTTTTTCATATAAAAAAGAGAGACGTTAGTGACAATTGATGCTTAATTTCATAATTTTGTGCACCCTACGAATCAACAAGACCCAAATAATTCGAGTATAGACCCCAAGACGAGCGTATGAGTCAACGGACACCACACACCACAATTCAGGATTGCATCTCACCATTCGATCTAACATTCGACACACAAAAACCACATTTAGTCACATTAAATGGTATAGCACCCTTAGAAAAATAAAATTTTTCATCCCTACCTGGCCTGATGCGCCATCAGCGGGTCCACACACACGGGCGGAGTATCCTCACGCACCTCCACGCATGTAGGGGAGAGGGCAATGCGTGAGATGCGCGATGCGTCTGTCATGCACCCACACGCTACCAAGGGGTCACAGACTCAAGTCGTAACCCAGTTTTGGGTCGAGTGCGCGGGTCAGACCCGATCAGGGTCAGAACGCGGGTCGGGTTTGGATCCAAGTCAGAACCGACCCAGACAGGTCCCTCGGGAGCTTACGTACCTCAGCGAGCGTGAGCTCCACATGCCCATACCCCTGCACGTCATGCACCTGCCACGCACGTGATGTGCACGCGCCTTGGACCCAAGTCGGGCCTTTTTCGCCTGACAGGTCCTGCAACCGGATCATTCGACCCAGCTATCAGAAATCGACTTTTTCAACCCCATTTTTACCAGATTTTCATAGGAATCTCTAATTTCTCATATTCCAATCATCATTGACTTGATTTTGGACTAATCGCACCCCAAACTCGGTGAATTTAGAGTAAAAAATTCCAACCCTTCGCGATCAATTTTGAAACTCTACTTTCCGACAATAATAATACATAATATATATATATCAAAACGTAGATCATGAAAGCAGGAATTCATATATACCATTTTCATGCAATGATTTTCCCTAAATATTGACAAATCTGAAGTTTTAAGGTCTCGATCACTATTCACGGTCGAGAATTTCAACTTGAATTTTCATGGTCTAAACGTGCTCAGAAATTAATGAAAAAATTATTTTCATGATCTAGGTGACATGGGTAATAACGTGGTATAATTGGATTCATGAGATTCATCTATAATCTGAACCTCAAATGTTATACCCTATATTTTTATACCCAAAATAATTTCAAAATTTTATTTTTAAAATAAATCTAACATTACTCTGATACCAATGTTAGTTTTAATGACTCAATCATGTAGTGAAAGCGTATAATAAAATTTTTCGAATCATAAAATATGTTTGGGTTCTAGGCATATGACAATAAACAGTGTAGAAAACTCCGATAACTGCGAACTCTTTATCAAGAACAACTCGCAATCGGATGATGATCACAGTATGAACCACCACCGCAATTCCACGATGTCGTACCTCTAAACCCGATGATTAGATCGCCATAAAAAAGTTCTTACTCGGAATTTTTTTAACCCTCTCAATTGAGTATTTTCCTCTCAAAGACTCAATATGTGCAATTCTCTCTCTATACGAGATGAAACCCTAGATCCAAAATTGTTCTTCTCTCCTAAGAACAATTGGTTCTTTCCATATCCTCTTAATTCTCTCAAGGGAAGGAAATTAATCACATTCTCACTTACAAAGAAATTAACCAAAAATGGGAAGGTAATTATGATAATCATGGATAATGGGAGTTATCCCATTTTCCATTTAAATTTCAAATTGACTTTTTACCTAGGGTAAAATGCCCCTACGAGGGCATTTACCAACATCTTCCTTGATCGCTGGCATCATATCCTTCTATAACATCAATCCTATTGGGGAGATAGGAGTACAACTGAACCCAGATACTCTATTAGAGCATCTTCCTCATTAAGGTCAAATGGGTATTAAGAGATAGAATATGGAGGAGGAAAAATGAAAGGGAATAAAGACAAGGAGAAGATAAAGGTGATAGGCATAGTATTTCTCAGCATGGCATAGAGTATGGGGAAAGCAGGGAAGAGAGACATGAAATGGAAGTTGGAGTGGGAGGTGAGATATCTTAATCGATTACCTTGGAGATGATATAAGGCAGTTTGAATAGAATGGAGGCATAAAAGTTACAATTACAACAACAACTCGATAGAATTGAGGCAAAGACTAATTCCATAGCTAGAAGTAAAGACTCTGGGCTTTAGGATCCCTCTTAGGATCTCTTCACAAATCATTCCTATGCCACCAGCTATGCTGAAAGAAACCCACACATAAGTATTTTGTTTTTCTGATTTTGTGGATACTTTTACCAATGGTATTTTGGCTTTGATTATAACTTTAAATTTGAATGTAATTCTAAATTTCATATTGTTTATGCATGTATTGCTTATTGAATCTTTGAATTTTGCTAAATCTTTTAATATTTATGAATGTTCATGTTAGTTGCTCTTTTTGTTCATGACAAAAGGGGGGCGTATTAAAGATCTGAATTCCAAATTAACTGTTGTGATTGTCTATTGTTATTATGCTTTTCTTGTGTCTTGTCTATTGTTTTGGTTGAGGGAGAAAGATTAGAAGTTTAGGCGTGTAGTTTTGTTGAAAACCTTCAAAAGATAAGTGAGTTGTGGAGATTTTTCAAAATTTTATCATCATAAAAAAGGGAGAGATTGTTGAAGTAGGAACGAGTTAATCTACTTGAGCTTATAACTATAAAAGAGTTAACCTAAATAACAAGTGAGTCAACCTACTTGAACTGGAAGTCTACAAGTCTATATTTTAATAAAACTCAAGTAGAGTAGAGTGAAGAATGAATTGACCTAAACTAGACTAACCCATGGCAAGTGAAGGACAAGCCGACTTGTGAAAAAAACAAGTCAATCTGCTATGTGTAATGGCTAGTTCTACAGAAGATTTGTTGAACATTAAATAAGCGCTTAATTCACCTCAACCACCTTTCAACGGCTCAACAGCTCTATCAATACAACATTTTATTTAATGCAAAATAAGAGAAGAAACAATTTATCATCATTCACCAAAAAAATTCTTGTGGTGCTGTACTTTTAGTTTTGTACTTTAATGATTTGTTAGAAGCAATAGCTTCTTTGTTGTAATCATCAAACACTTGTACTCGCGGTATAAAAGACCTGAGAAAGGGTTCTCTTGATTTGGGTTTGTGTATTATCAATATCTTAAGGAAGATTGAAGGTAGTATTTGAGAGAAATACTATTACGTTTAATTAGCACCTGTGATGAAATCTTATTGTCGATTTTACTATTTTAGAGAAAATAGTAGATTTAAAAATTTAGGTGAAGGCTGGGGGTGGATGTACACTTGGGAGAGTGGAAATATTTTTCTTCAAATTCTCTATGGGCGTAACAAAATCAAAAACTGTCTATAGAATCAATTCACCCTACTCATTCTGTTCTTTAATAATTATATAATGAAAATTGCAATGCATGGAAAAAGAGGTTTTCTAAACCTAGGTCCTTATAGTTTATAAACTTTTTTAACCTAATACAATAAAGTTATCATATATATAGGTAATAAGGGTTTACTATTGATTATGTAATAGTTCCAATCATGTCTGTATTCTCGGCATATGATGACTCTAATTAGTTATGTATAGAGGCAGCTGATCATAAATATGAGATTTATCATCCTCGATAAATAAGGATAGATGTCTTTTACTATTTAAGTTGATATTTAGTAGAAATTTCTTGTCTAAGGTGAACTTATGTAATTTGACGGAGTTTCTATGCTAAATTAACTGAATAAATCTAATAGATGAGAAAATATGGTTCGAATATAAAGGGTTTAACTAAAATCTATGGCCCCAACAAAAGTCAAGATCTTGAGATAAAGAAATTCAAGTGTATAATAACTACGGTCAAAAACTTCCTTGAATGTTCTAACTCCATTTGAAAACATTTATTACTAAATGGGAAGTATGAACCACTTTGCTAAATGTTAATCATACTTATGAGCATTTTGAGGGTGATTCTAGAATATTACCCTAGCATTTTTAATGTACTCCTCAAATATAGTCAAAACTTGATAATATTTTTCTAATTGCCATCTTTGTAATGAACCTAGAATAGTACTCAGCCAAAGGAGAATGGATGCTTAATCATGATTTTTGATTGATATGAATCACAAGATTCGAAACATAAATTAAAATTAGATTAAAGCACCAGACTCTGAACTTGTGCGAATAAGAGTTAGACAATTGAAAGGTAGAAAAGTTCTGATTTAGAAAGAAGTTTCAAGATTGGAAGGTTTTGGAAATACAAACAAAAATTAGGCTTTCAATATTATGAGAGGTGCTAAACTTGTATTAGAAAATTGAGAGATTTTAAGTGATTTCAAAGACCAAGGGAGAAATTTTGAGAGAACCACTTTAGAATTTGTAGATAGGCTATGATAAGCAATCGTCCATGCATCCCACAAACATGGCATGCGGCCATGTTTGCACCTGTGCTCATGCAATATCGGCTTCCATTCGACATGGGTATGGGCCAATGCCATGAACATTGCCCCTTAAGGCACTAGCTCCCTAAGCTCCCAAGAGTTCAAGCCCTTGGTCTTTCTCAATTTGGAGCACTTAGGTATGTGGCAAAAGCCATGGAATTACATTCATTCTTTGCTTTCACATTCTATTTCTCATATAGACTTAATTTAAATTTAGAAACTTCATGAACTCTGCTAATTATGTTAATTAGCATCTATTTATGAGTTAATTAAGTGTTAATAATCTACTATTCTCAAGACATGATGTTCGAAAAGTTTTAAAACCTGGTTTTAGTAATTTTGGTGAAACTTACTAAAACCCTGCATATACACTGCTTTATAAATAGAGACGTTTTCTCCATGATTCACTCATTCCAAAATTTTGGGAGAGGGATCTCTGTAGAGTAAAGAGAGTTAAGAGAGACAGAGGGGTAGTTTTGAAATTCCCTAGAGGAATTTCTGAATCTCAAACATGGTCTAAGGGTTTTCTGTAACATCGAAACAAAGGAAGAATGAAAAAAAAAAAACAGAGACAAAGGGGAAGAAAAGTCAGAGAAAAAAAAAAAAAAAACAAAAACAAAACAAGAAACAAACAAATATCCCCACTATTTTCTCTTTTCCCCCGCTCACCGACCCCTGTTCTTTTTGTTCTTTTCTTCTTCTTCTTCATTCTGTCTTCGTCTCTCTCCTGATTCTCACTCTCCCATCAAATCCACATTCTCTCTCTCTAGAATTTATTTTTCATATTTAATCCTTTCATCTAACCCTAAAAACCCAAGCAAAACCTGCATTGTGATAAATTTTGAGAAATCTAAGGTTTGCTCACGAAGGAGAAAAATTGGGGATTTTGAAATCATTACAAAAAAATATGTTTTTAGCGATGGAATTTAGCGACAAAAAATTCATCGCTAAAGCGACAGAAATTGAAATCCGTCGCTAAATTTAGCGACGAAAAAAAATTCATTGTTAAATTTAGCGATGGCAGACAACATCCGGCGCTAAATATAATTTTAAATTTTTATTAAATATAATGTTATGTTTTTATTAAATATATATTTGTAATTTATATTTTTATTAAATTAGGGTATTGATTTTTATTAAATATAATTTTATATTTTTCAAATATAATTTTATGATTTTTTTAAAGATAATTTTGTAATTATATTAAATATAATTTTGTATTTTTATTAAATATAATTTTGTATTTTGTATTTTTGATAGATTAGAGAATTATATTTTTAATAGTAAGAGTTAGGAAAAAAGTATAGAAGTAAAAAAAAAAAGTATATTTGTTAAGAGCGTTTTACATAACTCTTTAAACCCAGATTTGAATTTAGGCAAAAAGCACATTTTTTGCAAAAAAAATAAAGCAGCAAAAGGTGGTAATACGCGGATGGGCAAGAGCTGGAGGGGTGTGGGCATGGGCGGGCAAGCAACAGGGGGCCGGGGAAGTGGTGGGTGGCGGCCGGCGAGTGGGCGGATGGGTTTTACAAATAAAAAAATTAAATGCAAAATTTAGCGACGGAAAGAATTCTGTTGCTAAATTTAGCAATGGAAAAAAAAATCCGTCGCTAATTAGCGAGGAAAACAAAGTCCGTCGCTGAATTTAGCGATGGATTTTATTTTTCGTCGCTAAATTTGTCATTAAATACAATTTTATATTTTTATTAAATATATTTATAATTTATATTTTAATTAAATTAGGGTATTAATTTTTATTAAATAGAATTTTATATTTTTTAAATATAATTTTATGATTTTTTTAAAGATAATTTTGTTATTATATTAAAAATAATTTTGTGTTTTTATTAAATATAATTTTGTATTTTGTATTTTTGTTAGATTAGGGAATTATATTTTTAATGGTGAGAGTTATAAAAAAGTATAGAAGTAAAAAAAAAAAAGGTATATCAGATAAGTTAATGTGGTATAGTGGTTAAGAGCGTTCAAATAACTCTTTAAAGCCAGGTTCGAATTTGGGCAAAAGCATATTTTCTGTAAAAAAAAAAAACTAAAGTAGCAAAAGGTGGTTATGTGCAGGCGGGCAAAGGCTGGCAGGGTGTGGGCATGGGTGGGCAAGCAGCCGGGGCCCAGGGCGGTGGTGGGTGGCGGCCGACGGGTGGGCGGACGGGCTCTACAAATAAAAAAATTAAATACCAAATTTAGTGACGGATTCAGTTTCCGTCGCTAAAATTAGCGACGGATTTGGTTTTCAGTCACTAAATTTTGCGATGGAAAGAATTTTTCGTCGCTAAATTTAGCGGCGGAACCCCAAATCCATTGCTAAAATTTTGGGATGCATTATTAGCGACGGAAATTTTTCCTTCGCTAAATTTATCGCTAAATCCTTGTTTTTTTGTAGTGAATCTGACGCCTCTGTCTCGATCCAACATCGTAATCAAGGTATTTTTCACACCCAAATCTTGGGTTTAGTTTCATTAGTGCTAGATTGTGATGTATTATTGGAATTTTGGAAATTTAGTTGAAAAATCAAAACCCTAAAATTTGAGATCCTGTATTTACTTACCAGATTTTGTATTTGTTATCAACATATTACTAGTTTTTCTAAAGTTCAGGATATCCAGCATCTTTAACATTTTCTTTATTCTTTTAATTTTTTTTTTGGTTTTTTTTGTGGAGTTTGATTATGGCGAAATTCTTAAAATTTGAAAGATAGTTTTCTTGGTTTTTCTTCTTCTCTTTCCAATTAGACAACTTTATGTTGTTGTCTACACATTAAAATCAACAGTTCTACAAATTTGGTGGGTTGCCAATGTTGTAGGTTTATTTCGTCTCAAGTTCTTCTGTGCTTTTGGAAAGATGACATAATTTGAAAAGATCAGTTTCCATACTTATAGTTCAATCTCTTACCCTGAACCAATGGCGAAAGTCACTAAAAAAAAAGAAGTCACCAGTTCTTTTCTGTAAGCATAGGGGTCATGGTCTGGTTCTTTAAATTCACATTCAGCGGTTGAAAAAGCATTGGCAGCTCAATTAAAGTCTGGTGAATTGACAATGTATTTGTGAATTTTTGGTTTAGGAAAGACAATTGAAGCTTAAAAAAGAGACATTTCATTAGATTAAATTTTGGTATTGGGAGTGAATACCCTCCCAAGGGGTGAGTTGACGGTTCATTGTGTTCTTAAATGAGTAACTAGTTTTAAAATTGTTTTATAAAGGATTTTGAAAGATTTTTGCAGGTTTTACATAAATTATTTTGTGATTGTACGATGTTTCAACTGAAACGTACAGTATGAATGCATCCACTACGTTTATAAATACATGTGTGCTATATGTTATTGAATATTGTTTTATAAATTGCTATGGTATAAAATTGGTGATTATTTATTGGAAATTATGGCACATGATTTGTGAAATGGTATGTTTGAGAAATAAATGGTGCTGTTAGTTAATGATTATAGTTACTCGCACCACAGAGCGACCCGATGGGGTGACGTGGTTGGGGTTGGATGTGCAGGGGAGATAGATGTCCCTCCCTCTGCCAAAATTGTACTATATCTGGTTTGCACTCCGATAAGGTACGAGCCAATACCAAGGAAGGGGGTAGTGTTTCGAAATATTGGATTAAAAAACCCTTGGTAGGCTTTCGTCTAGGTTCGGTCAAACCTAGGACGAAAGTTTTTTCGATGGGACCCCGTGGTTTTTCTGAAAGAATGATTGATGTGGATACATGTTTTGTACATTATCTTGATTTATTAAAAATATTTTTATATATATAAAGTGTTGTTTATGAGATATACTTTAACTCTCCCGCATTCACCCTTCATTTATGAACATAAACACACTATTACAGTCCACTCACTGAGTATTCCCAATACTCACCTCTTTTTTCACATTTTTCAGAAGATACTTAGCTGGGAGACTGGACGTTGGAGCTTGTGAAGAGATTATTTTGCTGATTTGTATAGGTATTTAGCAATATAGGGTTTATTTTGAATTGCTCTGTAATCCAAGGAAGGGAAAACTTGTAGCATTCTTTTGGTATGGATTTAATCGACACTTGTTTTATATATAGGAGCAAGTATTGGTAGAATCATTATATCGTTTTTGTTAGAACTTGTTCAATTTTGTTTAAACTCTATTTTTGGTAAAAGCTTATTGTTTAAATGGAACATTTGGACTTTATTTGAGTTTGGAAAGGCCAGGATGGCCGGATGCATGTATGTGATTTGGATTGGCCGAGTTGGACTCATGTGTGTGTTGTTTGGGATTAAATGGACCAGTTGGTCCTTTAATTATTTGTTGTCAAATTGAATTATAAACAGGTTGTACATGAGGATAGCCTAGCGGTATCCTGGTATATGGGGAGGTTCTGGCTGTATCCCGGGATTACGCGGCGGTTGTTGCGTACTCGATCCGAGGGTCGGGGTGTGACAACTTTATTAGTATCAGAGCCAGGTTCATGATTTTAAAAGTTTAATGGCTTTGAAATGTTTTGAAATATTTCAAAATATCCGCAACAGTTTTTCCGAAGATTTTGGAATACTTAATTCTTTTTTTTTTTGAAAAATTCAGATTTCAAAAAAAAATAATTCAAAGAATGTACAAAACCTTCCATAGATTTCCTAGAGAGTTAGAAATATTCTTTTTAAGAGGTTAAGTAATTAGTCTTCGCTTAACCCTTTGACTTAATTATAATTTCCTATTTTATAGATTACTATGCCTCCACGAAGGAGAATGAGGAATATGAACGAGATTCCTCTACCGGAGCATAAGGATGAGTCGTCCTCGCATGCTCTGCCTTCTTATGCATCCACACACCTGGCTCCTTTTATCGGGATTTCCGCTCCTCCTATTGCCGCTCTTTAGCAAGTAATGAAGTGGTGGAGTACCTTCGGAGTGCAGTACCAAGCTCCACATCCGACTTCAGCCCCTCCACCGGCTCCTTCTTCAATGCCGGCTACTACACCTAGTACCCCACTAGCACCTCCTCCTCTAGTTGTTGCACCAATCAGCCATCCCATAGTTGAGTTGTCTAAGCTAATTAAACAAATAAGGCAACTAAGATGTGAGACCTTCTCGATATCTGATGATCCTGTGGAGGCAAAGAAATGGATCAAGAGGGTTAGGAAAGTTGTAACGGAATAGGGATAGAGGATAAATTGAAGCTCATGGTAGCCGTGAGATTGTTGATAATGACGCTAGCACATGGTGGGATGGAGTAGAGGAAAGGGCAACCGCACCTTTCACTTGGCATGATTTCCTTAGAGAGGTTCTACACCCGATTCAATCGGGACTTGAAAAGAAGAGAGTTTCTTCAACTTTGCCAAGGAAATATGTCCGTGATGGAATATGAGGCGAAATTTAGTAGCCTATCCTCATTTGTACCGGAGCTAATAACCTTCGAGGAGTACAGACACTTTAAGTTTGAGGATGGTTTGAATTTGAATATCCGAAAAAGGATGTAGGTCACGGATGAGCACACGTACCAAAACGTATTGCAATTGGCCTTAAGGGCCAAACAAATGGTACTCGAAAGAGGAAATGTTAGGGATCACCGTGGGAAGAAGAGGTCCGACGGGTTCACACTGGGCCAAAGTTCTAAGAAGAACAGAACTACAAGCTTTCATAAAGGTGGACCTGCTTCGGGATCGGTTGGATTTCCTCAAAGCCAACCAATTCATAAACCGAATGCTCTTAGTGGGAATGTTGGATCAGGAGTTAAACCAAGAGGAAGTGAGATGGAAACTTTCCCTAATTGTAAAGGGTATCACATGGATCCGTGCAGAGGACCTAAGAGATGCTGTCATTGTGGAAAGGAGTGACACCTCCGTTATTCTTGCCCCGAGTTGAAGGAAAAAGGGCAAGGGAATAATCAAGTCAGGGGTCCCTCTAGTAACTCCAAAACTGGCCCAGCTAGTTTGACGATGCCTTCCACCTGTACTACCCCTAGGACGGGCATGGGAAGTAATGCTATAGCCACCTCCACTCAACAACCTCAGCCTAGATCTCAAGCTAGAGTCTATGCTATGACTAATGAAGAGGCCCAAGTCAATCCGGACGTAGTCACAGGTAATTTCCATTTAAATTTAAGTTCAGAATTTGAAAATGTGATATATATGATTTATAATTATGATTTGATGGCTTGTGATTATGAATTAAGGATTATGATGATATAATTTTGTTTATGGTTTATATTTATAGGTATGATGAAAATTTTTGGTGTTAATACTCATATACTCATAGATATTGGGTCAAATAATTCATTTGTGAGTTTAGAATTTGCAAGACACTCTGATAGGCTCTTAGCCCCACTTGATGAAGAACTGTTAGTTATCACACCCTTGGGAGAGTATTTAAATAAGGATACAGTATATAAGTCTTGTAAGGTGAAAATTGGTGAGGCAATTCTCCTAGCAGATTTGATTCCGTTGGAAATGAAAGATTTTGATGCCATCCTAGGCATGGATTGACTATATCTTCACCGAGTTTTAGTGAATTGATTCACTAAAGAAGCAGAATTTCATAGGGGAAGGCATCCATTACTTGTGTTCGCTGGTAAATGGCAAGTATTGCCGAGTTGTGTGATTTCAGCTCTTGAAGCGCGGAGATTAGTGCATAAAGGATACAAATCTTATTTAGCTTACATCATTGACACTACGGTAGAAAGCCCTAATCTAAACGATGTCCCTGTGGTGAATAAGTTTCCGGACATCATTCCAGAAGAGTTGCCTGGGTTACCACCGATCCGGGAGTTTGATTTCACTATAGATCTTGCTCCCGCACAGCCGTAATCTCTATTCCTCCTTATCGAATGCCACCAGCGAAATTGAAAGAGTTGAAAGTCCAACTTCAAGAGTTGTTGGATAAGGGATTCATCCGACTAAGTACTTTACCTTGGGGTGCTCCGGTTCTATTTGTAAAGAAGAAAGATGACACACTCCGATTGTGTATCGACTACTGGCAATTAAAGAAGATGACCATAAAAAACAAGTACCCTCTCCCAAGAATTGATGATCTTTTTGATCAATTTCAAGGGGCCAGTGTATTTTCCAAGATAGATCTAAGATCAGGCTATCACCAATTGAGGATAAAGGACAATGATGTTCCCAAGACGGCGTTTAAGACGCGGTACGGGCACTATGAATTTTTGGTGATGCCTTTTGGTCTAATGAATTCTCCGGCAGTTTTTATGGATCTCATGAACCGAGTCTTCCATTCTTACCATGACAAGTTTGTCATTATTTTCATCGATGACATCTCGGTATATTCCAAGAGTGATAAAGAGCATTCAGAACATCTTCGAATCATTTTGCAAACTCTTAGGGAGAAGGAATTATATGCCAAGTTCTCAAAATGTGAATTATAGCTAAGAGAGATTGGATTTTTGGGTCATGTAGTTTCCAAAGACGGAATTTTTGTGGATCCAAAGAAAGTGGAAGCTATTCTAAAGTGGGAGCAACCTAAAAATATCACCAAGATAAGAAGTTTTCTCGGATTGGCTGGTTATCATCGGAGATTCGTAGAAGGGTTTTCGAAAATAGTAGCTCTAATGACTAATTTGACCTAGAAAGGAGTTAAATTTGAATGAAATGATAAATGTGAGCAGAGTTTCCAAGAGCTTAAACGAAAATTGACTTCATCTCCTATCCTTGCTCTCTCGACTTGTGGCGGTGGTGATTTTGTGGTATATAGTAATGCTAGTAAGTAAGGATTGGGATGTGTGTTAATGTAAGGCGACAGGGTGATTGCTTACGCCTCTCGTCAACTAAAGAAAAATGAAGGAATTACCCCACTCATGACTTGGAGCTCACTGCCATTGTTTTTTCCCTGAAGATTTGGCGACACTACCTGTATGGGGTAATATGGAAGATTTTCACCGACCACAAAATTCTGAAATACTTGCTCACTTAGAAAGAACTAAATCTGAGACAAAGAAGGTGGATGAAACTGATCAAGAACTATGACTTGGTGATTAATCATCACCCAGGGAAAACGAATGTAGTTGTGGATGCCTTAAGCCGCAAATCTTCATCTTCAACATCCCAAGGGAGTTCCTACCACTATTGTCTGGTTGGACTTCGAGCACTTGGAGTCGAATTGACTAAGGACAATCATGGTACATTATTAGCCAAGTTTGTGGTTAGCCCTACTTTGGTAGATCGCATTCTAGAGCTTCAGGCTACTGATGATGAGTTGAAGGCTATGGTGGAAAGGATTCAGAAAGGGGAAGGTGGTGAGTTTCGAATTCAGGATGATGAAATTATAGCCTATGGGAAATAAATATGTATTCCGAAGAATGAGGATCTCCGGAAGGGCATACTTGAAGAGACGCATTCCTCGGCTTATACAATATATCCGGGGAGCACCAAAATGTACCGAACCATCAAGGAATCATATTGGTGGTCTGGGATGAAGAGAGAGAGTCGAATTTGTGGCGAAGTATCTCGTGTTCCAGCAAATCAAGGCCGAATAACAAAAACCGGCCGGAACACTTCAACTACTATCAATTCCCGAATGGAAGTGGGAACACATTACTATAGATTTTGTGGTAGGATTGCTATGTACTCCGAGATGTCATGATACCATTTAGGTGATTATGGATCGTCTCACCAAGTCGGCTTACTTCTTGCCGATCCAAAATACCTATCCTTTTGAGAGATTAGCCAAATTATACATTGATGAGATCGTGAGGTTTCATGAAGTTCCGGTGTCTATTGTATCAAACTGTGATCCTCGATTCAACTTTCGATTTTGGCCAAAGCTGTAAGAGTCCTTAGGAACCAAGTTGAAATTCAATACTGCATTTTATCTACAAATGGATGGACAGTCCGAGCATACAATTCAAACTTTAGAAGACATGCTTAGGGCATGTGTCATTGACTTCCAAGGCAGTTGGGATAAGCACCTTCCGCTGGTCGAATTTGCTTATAATAACAGCTATCAAGCCAGCATAGGAATGTCTCCCTATGAAGTACTTTATGGAAGAAAATGCCGAACTCTATTGTGTTGGGACGAGGTTGGAGAACGGAAGATTGAGAGTATAGAATTGATTGAAACTACCAAGAAAAAGGTGAAACTAATTCGGGAAAAAATGAAACTAGTTCAAGATCGACAAAAGAGCTATGCTGATAAGAGAAGAAGACCCTTGGAGTTTGTAGTAGAGGATATAGTGTTCTTGAAGATATCTCCTTGGAAAGGCATAGTTCGATTCCAAAAATGAGGAAAATTAAACCCTCGTTATATTGGACCCTTCAAAATCCTTGAAAGGATTGGAACGGTGGTATATCGACTAGAATTGTTGTCAAAATTGCAGAGGATCCATGATATCTTTCACGTTTCGATGTTGAAAAAGTAGTTGCCGGATCCTTCGCACGTATTGGAAACTCCTCCAACAAAATTGATGGAAAATTTGAATTTTAAGGTCCAACCCATAAAAATTATAGATCGACAAATCAAACAATTGAGGAATAAACAAATCCCTATGGTCAAAGTGTTGTGGAGAAGCAACCAAATGGAAGAGGAAACTTGGGAGACCGAAGAGATAATGGGAAAACAACATCCCCAACTTTTTAAGTTATAATTTTCTTTTGAATTTCGAGGACAAAATTTCTTTTTAGGGGGGTAAGTATTGTAACATCAAAACAGAGGAAGAAAGAAAAAAAAACAAAAACAAAAACAAAACAACAAACAAACAAATATCCCCACTATTTTCTCTTTTCCCCCACTCACCCGACCGCTGTTCCTTTTTTTCTTTTCTTCTTCTTCTTCATTCTATCTTTATCTCTCTCCCTCATCTCACTCTCCCGATTCTCTCTCAACAAATCCACACTCTCTCTAGAATTTATTTTTCTTATTTAATCCTTTCATCTAATCCTAAAAACCCCAAGCAAAACCTGCATTATGAGAAATTTTGGGAAATCTAGGGTTTACTCACGAAGGAGAAAAATTGGGGATTTTGAAATTTGACGCCTCCGCCTCGATCCAATATCATAATCAAGGTATTTTTCACTCTCTAATCTTGGGTTTAGTTTCATTAGTGTTAGATTGTGATATATTATTGGAATTTTGGAGATTTAGTTGAAAAATCAAAACCCTAAAATTTGAGATCCTGCATTTACGTACATGATTTTCTATTTGTTATCAATATATTACCAGTTTTTCTAAAGTTTAGGATATCTAGCATCTTTAACATTTTTTTTGTTTATTTTTATTTTTTTTTTGTGGAGTTTGATTATGGTGAAATTCTTAAAAATTAAAAGATAGTTTTCTTGGTGTTTCTTCTTCTCTTTCCAATTAGACAACTTAATGTTGTTGTCTGCACATTAAAATCAGTAGTTCTACAAATTTGGTGGGTTGCCAATGTTGTAGGTTTATTTCGTCTCAAGTTCTTCTATGCTTTTGGAAAGATGACTTAATTTCAAAAGATCAGTTTCCATACTTGTAGTTCAGTCTCTTACCCTAAACCAATGGCAAAAGTCACTAAAAAAACAAAAAGAAAAGTCACCAGTTCTCTTCTGCAAGCACAGGGGTCATGGTCTGGTTCTTCAAATTCACATTCAGCGGTTGAAAAAGTATTGGCAGCTCAATTAAAGTCTAGTGAATTGACAATGTATTTGTGAATTTTTGGTATAGGCAAGACAATTGGAGCTTAAAAAAAATGCATTTCAATGGATTGCATTTTGGTATTAGGAGTGAATACCCTCCCAAGAGATAAATGGATGGTTCATTGTATTCTTAAATGAGTAACTAGTTTTAAAAATGTTTTATAAAGAATTTTGAAAGATTTTTGCAGATTTTGTATAAAATTGTTTTGTGATTGTAAGATGTTTGAATGGAAACGTATAGTATGAATGCATCCACTGCGTTTATAAATGCATGTGTACCATATGTTATTGCATATTGTGTTATAAATTGCTATGGTATGAAATTGGTGATTATTTGTTGGAAATTATGGCACATGATTTGTGAAATGGTATGTTTGAGAAATGAATGGTGTTGTTAGTTAATGACTATAGTCATTCCCACCACGGAGCGACCCGACGGGGTGACGTGGTTGGAGTTGGATGTGCTGGGGAGATAGACGTCTCTCCCTCTATCAAAATTGTACTATATCTGGTTTGTACTCCGGTGAGGTACGACCTAACACCAAGGAAGGGGGTACTGTTTTGAAATATTAGATTGAAAAACCCTTGGCGGGCTTTCATCTGGGTCCGGCCAAACCTAGGACGAAAGTGTTTTCGATGGGACCTCGTGATTTTCTGAAAGAATAATTGATGTGGATGTATGTTTTGTGCATTATCTTGATTTATTGAAAATGTTTTCATATATATAAAATGTTGTTTATGAGATATACTTTGGCTCCCCCATATTCACCCCTCATTTATGAACATAATCACACCATTGCACTCCACTCACTGAGTATTCCCAATACTCACCATTCTTTTCACATTTTCAGAGGAAACTTAGCTAGGAGACTGGACGTTGGAGTTTGTGAAGGGATTATTTTACTGATCTGCATAGTTACTTAGCAATGTAGGATTTCTTTTGAATTGTTCTGTAATCCATGGAAGGGAAAACTTGTAGCATTCTTTTGGTATGAATTTATTCAATACTTGTTTCATATATAGGAGTAAGTATTGATAGAATCCTTACATCGTTTATATTGGAACTTATTCATTTTGGTTTAAACTCCATTTTTGGTAAAAACTTATTGTTTAAATAGGACATTTGGACTTTATTTGATTTTGGAAAGGCAGGGATAGCCGGATGCGTGCATGTGATTTGGATTGGCTGAGTTGGCCTCATGTGTGTGCTGTTTGGGATTAAATGGACCGGTTGGTCCTTCGATTATTTGTTGTCAAATTAACTTATAAACAAGTTGTATAGGTGGATATTCGTTGGGATGGGTTGAGCCATAGAGGGAACTTGTAGCCAGACTGATTCACGAATGGATCTATTTCATGCTTTTGGAATAGCTGTTGCACTTCTTTTGTTTTGTGCTTATTGGATTGACCTTGTAAACCCTAGTATTGCTTAATTGTGTTGAGATTCACATTTAAGACTTTAAAATCCCACTAGCATGCATTGTTAGCTCGTGACCTTGTTTTTGGTGTGTTCATTACACAAAACTAACAAATTTTTGCCGTCAATTTTTCAAATTTTGTTTGAAAGAGAAAAGGATAAAGAGAGTTACATTGGAAAAATTGAAGGCACTATTCATATTTCTCAAGAAAAGACGGGGGGTGATCGAATATTGAATTCATACCCGTGTCCGATTATAGTGTTTATCACTTTTTTTTTTTTGAGATATAACTGACTAGAATCCAGTATCATACTTTAACTAGTCCGATCTGAATGTTATTAGACCCAATTTAAGGAGAACTCCTAAAATAATTTTTTTCATTCTCAAAGTTTGAATCAAAAACTCAGTTAAAAGATTTAACTCTCCTACCATTAGGCCTTGATATAGTGTTAATCACATGAAGACCTATTTCACAAATTTTAGAAATAATTGACTATAGAGTTAGAATTTAGTGAAATTATTGAAAACAATACCGAAGATAAAGATTATTCTTTTTTTAGTCTTAGTTATCTAACTATTTGTAATTTAGCAACGTTTTTAACGACGGATTTAGCGACGCAAAAAATTTGTTACTATTTAACGACGACTTTAGCGATAAAAAGAAATCCCGTCGCTAATTAGTGACGGAGTTATTTTTCATCGCTAAATTTAGCAATTAAATTTTTTTCGTTGTTAAATTTAGCGACGGATTATATTTCCGTTGCTAATTAACGACGGATTTTAATTTCCGTCATCAATTAACGATGGAAATATAATCTGTCGCTAAATTTAGCGATAAAAAACAAATTCGTCACTAAATTTCACGACGGAAATTGAAATCCGTCATTAATTATCTACGAAAATATAATCCGTCGCTAAATTTAGTAACGAAAAAAATTTCTTTACTAAGTTTAGCGACGAAAATAAAATTCATCGCTAAATTTAGTGACGAAAAAAAAGTTCGTTGCTAAATTTAGCCACAGATTTTATTTTCCGTCGCTAAATTTGTCGCTAAATATAATTTTAAATTTTTATTAAATATAATTTTATGTTTTTATTTAATATATATTTGTACTTTATATTTTTATTAAATTAGGGTATTGATTTTTATTAAATATAATTTTATGAATTTTTTAAAGATGATTTTCTAATTATATTAAATATAATTTTGTATTTTATATTTTTGTTAGATTAGGGAATCATATTTTTTATGGTAAGAGTTAGAATAAAAGTATAGAAGTAAAAAAAAATATATATATATATTAGTTAAGAGCATTTTACATAACTCGTTAAACTCAGATTCGAATCTGGGCAAAAAACATATTTTCTACAAAAAAAAAATAAAGTAGCAAAAGGTGGTCATGCGTAAGCGGGCAAGAGCTGGCAGGGTGTGGACTTGGGTGGACAAGCAGCAGGTGACCGAGGCGGTAGCGAGCGATGGCCGGAGGGTGGGCGAACGGATTCTACAAAGAAAAAAATTAAATGTGAAATTTAGCGACGGAAATGATTTCCGTCGCTAAATTAGCGACGAATTGAGTTTCCGTCGCTAAATATAATTTATCTTTTTATTAAAATAATTTTATATTTTTATTAAATATATATTTATAAACCCTTATTTTTTAATAGCGAAAACATCTCAGACTCTTCACACAGAAAGCACTTTGTTATCACGATAGAAAGTGTTGCACTAAAATGTCAACTAGGAAAAAAAGAGCAATCATAACCCTTTTTTCCATGCAAAAGTCGTCGAAATGATCTTCTGTTTGTCCCTCGCACAGAACAGCTGTCACTAATGGAAATGGAAACTTTACATTGCTGGTATGCGGACCAAAGTTGGGGCCTTGAAGTCATATCAGGCACTGTCATCCCCATGAGAATTTACTATGAACTAAAGAATTACCCCTTTGAATTGAAGGCTCTCGCTTATATATTTAACCGGCAGAATCCGCTTGAAAGATTTGTACATTGAATGGTTGAAATGATACGGGTATAATCAAATGCAAGTTTCCATTTTAAGTGCTAGAAAATTCGGCCAATTACAAATTTGAAAAACATCGACCAAAAGATGGGGTATAATTGTTTGATTATGCAAAGTCACCACTTAAAGTTAAATAACATCTTTCTTTTTTTTTTTTAGCTTGACCATTGATATTTAAAAATTCAACCAATTCGATTTAAGCAGATGTGAAGATTAATTTAGGGAGTTGACTCTATCCGTGCCTGCTTTTCATTTTTAAATTTTGAATTCGAGATTTAATTATGAGAGTTTAGTATAGGTTATTAATAAATAATATCTATTATAATAATTCATCTAGCAGTATCCTTCTTATTTTAAGTTGGAAAGGGTAAAATATTTTTGCTAGATGCTTGAGGGCGTGGTATAATTACAAAAAACATTTGTCCGAAAATTTTTCTAAATCGCAGCACAAAAACTTAAGGTTTCAGTTATTTGAACAGCTTTTTATTCTCTGGTTAATGGTGGGAACAAGGCTAGAGGTAGTATCCTCCATGGCAAGCAAAAGAAAACATGTCCCAAAACTTGATCAACCCTACAACAAACGTTCAAACTTTAAATATTGCTCGGAGAAAAGGTATATTTCCTTTCCCTACCAACTGGGTGTTTGAGATAATGGAATATTGGTACACCCATCTTTTGTTTGGGTCCCATAATACTATAAACAGGCTCCAAGATGGATAAGAGAAGAGCAACTATCATCTAATTAATTTAATTAAAATATGAATACGATTTGATGTTGTTGGAATTTATTGAGTCACATGCAGCGGAAGCATTCATAAATAATTTTCGGGAAAAAAATAAATAGGGATTGGGTATAAGATATAATTACCTAGAATATGTAGAGCCCAAAAATCGACCTTGCTTCCCTCGATCGGATCTCGCAGTCAGGATGGTGATCACGATGTTAATCGAATCACCACCGCAATGTCACAACGCCGCAACCCTCAGTCCGGCGATCATCGTGACGGGAAAAAATTCCATACGCGGAATTTTTCTCATGCCCTCTAGAGAATAATGTTTTCTCTCAAAAATTCATCAATGGTTGTACACTCCATTTTCCTCAAGTTCATGCGGAAGAGTTAGAGAGAGAGTAGTGGAGAGATAGATGTGTAATGTGGGTATAATGTGGTTAGTGGAAGTTACCCCACTAACCATATTGTAAAATGTCTAAAATGCCCCTCGTGGGCATTCTAAACTAATATCTCCCACTTGCACGCGAGGGCATTTTAATATTCGTCACAAGATCACAACTCATGCGATCACATCACCCTGCTGGACTTTCATACAGAATTGGGCGTCGTGCGACCTGCGAGTACACCTGCAAGCAAAGACCTCTCGATGCACCTGTTAGGATGATCGAGAAGCCATCGTTAGTATCAAAAGAACTCGCTGCACCCCAGATCCAAGACTAATTACATCCATCGAGTTACTTTCCTCAACGAAAGTAATCCCCAATAAATGCTCGACTGTGTATCCACTATTATGCTTACATCCCAACATGGATAGACATAATAGGCTAGCCGGTGAATACAACACAATGATGTAATGTCAATTGGTCTTCCTTTTCCCAAACTCGAATCTATTAGCCTCAATTCAGCTGCCTTCCTAAACCTGTCCCTCAGACCTCAATTTATCTTCCGGGCCATCGGTAAACAGACTAAAGTAGCAACACTGAGCCAAGACTTCTAGAAACAGCCGAAAGTGATAAGGGTACTAGAGATCCCACCCAATGGATCTCGGGTCTCACACAGTGGGAACGGGGATCAAAATCATATCAGCGTCTCAAATAATGCTCCCACTATCCCTGGTCGTCATATCACACGCGGTATGAAACGCGTGCCACAGTGTTATTCCCCCATCTCTCAAAGGGCATATGTCAGATTTCTCTAACACTGTGCAGGTATGGGACTCAGTCTACACATAAGACTTTACCCAGAGATCTCAGAGAGAGTATCTCAGAGACAATATCACTAGTCGCAAGTGATATCTGAGATCTCAAACCTGGCTACTTACAGGCAACATGGATGTGGGTACGTCCATGCCGGTCATATCGCATATGACCTCATCCTGAACACATATCAGGGCGACTTATGTTCTAGTAGGGCCACTCTCAAAGCCTCTTACAACTAGAAACCGTCTCATCTCCGCTCACCCAGAGCTGGAGGTGGTCACTCGTGTGAGAGAGTCGACCACGCCTGCCTGACATATCATTTATCACAATATATCACAAAATATATGACAATTAAAATGGTGCTATAAATAAGTGACTCAATCATGCACACATGTCATATATATAACACAATAAGCATCAGTACAAGGTGAGAAATGTGAATGTACATGCAAACCCAATGATTCCAATATCTCATATAGGAATCTAACACAATGGGTTTATTGAAGGGATCAGCCAACGCGCTGTATAGTAATGTACTTTATTTGTCACTTCACCCTTCTCGGTGATGTCTCTCATAATATAGTATTAGGTATCAATGTGTTTGGACTTACTGATACTTAGGGTCTCAAGTGTGGTCAAAGGCGGCCTGATTTTCTCAATAAATCATCACTGGCCTCCCACTATCTGACACAACCCCTAAGTGATCCGGAAATCTCCAGAGCCAAACACTCTCCTGAACTGCCGCTGAGTATCTCATAAGCTCAGTCTCTATCGTAGATAGAGATATACAGGTTTACTTCTTGCTACTCCAAGACAGTAAAACCTAATATCGATTTGCATACATTCAGATCACCAACCTAGTTGGTATCTGAATACCCAATAAGATGCAAATCACCTCCTCTGTAACATTAGAAGAGGTCCGCAGTTCTCTCGAGATATCTCGGAATCCTTTCACTGCTCTCCAGTGATCCCCTCTAGGATTCGATCGATACCTAATTACCATAGTGACTGCAAATCAAATGTCTGAACGTGTACACAACACTGCGTACATCAGATCACTCAGTGCACTGGAACAAGGGATTCTACTCATTTCCCTTGTTCTTTTCTGAGTCTTAGGGCATATGTCAAGAATTAAGTTTTAACCTTTTAGCGATAAGAGTATCTTTAAGGTCGTAGTCGATCTTCTCGAAGTACTCGAGAACTCTGTTGATGTTTGACTCCTGTGGAAGGGTCAACACCTGTCTCGAGTGATCTCTCTAGATCTTAACTTCGAGGAAGAACTGAGTCTCACCCATGTTCTTCACATCAAGACTCGACAATGTCCACGTCATCGTGGTCATTAGATACTCTCTGTTGTTCCCAGTCAACAGAATGTCATTCACATGAGGACATGATCACAAGAACGTAAAAAGTATACGCGATGATCCTCATCGATCATCACGAAACCATGAGATGTCACCTCCTCGTGAAATCTCAAGCGCCACTGCCTGGATTGATAATTAAGGTCGCGTGTCGACTTCCGAAGTCAATGGACCTTGTCATCCTGATCTACAAGAATAAAGCCAGATGGCTGTTCCTTGTAGATCTCCTCATCCAAAACTCCCACTCAGGAGAACAGTCTCAACGTTCATCTGGTCTCACTCCAGATCCAAATCATGTCCACGACAATCGCTAAAAGTAAATGGATCGAGGTAACACGCCCTCAGTCTGAGGAACCCCTGGTTATCAGATAGGCCTTATACCTCTACACCGATCCATTGGCCTTTTTCTTGATGTTGAGAACTCACATGTTCTCAACGGCCCTACTTCCCTCAAGTAAATCAACTGGATCCCAGATCCTGTTGATTCTCATCAACTCCTCTCACCCATGGCCTATAATCAATGGTCCTCCATGGAACCCTCAAGAGCCTCTAGGACAGTTAAAGGTTTCTCGTAATCCTCAAGAGTCACATTGAGAGCCTCTCCCTCAATCGGGAAGCGACGGTTAGGTACGCATTCTCGACTACTCTTAAGAGGATGGGAAACCTTTTTTTACCTCTAGATGGATCGCTCCCACTAGAACCCAGATCCGTAATGGATTCTTGGATCCTGCCACTGGGATTAGCCAACCACTAGGCTCATCCATCTTATGAAAAGGTAAAGTCCCAATTGATTTCACCTCTCATAGGGAAATCACTTTCAAGAATATCGACATCATGAGACTCAATCTCAGTGAGAATGCCATCTGTATGCTCATTAGAAATACATCTCTTTTCTCGCAAGCCTAACTCGCTGTGTAAATGCGAGAAATAGTGAACATACGATGCATAACCCCATAATCTCGAAAGGCTAAGGTCAGGCTGTCTCCCTGTCCAAAGCTCATATGGAGTACTGACTGCGGACTTCAATAGAATACGATTGAGAACATAGGCTGCAGCCAATAACTCATCTCCCCAATGGGAAATGAGTAAATTGGTTTGCGCCATCATCGGCCTCACTGTCTCAAATAAAGTCATATTCCTCTCTCTCGGCTACTCTACTCCACTGAGTAGCGAAGAATAGTCAGTTTTTCATAATGCCCTTCTTGAAATAGAGCTCTTTAGACAAATACTCGCGCTCTCAATCGGTTCTGAGTATCTCAACTCTCAGATCTAACTGATTCTCAACCTCGCTAATAACCTCCTAAGGCACCTCAATGCCTTAGACTTGCGCGAGATCAGATAGATGTAACCGAAACACGTGTAATTGTCTATGAACGTAATAGAGTACCCAACACCATTTCAGGTTCTCAGGTTCATAAGGCCACAGGTATTGGAGTGAACCGACTGCAATGGAGTCCCAGCCCTCATTGCATTGTCGAATGGTTTTCTTGTAAGTTTGCCGTCTAGGCAAGACTGGTTAGCGGGTTCTACAAAACCACTCATTGCTAACCGGTTCATCCTCTCTCACACTAAGAGGACAACAAGAAATACCATTGAAAAGAATTATTTCCAGTGCTTATAGTCCCTCATGGACCAAAATAGAACCAATCATAGAATTGTCGTAATAAATAGAAATTTTAAATTTCTAAATTAACAGAGCATATCCTAAACTGAAATCAAGTTCCGTCGAACTTTTGGAGCGTAAAGGGCATACAGAGTCTAGCAACTTTGCAACTCCAAATTGCAAGTGCTACTCCCTCTGATGTCAACAAAATACTCTGTTTTAGTACGTAAATCCTCCTACTTGAGGACTTACTGGAAGGAACTTTATAAGTGCGCTCCTATCTCGAGCTGCGAAGTATTATCGGTTTTCTCGGATGGTTTTCTTCTTACCTGAGGCTCGAGTCACACATGAGTCCTTGCTCGACTCCATCGCATAAGCATGACCCGAGTATGGCCTACTCGCCTCTAGATGCTCCTACTTGAGCTCACTGTGCTTATTCACATTAGTGAAAGTGCGAATACTTTCGTCGTATGTGAAATAGACTTTCATGATTTCTCATGAATCAGGTAAAGAACTGGATCACATCCAGTACAAGAAAATATATCCGAAATGGGCTCGGTCACATTCCCCAACTCGGCGATCATACTCGACATTTTTATCAAATGTTGCATCATCATATGATCAACCCTTTTCTTATAAGTTGTTACACTTATAAGTCAGTATCCTTATCTCAGGATCTGTAAGAGTACCTCAATACTCTTTATAGGGTGAGCCAAACCGATAAAACCGTAGGATATTGCTCATAGACTGGGATCACATCATCGTGCATGCTACTCAGGAGGATTGCCCTGACTCGGCTATCATTCCTCTTCCATGCACGTAATGTCTTCTAATCCCGTCTCTCTGAGGTGTGGAACCCTCCCTGGAGTCCACAATCCCATGCCTCAGAATTTTAATTAGATCTTGCTCCTCGAGGATAAATTGAATCTACCAGTGAAAAATCTCGTATTTATCACCATTCAATTTTATCCCCCTTGCAAAAATCAAATACGACAATTTTAGAAACAGTCAATGAGATAGTCGTGACTTGTGATGCTTATTCTCACATTTTATGCACCCTACGAATCAAGACCCAAATAATTCGAATACATACCCCAGGACGAGCGTATGAATCAACAGACACCATACACCACAATCCGGGATAGCATCTCACCGTTTGGACTAGGATTCGATGCACAAAAACCCACAAAAAGTCACTTTTATGGATGTGGGACCCTCAAAAATTGAAAAAATTTCAATTCCGGACAACCTGAAGCGCCGCCGGAGGTCCCACGCGCCGCCACGCACCGGCGGCGCGTCCCCACGCGCCTCCACGCGCCGGGGAACAGATTCTGGCACGTGCCAGACGCGCTGCGCGTCTGGCACGCGCTCACACGCGCGCTCTGCGCGTCGGCTCACGCGCCTGACGCGCAGGCGCGCATGTCACGCGCCTTCACGCGCGAGACCCGCGGGCGGAGTCGGTTCCGGACCCAGACGCGGGTCGGAACCAGAACCGCTCCGGATCCGTGGTCGCGGGTCGGGGACACGTGTCCGGGTCGTAACCGACCCGGACGTTTCACGCTCCTTTTTAGCGCGTGAAATACACGCGCCCTTCCTTGCTGCTACACGTGCCTGCCTCGCGCGTGTAGATCACGCGCCCGCGGGTCTGGACTTCGTCTTCTTCGCCCGACTGTTCCTGTAACCGGGTCTTTTGACCCGGTTGCCGGAAAACCCCATTTCCGGCACGATTTTGACCGGATTTTTTATGAAATCTCTAATTCCATTTATTCCAAGCATCCTTGACTCGATTTTTGGAATAATTGCGCCCTAAACTCGGCGTATTTTGGATCCAAAAATCCGACCCTCCACGGTCAAATTTGAAACCCAATTTTCCGGCCACAATCATATGCAATATATATACCAAATTGAAGAGCATGAAACAAGGATTACAGATCTATAATTTTCATGCATTGATTTGCCCTAAAACTCGACAAATCTAAGATTGAATGGGTCGGTCACTATTCACGGCCGAAACATTCAACCGGAATTTTCGTCGCCTAATCATGCTCAGAAAATTACGAAAAAATCATTTTCGTGTTCTAGGGATTATGGGTAACACAGTGGTGTTCTCGGATTCACGAAACTCATCCGTGATCCGAACCCCAAATTTTAAACCAAATATTTTTTATACCCAAAAATTAACCCGAAAATTATTTTTAATCCAACGTATCGCTCTGATACCAATGTTGGAATTTATTGAGTCACATGCAGCGGAAGCATTCATAAATAATTTTCGGGAAAAAAATAAATAGGGATTAGGTATAAGATATAAATACCTAGAATATGTAGAGCCCAAAAATCGACCTTGCTTCCCTCGATCGGATCTCGCAGTCGGGATGGTGATCACGATGTTAATCGAATCACCACCGCAATGTCACAACGTCGCAACCCTCAGTCCGGCGATCATCGTGACGGGAAAAAATTCCCTACGCGGAATTTTTCTCATGCCCTCTAGAGAATAATGTTTTCTCTCAAAAATTCATCAATGGTTGTACACTCCATTTTCCTCAAGTTCATGCGGAAGAGTTAGAGAGAGAGTAGTGGAGAGATAGATGTGTAATGTGGGTATAATGTGGTTAGTGGAAGTTACCCCACTAACCATATTGTAAAATGTCTAAAATGCCCCTCGTGGGCATTCTAAACTAATAGATGTAATTGAGTTTCAAACGGGGGCGACGCCAATGGGTGCAGGGCATCTAATCATCTAATCAATTAGTATATTTTAGTAAATATCAATTTTAAATTTTAGAAATACCGCTAAAAGTTCTAACAATATTGGTAAAATTGTTTAGAATGTCGTTTGATTCCTAAAAATTGTAATTTCTATCCTTTCGTTTTTTATGCTCTACATATTATATTTCGCTCTATTAATATAAATTTTTGATTCCAACTCTTCTTTAAGGACGATGAAATTATGAGAAAAACGACCCCCATTCAGCATAAAGAAGTAAGTTTACCTAATAGACATGACAGAATTAATGCACTCACTGAATGGTAGATGGATCTGCATGCTTCCTCGCTATTATACACTAAGGGCACACAGAACGGTCAACATTAAACCAAGCAAAGCTCGTGTTAGTTGGGAGTTACGAAAATCACATGCAACTACCTCTATCAGCAGAAGAATCCGAAACCAAGTACCTTAAATAAAAAATTCATGGCATGGGATTTCTTTTGAATGTTTGGTGCCACACAAGAGTAGTTTTCAAGTTACTATCAATCAGCATTCTGCTTCTCATCTGTCACTTTGCTTATTTCTGGTAGATAATCATCAATCCCCATGTCCTGGATTTCTGAATAATCATAGTTTTACAGGTCGATATTGGCTTAATCCTGATTAATATATTGCCTTAAGGTCTCATTCTTCAATCTTGAATTCAGATAAGATTTTCAGGTGGCGCAGTTGAAGTATGTAGTTTTATAAAATAGGCTGTATCCACGAGCTGTTCCAGACACACATTAAGTATATCCACAGCTCCTCTGCTGGCTGTCTGGTTTTTGTCTTTCATCTCCATAGAAGTTGAAAGAAAATGGACCAAGGAGCATTATTTTTTCTTTGGCAGCTTCCTATATGATTTTCGCAGCATCCAATATTTTTTCTTCTTTTCTGCGTTTGTGTGCCTCCTTGGAGTCTATTTTAGATCTCGATCTTTAAGACATTACCATGGTCACATACTGAAGCTTCTAGTGCAAATGATGTGTCTACTTAGGTCATACTCCTCCATTATGCATTAGTTTCTGAAAATTTTTCTATCAAATTTTTGTTGCATTGTTGCTCAGCAAGTTAATAAACTCGAATAAGAAATACCTTATTTTATTTTTGTTCAAGAGTGATCACACCTTGGAATTAGGCTATTTCTATCCTAATTCTACACCGATATTGAGATTTTTTCCTAGAGCATGATTGGCTTCTAAGATCATTTTGGATTTTAGGCATTTTATTAGCTAACTGTGGCAAAGATCCCAGATGGCATATTTTTTTGATACGAGGCTCTGAGTCAATAACGTGACATAATGGCTCCCTCTTTTTTAATTTTTTTATATTATTAATTTTATTAAAATTAAAAATAAAAACTATTTTAAATAATATAAACACGCAATTAAAAATGAATTAAATGATAAATCAAAAGTTAAATCTATCAAAAGAAAAGGCAGGTTCAATCCGATTTAATAGAATCTTTTATCTCATGAACTAGTACACGGATGATAAAAATTGAGCTAATATATTGATTTTAGAAGTATTTTATATTAAAATTTTTAACCAAATTTTCTTGCAGTTAGAAATGAATGTAGCATACCCTACTAGTTATAGAACTTTGAAATATAGCAGATACCATTTTATATCTCGAATGCTTTTCATGGGAAACACCATTTCACGCTGTCATCCATTGAAGCATTTCACACCGTCATCCATGGAAGCTTCGGCGCAAATATAGTCCAGGAAGGATGCGAAAACTATAATTTTCCATTCGCACATTTCTTCTGAATTTTTTGTGCAGAGAATGAGAACAGCACTTGAAAACATGGTAATGTTGTAAATTTACAAAACTGATCTTCCCTTGAAAAAGAAGTGTAAGCAAAAAAGAGAGGAAACAAAGCGAAATGGCATAAACAATAGATTAAGGGCAGTACATTTTTGTCACATTTTGTTCATACAATTGACTACACATAGATGATCAGTCTTTCATATGAACTTCGAAAACAATTATTTTTCTTATATATTAAAATGCCCAACATATCATTTTGCTCAATCTAGTTCTCCTATTTGTAGTATGTATACATTGCCTTGCCCCAAATATATGGACACAGTTGGCAAAGAAATTCCCTTTCATGCATCAAATTTCACACATATATGGTCGGCTGCCGACAAATAGGAGACAAAACCCTGACCATTTTAGGCAGAAAGCCCCAAATATTCACAATAAGTTTTGATATATATGTTTCACACGAACTTATCTCTAAAAGTCCGGCCCGCATGAGATCATATAAAATGAATAAGCATAGATCGGAGAGCATGATCACCTTAGTTCTTTCTTTAAGAAGATCAAATGGTTAGATATATGCTATAGATTCAAGTCTGGCAATCCTTGAGTCTTGTCATCTAAAATAGCAGCACTATTTGATAAATTCTTGTTTTGATCTTCAGATTTTGCAAGTTGAGGATCAACCACGGACCTTGAAAGGCGATGCTTGTCGGGATCAATACCCATTCTAATTAATTTTTTCCTTAGATGAGAATTCCAGTAGTTCTTAACTTCATTGTCAGTTCTTCCCGGTAGTCTGCCAGCAATCAATGACCACCTAACGAGATCAAGATGAAAAAAAAAAAAAAAAAACATCGATTTCGATTTCTCTCTCTCACAATTCAACTACACCCAAAAAATTTAATGCTAATTAAGTGTTCCTTCTTGTTTCTTTAGTTTTTCTAGGTCAAAGGAAAAACAGTCTACTTACCGGTTTCCTAAAAGTGCATGAAGCTTGATGATGAGGTCTTCTTCATCTTCCGCAAAGTTTCCTCTTTTGAGGTCTGGCCTTAGATAATTTATCCATCTCAACCTACAGCTTTTCCCACAACGTGACAAACCTATAGTGGAAACAAATGAATATTAGAGAAGTTTCAAAAAGGATCACCTCTCATATCTATTTATTGGGATTTGCATGATATCTACCCTACTCTATGTGAGAGAGATGGGGAAGTGAGAGAGATTGTTTTCTCCAGTGTACCTGCAGCCTGAGGTAGAGAGCGCCAGCTACCCTCACCATGCTTTTGGATATAATCGATAAGCTTCTGATCTTCTTGCATAGACCATGCTCCTTTATTTATGTCTTGCTTATCACAACAAGGTTTCCTCATTCCTTTTGTATAATTCAAGTCATGAGAAAGGGGAAAGGCAAAACCAAAGAGAGAATATATCATAGTAGTGTAACCATATAGGAAGTGAACAGGAAGTAGAGCAAAGATCTGTAAAGAAAGGGGAGATGCATGGTTGACTTGGACCGGTGGTTTTTACCCGGGTGGTATGCAAATGGGCCTATTGGATGGTGCACGATAGAGACCAACTTAGTAAGGAAGTATTAATGTGGTAGATGCATTTGTCACCTGTTTGTAGTTGCACGTTCCTCATCCTCTCACGCGCAATAGGTGATTGCCGCCATGCCCATTTGTCGAAGTATCTATGTTCTGTAAAATTAATTGCTATGTTCCTCGATTTATTTCTTTTTTCACAACAATTAGAAATGAGTCAAGTTAAACTGAGTTCAGCTTAATTTAAGCTCAACTAAATTAACTTTTGATCAACTCATAAATCAAACTTATTTATTATTGAGCCAATTTTTTGGCTCAAACTTGGCTCAGATTCAGATTGATTTCCAAGTGATCAACAGACAGAAAAGATAAGAAACTAGAAGTGTTTAGCTCATCGCCAAAGAAATCGGCCTTGGAATATATATTCTCACACGAGGCAATCCACAGTTAAAAAAAAGAACTCTCAAAGCCAAAGGCTAATATTATTCAAATTATACAAAATACAACTTACAATTGTCACAAGGCTGCCATTTATATTAGTTTATTACAACATTCACCTGCCTCAAGCTTTAGTTTGAATAGATAAACTCGGTAACGTTCGGACCCAAAAGAATGTATTTCAAATTTCCAAGTTGCCATGTAGGTCTCCAAACATTCTTCTTGGCTTCTCCTGATCAACCGAATTAAATTGGTCATAACTTCATCTAGGGAATTCCGATTAATGAACTCCTTTGGAAAATAGACTTCAAGAGATATCTAACAATATATGACTCAGCTATATTCAAAGCTAGAAACCAATCAAAATTCTTCTATCGAATGACTATTTTATACCCCTTTTTGACTTTGTAGTTTCAGGTCTTCTTTATTTCATTATTATTGTTAATGAACAATATAACACATAAGTTATTCCTCATTTCTTTTGGCTATTATTACTAGTAAAATACCACTCCAAACTAAATTTGCATCAATTCTCCCCGATTGCAAGAGACTTGGCATCAAGTCGTGTCACACCCCGACTCTCTCATCGATCATGTAACAACCGCCCACCGCGTTATCTCGGCATACGGGCATGACCTCTCCGTATACCCAGATAGCGCAAGGCATTTCAATTTTTCAATAAATCTTTCAAAACAATAAACTTATAAATATAATAAAATCATATAACAACTTGCATGCAAATAACCTATCCGGTCCATCCCTATACACACGAGCATGTAACAGCACATATTTAGAGAGGAGACCCTGTACATGCATGCATACAATGTGGCATTCGCAGTGTCACGCCCCGATCCTCGGATCGACCACGCGACAACCGCCGCGTAGTCTCGGTACACGGGCAGAACCTCCCCATATACCGGGACTCCGCAAGGCTATCAAAAACAACACAATAATTCTTTCTACACCAATCATCAAAAACAGAAAAACATCACATAACAATACATATGCAAGGACTCATCCGGTCCATCCCTGTACACACGAGCACACATCGGGGAGAGGGGACCTGTACATGCACGATTTCACATCAACACACACAATCGGGGAGAGGGAACCTGTACATACACGAACACACAATATGGCCATCCTAGCCATTTCCAAGTTCACAGAATAAGAAAAACACTTAACAAACAGGAAGTCCCAAAACATAGTCGTAAGATCTTACTAACACTTGCCTGAAGAAATAAAACAAACGTCCGTAAGATCCAAACGATATGAATTGTCCAAGACTTCGTGAAATCAAAAGAAAATAACCATTCCCAATATTACAAACCAAATGTCCCACTCAAACAATGAGTTTTTTACCAAAAATGGGAGAAGAGAAAATAAACAACAAACTACGTAAGGATTCCATCAATACTTGTTCCTATACAGGAAACAAGTATCAATTAAATCCGTACCAAAAGAATTGTACAAGTCTTCCTTTCTTCGGATTTCAATTCAGATCAAAATGACTATACATCACGATGTATACCTACAAAAGCCAGCTGGTAGGCCCTCCCCAAACTCCAATCTCTGTCACAAGCCTAAACTTCCTCTGAAAGATGTTAAAGAGGGATGAGTATTGGGAAATACTCAGTGAGTGAGGGGGGGTTGATATCATGTAATTAATATGTGGTGAACATGGAGTGTCAAAATCAGAATAATAAATACATTTCTCAAATTTACATTAAATTTTTCAAACAACGTATTATATTTCAAGCATACATATCAAACCATTCATATGCATCCAGATCACTTTTAGAAATCAATAGAGCTGGCCAGAAAATCGTTCCAAGCAAGGGTCAACCACGACCAATGACAGGCGCATCGGGGGTTTTTCAAATGCATGTGAAGTTCAAATTTAGCTCTCTACCCCGACGTTGGCCACGGGCCTCCCCCAGTGCTAGACCGCCTATTCTGACGGCCCTCCCCTTTCGGTTCAACTGGGCTAGTCCGTGTCCCGGGCCACGGGCCTCCCCCAGTGCTAGACCGCCTATTCTGACGGCCCTCCCCTTTTGGTTCAACTGGGCTAGTCCGTGATCTATAAAAACATGACGTTTGGGGATACCTCCTGCAGAAGCGTATCCGGACACAATGGGTGCCTCAACAAACGCCCTCCGTAGCTACGGTTGTCCCCTAGGGACTATATCACATCCGTCAATTCCCATGGACTCTCAGTCCAAGTACCAAATCATTATCAATCGAACGTGCCAAGATGCATAGATATAACAGAAATCATGTTTCAGAACTTCAAAACATGGCACGATATCATTTTTAACAATTCACATGGATGCATATTATCAACTCATTTTCAGACACTCCATTTATCACAAAACATTTATCAAAACCTTTAGCAATATCATTTTTCACACGGATAAATCATGTCATTTCTGAAAACGGTAAAACATGGTTTGATATTAATAACACCATATCGTAAATCTCACTCACCTATAGGGAGGGTACCCACTCCCTATTTCTACAATTAATCCAAAATGACTCCTTTCGAGTCTCCAAGTGTCAACCTAAACCAATCAACACAAATAATCATCAATTAAGGCTCTATTAAAGGGTTTTCAAATTTCCCTTTTATTTAAAATAGCCTTAATTTGCACAATCACATTCCTAAATTTTCGTTCCATCAATCTAGGATCATTTCCATCACCGACGGCTTTAAATTTTCAATATTCCTCAATTTTACCAATTTCCTCCCGAATTTACATAATCCAAATTTAATTCATGCCAATTTCAATTCAAATCTCAAGGAAAACTACACAAACCAATCAAACAAAACTCTAATACTCTCTAAGACATTCAATCATACTTTGCAGTCCAATTTACATCAATTTCTAGACCTAACCTCAATAATTTCATACAAACTCTCAAGAATAAAGCATTTCCTATGGATCTAGCATATTTCCAGAATATATCTACACTTATTCTCAAGCTAAATTCGACAGAATAGTTTGAATATTGAAGGGATTGAAAATCCCTCACATAGGGTGTTTTGCAGTTCGCAACCTTCGTCCAACTGTCTTCTCATTCCATTCTGAAACCTGCAAAGCTCCCAATTTAAAGTCAATTTCAGAAATCTAAAGCTAATTTTTAAGAAAATTTGAAACCCTAAAATTAGGGTTAGGGACTGAATCTCACCTATGCAGAGCAGACCATAATCGTAGCTAGGGTTTTCAGTTGGGGCTCCCACAGGTGAAAAGTTGCTCGCAGGAGACCGCAAGCGACTGTGATAGAGAAACCGCGAGAGAGGCTGAGATGGTGGTCAGATGAGAGAGAGATGGTGCGGGACAGGCTCGCGGTGGCGACCGCGGTGGCTCGCGGTGGTCGCGGTGGCTGTGGGTTGTGGTAACAGCGCCGGAGAACCGCGAGAAGGAGAGATACGTTCGAAGAGAGAGAGAGAGAGGGACTGGAAGAGAGACTGAGGTAGGGTGAAACAAGGGCTCGCGGGAGAGATTGCGCGGTGGAGGAGTGATCGATCATGGAAAAGGAGTCTCGGGAGAGATTGCGTGAGGGAGAGAGAGTGCAGAGAGCGACAGAGACGAAAGAGGGGAGAGCAGAGCTTCGATTAGGGCTATTAGCCCTAATCGATTTGGGGATGATGGGGTGCTGCGTTTCACCCCGAAACGCAGCATCTCCTCTTTCCCTCTTACTTCTTTTTTTTTTTTTTTAATTAATACCTATATATATATATATATTTTTTGTTTTTCTCATCTCATTGGAATTTGTAACACGGCATTTCAATTATACCAAAAATTTCAAATTTATACCCCAAAATCAAAAATCAATAAAATTAAAATTTCTCTTTATATTATAAAACAAATTCCCAAAAACTCGGTGTTACAACTCTTAACCCCCTAAAAACAAATTTCGTCCTCGAAATTTCAAAATACAATTTTATATATCAAAATGATGAGTTTTGTTTCCACATTGTTCCTTCAATCTCTCAAGTTTGTTCTTCGAGTTGATAATATTCTCCGCCGTACTTAAATCGTAGGAATGTACCTATTTCTTAACTGTTTGAACTATTGATCTAGTATTAACACGGGCTACACTTTGAAACTCAGATCTGGATTCCATTCTATCAGAGGAGCTTCAATCACATGAAATGAATCCGGCAAACACTTCTTAAAATATGTTAGGACTGACATATTTTAACTTCAGAATCAACAACCAAACTGTCAAGAATCCAACACAAAATTCCTTAAATTATCTTTCAAAAGAGACTTTAAATAAGAAATGTCCATTACTATGTCATGTCCATATCAATTGCAGATCCAAAGATAGAGAAAATCCTTATATCCTCAAACTTGTGTATGTCGAAATGTAAATCAACCTCAATATGGCTTAGACTAAGTGAGCAAATTTAATTCACTGACAATATTTGAATGCTTCCAAGTTTTAAATCTCCAATCCTTATTTAGATAACTCTTTTAGTCAAGGTGTTTCTAGCATGATCATTCTCTATCACTTTAGTATCATGCAATATCACCAATATTCTATCCAAATTAAATCTAGTACATATATTTGCATATCACCCGGTGTCTGCATTAATATTCCCAAATTCTCAAAGTAATAACCACTTCTGGTGTCTGTTATATTTATCACTTTTACATTCTAGACATTACAATCTTCTCATCTGCCTACAGTGCTTTCAATACAACTTTCCTATTCTCTTAAAAACTCCGAATTGATCAGCTTAGCAAATATACAAGTTTTCCTGTTTTTGAAACCAGATTACTTCTTTCCAAAGAAATATTTTCAAAAATACCAAATCTCCCACTGACAAAAGCACTTCGATTACAACAAATGGAATCATAATCTCAACATATTAGCTTTCACCTTAGCCATAATGCAATAGAGAGTAGTAGTGAGACTAAAAGGTCTAAAGTCCTTAATCTTCAACAGTGGGACCTCTCAACAAGGGCAATATTAGGAGCAACCCTAAGGATAGTATCTCTAACCTTTCTTCTGTCCATTCTGTCCCCTAAACCACTAACATTCCAACTAATCATCTTTATTAAATAACTTATCTTCCCCCATGCTAATTAATTTTCTCCAATTAATGCAGCCTCAATAGAGATAAAAATGCATTTAGTCCATCAATACAATTGTTTTCTCCAAGTTCTTCATCTCTTATATGTATCCTGCCTGATGTAAATCTTTAGTTTATTTTATGTAAATTACCTCCTCCAAGTTATTATGAAGAAAATCAGTTTCCACTTCTAATTATTCAACCTCCAACCTGCACTAGCATCTAAACCCAAAATAACTCTGATAGAGAACATTTCGACCACCAAAGAGACATCTCATTAAAATCAATATCAAATTTTTGATTAAATCCTTTCACAACCAATGTTGCCTTATACCTTATCAATCTATGTATTTATTGCAAAGCGCTCGTCTACCCTTAGACAATTCTATTAACTCATAGGTGTGATTCTTTTGCAAGTTTTGCATCTCATCTTATTACTACCAATGTGGGTTAGGTAAACCAAATACGAGTATTATTTCCTCCTCTTAGCTCTATTTCATAAGTCTTGAACACGGTGTTGCTATACAACCATTCTCAGTGACAACTAATGATTTCTCTTCGAGTGAGGTTAAGGGTCTATTCGAATGCTTGGCAAACTCGCTACTCACAAAAGAATTATTAGACCTAGTATCAATTAAAACACGAACATCAACCTCAAAAATTTTCATCATACTTATACATACAAAAAAATAAGGATCAATTCCAAAATTAACCGAATATAATCAGAATTTATAATCCTCAATGTCATCAATTCATCATCAAATATCAAAATCACCTTAATTTACCTTATTAACATGCAAAGTCTCTAATATACCTCAAAATTCAAGATTAAGCAATCAAAATCTCATAATATTCTAATACATCAAGTTCGGGTTCTACGAAATTTACCTGTGAAGACTATGTCAGGATTGTTCTAGGCATCCTCATTAGTCATTGCGTAGATTCTGGTCTATGCCCTAGCTCATGGACACTGAGTTGGAGCAATTACAGTGTTGCTCCTTGTCCTCGTCCGTGGTGTGCCAGCTAAAGGTGGAACAGGAGTGTTTGCTTGGTTTCCCATCAATCCACTAGGGTGATCCCGCCTTATCTGACCTCCTCGTCCCAATTCCGGGCAACCATTGAGGAAATGGCCCTCCTTTCCACAGTGGTAGCACCTCTTGGGTGCTTGGCAAACCCCAAGATGAAACTTGCCACAGTTCTTGCACTGTTCCTTCTTATTTCCCGTTGATTGGCTTCCCGAAACAGTACTAGAGGTAGGGGCTTTAAATTGAGACACGCGTTGGCTTTGAGGGAAGCCAACCAGTCCTGAAACCGATCCACCACCGAAGGAGCCCATCCTTCTATTCTTCTTAGAACTTTGGCCCGGTATGAAACCACTGGGCCTCTTCCTCTTCCCCTGATGTTCCCTGACTTTGTTCCTCTCCATCACCATCATCTCGGCCCTCAAGGCCATGTCTAAAATGTCTTGGAAGGTATGCCCTTTGGTGATAGGCATTTTCTCTCTAATGTTTAAGTTCAGCCCCGATTCGAATTTCGAGCTTAGGGAGTTCTCGGAGTTCACAAGCTCCGGAACATAAGTAGCAAGCTCTCTCAGTTCTGTCTCATATTCAGATACGGTCTTGCTTCCTTGAGACAGCTTGAAAAACTCTTCTCTTTTTCGATCTTGGTAGAATCGGGTGAAGTATTTTTCCTCAAAAGCTCTGAGGAAATCTGTCCAGGTAAGAGCAATAGGAGTCCTTCCCTTCACATTCTCCCACCAAGTCCTCGCACTTTTATCCAAGAGCTTTATCGCCACCCATAACTTCCTCTCATCACTTAATCCCATGTCGGTGACGGTTTCTTGGATTCGGCCAATCCATTCCTTGGCCACAGAAGCATCAGAAGAACCCGAAAAGGTCTCACACCCCAATTGTCTCGCCTCCTTTATCAACTTGGACAGCTCTACATTGGGGCGATCGGCTGCTGTAGCAACCGGAGGAGGAGATGCTAGCGGGGTGCTAGGAGTAGTAACCGGCACTGAAGTAGGAGCCGGTGGAGCTGAAGTCGGCCGTGGAGCTTGGTACTGCGCTCCAAAAGTGGTCCACCACTCTACAACTTGCTGAAGAGCGGTGACAGGAGGAGCAGAAACCCCAGTGGGAGGAGCCGGGTGCGCAGACACCGAGGGAGGAAGAGCATGCGAGGACGACTCATCCTCGTGCTCCAGTGGAGGAATCTCGTTCACGTTCCTCATTCTCTTTCGGGGAGGCATAGTGCTACAAGACAACAAGGATATGATAAATTCAAAGGGTTAAGCAAAATCAATAGTTAACCCCCTAAAAGAGCATTCCCAATTTCCTAAGAAATCCATGGAAGACTTGTACATTCCCAATGACACCTTTTTCAAAAACCAAACACTTCAAAAACTTTAGAAACTTTCGGGACATTTGGAAATATTTGAAATCATTCCAAAATCATCAAACTTTTAGAATCGTGAACCTAGGCTCTGATACCACTAAAGCTGTCACGCCCCGATCCTCGGATTAACCACGCGACAACCGCCGCGTAGTCTCGGTACACGGGCAGAACCTTCCCATATATCGGGACTCCGCAAGGCTATCAAAAACAACACAATAATTCTTTCTACACCAATTATCAAAAACAGAAAAACATCACATAACAATACACATGCAAGGACTCATCCGGTCCATCCCTGTACACACGAGCACACATCGGGGAGAGGGGACCTGTACATGCACGATTTCACATTAACACACACAATCGGGGAGAGGGAACCTGTACATGCACGAACACACAATATGGCCATCCTAGCCATTTTCAAGTTCACAGAATAAGAAAAACACTTAACAAACAGGAAGTCCCAAAACATAGTCGTAAGATCTTACTAACACTTGCCTGAAGAAATAAAACAAATGTCCGTAAGATCCAAACGATATGAATTGTCCAAGACTTTGTGAAATCAAAAGAAAATAACCATTCTCAATATTACAAACCAAATGTCCCACTCAAACAATGAGTTTTTTTACCAAAAATAGGAGAAGAGAAAATAAACAACAAACCACGTAAGGATTCCATCAATACTTGTTCCTATACAGGAAACAAGTATCAATTAAATCCGTACCAAAAGAATTGTACAAGTCTTCTTTTCTTCGGACTTCAATTCAGATCAAAATGACTATACATCACGATGTATACCTACAAAAGCCAGCTGGTAGGCCCTCCCCAAGCTCCAATCTCTGTCGCAAGCCTAAACTTCCTCTGAAAGATGTTAAAGAGGGGTGAGTATTGGGAAATACTCAGTGAGTGAGGGGGGGTTGATATCATGTAATTAATATATGGTGAACATGGAGTGTCAAAATCAGAATAATAAATACATTTCTCAAATTTACATTAAATTTTTCAAACAACGTATTATATTTCAAGCATACATATCAAACCATTCATATGCATCCAGATCACTTTTAGAAATCAATAGAGCTGGCCAGAAAATCGTTCCAAGTAAGGGTCAACCACGACCAATGACAGGCGCATCGGGGGTTTTTCAAATGCATGTGAAGTTCAAATTTAGCTCTCTACCCCGACGTTGGCCACGGGCCTCCCCCGGTGCTAGACCGCCTATTCTGACGGCCCTCCCCTTTCGGTTCAACTGGGCTAGTCCGTAATCTGGGCCACGGGCCTCCCCCAGTGCTAGACCGCCTATTCTGACGGTTCTCCCCTTTCGGTTCAACTGGGCTAGTCCGTGATCTATAAAAACATGACGTTTGGGGATACCTCCTGCAGAAGCGTATCCGGACACAATGGATGCCTCAACAAACGCCCTCCGTAGCTACGGTTGTCCCCTAGGGACTATATCACATCCGTCAATTCCCATGGACTCTCAGTCCAAGTACCAAATCATTATCAATCGAACGTGCCAAGATGCATAGATATAACAGAAATCATGTTTCAGAATTTCAAAACATGGCACGATATCATTTTTAACAATTCACATGGATGCATATTATCAACTCATTTTCAGACACTCCATTTATCACAAAACATTTATCAAAACCTTTAGCAATATCATTTTTCACACGGATAAATCATGTCATTTCTGAAAACGGTAAAACATGGTTTGATATTAATAACACCATATCGTAAATCTCACTCACCTGTAGGGAGGGTACCCACTCCCTATTTCTACAATTAATCCAAAATGACTCCTTTCGAGTCTCCAGATGTCAACCTAAACCAATCAACACAAATAATCATCAATTAAGGCTCTATTAAAGGGTTTTCAAATTTTCCTTTTATTTAAAATAGCCTTAATTTGCACAATCACATTCCTAAATTTTCGTTCCATCAATCTAGGATCATTTCCATCACCGACGGCTTTAAATTTTCAATATTCCTCAATTTTACCAATTTCCTCCCGAATTTACATAATCCAAATTTAATTCATGCCAATTTCAATTCAAATCTCAAGGAAAACTACACAAACCAATCAAACAAAACTCTAATACTCTCTAAGACATTCAATCATACTTTGCAGTCCAATTTACATCAATTTCTAGACCTAACCTCAATAATTTCATACAAACTCTCAAGAATAAAGCATTTCCTACGGATCTAGCATATTTCCAGAATATATCTACACTTATTCTCAAGCTAAATTCGACAGAATAGTCTGAATATTGAAGGGATTGAAAATCCCTCACCTAGGGTGTTTTGCAGTTCGCAACCTTCGTCCAACTGTCTTCTCATTCCATTCTGAAACCTGCAAAGCTCCCAATTTAAAGTCAATTTCAGAAATCTAAAGCTAATTTTTAAGAAAATTTGAAACCCTAAAATTAGGGTTAGGGACTGAATCTCACCTATGCAGAGCAGACCATAATCGTAGCTAGGGTTTTCAGTTGGGGCTCCCACAGGTGAAAAGTTGCTCGCAGGAGACCGCAAGCGACTGTGATAGAGAAACCGCGAGAGAGGCTGAGATGGTGGTCAGATGAGAGAGAGATGGTGCGGGACAGGCTCACGGTGGCGACCGCGGTGGCTCGCGGTGGCCGCGGTGGCTCGCGGTGGCCGCGGTGGCTGTGGGTTGTGGTAACAGCGGCCGAGAACCGCGAGAAGGAGAGATACGTTCGAAGAGAGAGAGAGAGAGAGGGACTGGAAGAGAGACTAAGGTAGGGTGAAACAAGGGCTCGCGGGAGAGATTGCGCGGTGGAGGAGCGATCGATCATGGAAAAGGAGTCGCGGGAGAGATTGCGTGAGGGAGAGAGAGTGCAGAGAGCGAGAGAGACGAAAGAGGGGAGAGCAGAGCTTCGATTTGGTCTATTAGCCCTAATCGATTTGGGGATGATGGGGTGCTGCGTTTCACCCCGAAACGCAGCATCTCCTCTTTCCCTCTTACTTCTTTTTTTTTTTTTAATTAATACCTATATATATATATTTTTTTTTGTTTTTCTCATCTCATTGGAATTTGTAACACGGCATTTCAATTATACCAAAAATTTCAAATTTATACCCCAAAATCAAAAATCAATAAAATTAAAATTTCTCTTTATATTATAAAACAAATTCCCAAAAACTCGGTGTTACACGCAGCCATTCTAGAGTTTCACAAAATTTATAGTTCTCAAAAATATTTCAACCAATACCAATAAAAGTCCAAATGTCCCGATTAAGAACAATAAGTTTTGCAAAACTAAGTTTTAAATAAATATAAACACTTTCTACATAAACCAAGTTTGGATTCCACCAATACTTATTCCAAAGGATATGACAAGTATCAATTAATTCCAAATTTCAAAAGAATAGTACAATAGCTTCCTTTCACTGATGAAATTACATCAAATCTCAAAAATATAGCATCCACCACCAATACTTATCGTGGATCACCAAAATAGTTTTGAATCAGCCAATACTCGCCACCGTCTACCTTTCCTCTGAAAAGGATTTAAAAAAAGGGGGTGAGTATTTTAAAACACTCAGTGGATGGAGTGCAGTGACATGTATCATATAAATAAGGGGTGAGGGTGGTAATGCCAAATATATGTATCAACTATCATTGAATGCCATAATGAAATTCATTCTCATAAAATGATTCATATCAGTCCACCATGACTCATAAAATCAACTCAATCAGTTAAATTTCATTTTTTCACAATTTTTGAGATTTATTGAAAACATTATCCTACCAACGGCCATTGATAGGACCCGTCAAGGGATTTTTTACAATTTTCGTATAAAACTCCCCTTCCCCTTTGGCGTTGGCGCGGAATTTTTTCGTGGGGTGCTACCACGTCATCCGTCTGACTTGAGTGGCTTTCTATCCCCCCACCTCCAAGCCTCTAATATAATCACAAATCAGCCCAAACCACACCGCTCCACCGGACCGGTCCATGATAGGACTCAGAACTGCAGTCCTTTTTCCCAGCACCATGTTACTAAACTCATTTTATAATTCAACGCATACTCAAATATGAGGTAGAGCAATATTTCACAATTCACATGAATATCCCAAAGTAACATGATGCAAATAATTCAATAATCATGTACAAGAGTTTTGGACATTTTACAATTTCATTTTATATATACCACAATCACAAAACAATTTCAATTCTATTTGCAAATTCATTTCAAAACTCCATTTATAAATCATATTAAAATCATTTACACATTCATATGATACACAATCCATCCACTTATCTCTTGGGAGGGTGTCCACTCCCAATATCCAATGAAAATCTTCTTTCAAGCTCTAACGGATTTTCCTAAACCAACAATAACAATTTTCGAGTCATTTATTCTCAAATTCAAGGGTTTATCAATTTTTCCAAATTTTGCACAAATCCCAAATTTTCTCATAATTTCTCCAATTCATGAATGTACATTTCAATTTCATCAATCTAGGATTATTTGCCTCACCAATGATTTTAATTCCCAATATTTCTCAATTTTCCCCCAAATTGACATAATCCCAAATTTTTGCAAGAATCCTAAATTTGTCCCAAATCTAAAAATCTACGTTCATGGTTCTATTTCCACTAATTATACCCCATTTACACCTACATACTATTTTTCATTCCAATTTCCCACAATTTTCACTATTCACAATTCTAGAGTTTTGATCCTCCTATGAAATTTTCATAAATTTCAACAATAAAATTTTTTCTAATAGTCAAGAAACTAAAACCAAGTTTAAAGAGGGAAAATTACCTTGATTTTCAGGTTGGATTGAGTTTTGGAGGTTGGATTTTAAAAACACAACCTTTATTCTTCGTAGAGCACCGCGCCAACCTCCTTCAATCCTCCCTTCCTTGAGTTTGTTTGAAGTATTGGAAGCCCATTTAGTGCCTTTATGGTAGAGAGTAATTGATTTTCTAGGATAGAAATGAATTTTGGTGTGAAGAAGAAGAGCAATTGCAGAGAGAGAGAAGAGAGTCAAGCCTTCAAATGAGAGAACCAAAAATGGCGTAAATGAGGGAAGTAAATTCTTGTTCTATCATTTTAGGAGTAAAATTACCATTCTGTCCCTCATAGGTTGAAGGGTGTAGTTGAAATTGAAGAGTATTTTAGAAATTTCTCATTTCCACTAATGCGTATCGATATGGTTTAAGGTATATCAATATATAAATGCATGCCCTCGTGACGTTGGTTTCAGAGGCCTATATATCAATACATCCCTTTGGGATATATCGATATAGAAATTCAAGCTCTTAGTGGTTTCTCTGCAGGATCGATATATCGATATACTCCATCGAGGTATATCGATATACTCAGACATGTTCTCAGGAAGTTTATTACAGAGACTCATATATCGATATACTCCCCTGGAATATATCGATATACAAAATCACACTCTCTAAAATCTATTATAGGGATTTGTAATATTGACCCAAATGGCTCAGTATGTCATCCACAATATTAAAATGAAATTCATAGATCTTCTTTCACCATCTCATGACGAATACAATCCAAATCATTTAGAAATTACATTAAAGGATGTACTAAAATTTCTAACACCGAATTTTTCGGTGTTACAATACTTAACCCCTAAAAAGAAATTTTGTCCTCGAATTTTAAATAAAAATTATACATCAAAATGGGGATATTGCATCCTCGTGGCACCCTTAGTTTCCAAATCACTTCTTCAACTTGGTCACTGTTTGGCGCACCTTAACTATAGGAACATTTTCATTTCTCAACTTCTTTACTTACCGATCAAGAATGATCACTGGTGGGGCTTTGGTGCTCAAGTTCTTGTTTAGTTCAATTAGGAGAGTTTTCAAAATGTATATAGTGTCCAGAAAATATTTCTCCAATATAAACACGTGTAAGATATCTTGGGTTTTCTCTAAATTATGTATAACTCCAAATGATAGGCCACTAATCTTATCCTTTTAAAAACCCTGAATTGATCAGCTTAGCAAGTATACAAGTTTCCCTATTTTTAAAACTAGATTACTTCTTTTCAAAGAAATATTTTCAAAAATACCAAGTCTCCCACATCAATTCCATAATTCAAGTTTCTGTTCATTTTATAAAAACTCGAAAATTTCTATTAAAACCAATGGCTCCAATGGGCCTTCTTACAAACTACGATTTATACAGTCACAAAAGACCCACGAAATAATATTGAAACTAACGACATCCAATAATGGAGAACTACCATCATGTTCATTGTAATTGTTCCAAGAGCAAAATTAGAAAGCTTGCTTATATCTCTTAGGCTTCAACAAAACATTATGTGTCACTAGAATAAACAAACAAGTATGAAACCTCATAGGATACATCATAAGAATTTGCTTTGCATTCATTTAATTTACTACTGATCTTATCTACCATGGTCAAAATTCCTTATAACTCTCAAGTATATTTAGCACGTTGAGGATATCCTCTCCACCCTCTTAAGTTATGGACAAATCCCAAGTCAAATAATTAAGTTCCAATTTCATCACCAAGTTTGCAACCTAGTAAACAATTTAAAAAATTCTTTCGTCAGATAAACCTTGTCTTTCTTGGATGGTCATCAATAAAAATAACAATATAATTGGACCCCAAACTGTGAGTAAAAGTATACCAGAAATAGGCTCTAGTACCAATAAGCTTTAGATAATACTCCATAGAGTTCCACAAGATATTATCTTCTTGATTTCAGGTCATTTTAAGTGAGTCATAGTTGGGCTGCTCACCCATAATTGAAGATGTCTTATTCTACCTTGACCTTTAATTTACACAGGAACTCCACTAAAACTCTTAAATATAGATAACAACTTAGCAACTAAGGGACCATCAATTTGGCAGGACCAATAACGAAAAACATCAAACTCACTAGTCTCTCCATTGAAGCTATGACTGTTTTGGCTAAATTGTAATATTATCAGGAATCTTTCTATGGCTTTAATGCACTATATTCAAGTCTAGTTTGTCTGTAAGTATGAGTTTTTATATATTTGTCATGGTCACAACTTGTCCTTTCTGGAATACACTTTCCCAGCGCCTCTTTTTTTTTTCAGTTATAGGTAATAGAAGGAAATTTTCTAACAATTTATGCAATTAATCACTTTTGTTTGCCCATTCCAATCTTCTATTAATCCTACTTAGTGTTATAAACCCACATCCAATTTCCATGCTTCTCTATAGCACTCTTTATTATACTCCAACCATCTTGACTGTGTTTTGCCTTCAGAACTAGGCCCTAATGAATAACCATCCCAATGTCTTAGAATTATGCATAACAATTGACTAAATCAAAGGATAGAGTAATATTTTATCATTCCCCTAGCCATCCATAAAAAGGAACTCATGATTCCTTGTTCTTTCAGGGAGTTTGTACTTATAGACTCAAGAGGATTCCATAAATATGAGAACACTAAAATTTCTTGGGCACTGTACAACCATAGTAACTATTTCGGCATTTGAGATTAAACTAAGGGACTCTTAAGCTTTTAGTAATTTAAATTCTATAGTCATTGATCAGTTGTGACAATAAATTATTTTTCTATTTTCCCATTGGACCTCAACAATAGGCACCCTTCAGAAAAGCTCTTTAAGGGATAGTTGTATGGGAACAAACTTTCATATCAGTAATTTACAATAACCTTATGCTCGTAATACAAGTATCCCTTCAAAGGATCATAATCATTGGTTATAGACAATTAAGGAACTTTCTAGCGATTCTTACCAATATTATTCCCGTCTACTCTGACCAAGTTCTAACTCATTCTACCTAACATTGTGCTCCACAAATAGCATCATGTAAATCTCTACAAAATCCTTGGCTTTGCAAGATTGAAATTCAATCATTCAACTTTTGTACCTCTATTAACGATACAAATTCATACATTATTAAACTTTAATATAATGGAGTGCAGATTGCCTTCTTGACTACTTTCTAAGTCCCACAGTAGTCATTATTTAAAGCTACCATTTCCAGATTTCTAAAAGATCCACAGTCCATGCTTGCGCTTACATAAGTCTTATGTGGTGGTTATATCAAATATGCATATTTCAAGTCATTGTGTCATTCTCAAAATCATTCACTAATGAATTGACTTCTTAATTACCACGATTCACTATTATATGCATCCAACTTCATAAATTTCAAGGACACTAGTTATACATCAAGAAACATATGATACTTGATAATTCTTCAAAATAAACATTAGTCATGAAGCTAAGCAACTTAGACCTTATGCAATGAGTTGTATTAAAACAACTAGATGGTATGCATCACATAAATCATCTTTCCTAAGTCTCTATTACCTCACCTTATCAAATATTTCTCTAACATCACATTTGGGAGGTAATTAGCTCAAATAGAAGAAATTGCATGTCTATATCTCAAAACAAGAGTCTCTTCCCACATTTCCTCAATATGCCCTAGATTTAGTGAGAAAGATCAATTTGCTAGAAACATTTAAACCACTGAAATACCTTATGACCCTCAAAATCACATAAAAGGGATGGTGTGCCCGAAATAACACAAAGGTTTATATGCAAAATCGGGTGGCTATGAAAATGAAAAGAAAAAGAAAAAAAAATATCAAATGACCCACTAATAATCACCAAAATTTATAGTCTTCGATGCCACCGTGACTATCACAAGGCATCTAAAATCATTCTTAATTATCTCAGTATCAAGACGTATCACTAATATATCCCAAATTCAAAATCACGCACTCAAAATCACATTATATCTATATTCAAATTTCTGAATCATCAAATTCAAAGGAATTTACTTGTGACTGTATTTGGATTGCCTTGAATATCTTCAAAAGTGGTTTCCTTAGATGCTAGATGGACAATAATATTCATGATTGGATTTTCTTAAAAAAAATAGTCATAAAATCCTTGTTGGTAGTAGTTATTAGCCCTTATTGCAAATCTTAGCAATGTAGGCCACTTAATATGCAAGCTATTGCCAAACATAGTACCCTCATGTGTCATCGGAACATCGCTACACTTTATTTATCACAAAATTGCTCCACCACTCTAACCATTCTTTAAGTTCCTTATGAGATAGCCACATGTTTCTTGAACTTGAAAGCAAATCAGACTGAAGTGATGTAACAAGGATTCGAATGGATGGGGAAGTGATGAGAAACGGTTCTAATGCGAAAGTCATACTTAAAATTAAGGAGTTAGGACTCCCAGTTGTTTAAAGCAAAGAAAACAATCAAAACAAGATGCTACATTTCTGTTCTCTCACTGAGCCCAAATTACTTCACTATTACACAAGTGAATATCTTACAACTCGCCATCCCAAATCAAAGAATCATGCCGGTCATACTGTTAGTACCTCTAACCCCATTCAGTTTTTCAAAAGGAAATCTCACCACACTAAACTCCCCACTTAGTGATTGGTCAACTAGTTCATGCAAATCCGAAGACAATGTGAAGACGACTTATAGATAGTTTCTCTAAACTTTCTCATTTAGCTTCTATTAGTCGAATTACTAAGAGTTCAAATAAACACCATCATTGAACACATGATATACACCTCTATGAGTTTTCTGGAGGCTCCACATTGTTATACCAATTGTACATATATACCAAACTCTTAATATCAAGATATAGGTTTGAAGGCCAAAACCACTACTAAAGTCCCCAACATTTGGCCAAACAAGCTATAGAAGGTTTTGAGTCACAATCTAGTGACCATTTATAGAGTGATACATCACTCAATTTGTGAAGGTGGAGTGAAAAATATCTCACTTTGGTTACATGTTCTTTGTTTGGGGAACAATATTCTACAAAGATGATCTAAACTTTAACAATAGAAAGAGGAACTAGTCTAAGTACTTAAGCCCCTAAAAATAAATTAAGTCCTAGCCCATTTTTTTTTATCCATGGAAGGCTTTTGTACATTTCTTAAATATAAATCTTTAAAAATCAAAATTTTCAAAGCAGCAAACATTTTAAAACCTTTGGAAAACAATTGGGATATTTGGAAATATTTCAAACCTTTAAACATTCAAAATCGTGAGCCTATACTCTGATACTAATAGAATTGTCACGCCCTGACTCTCCCGTCGAGCACGTAACAATAGTCACGTTATCCCGATATACAAGCATGACCTCCTCATATACCCGGATAGCACTAGGTATTCCAATTTTTCAATAAATCTTCTAAAACAATAAACTCATCAACATAATAAAATCATATAACAACTTGCATGCAAATGACCCATCCGGTCCATCACTATACACACGAGCATGCAACAGCACACATTTAGGGAGGGGATCCTATACATGCATGCATACAATGTGGCCTTCCCAGCCATTCCAGAGTTTCACAAAATTATAATTCTCAAAAATATTTCAACCAAAACCAATAAAAGTCCCAATGTTCTGATTAAGAATAATAAGTTTTGTAAAACTAAATTTTAAATAAATATAAACACTTTCCACATAAACCAAGTTTGGATTCCACCAATACTTGTCCCAAAAGATATGACAAGTATCAATTAAATCCATAGCTTCCTTCCACGGATGAAATTACATCAAATCTCAAAAATATAGCATCCACCACTAATACCTATCGTGGATCACCAAAATAGCTTTGAATCAGCTAATACCTGCCACCGTCTACTTTTCCTCTGAAAACGATTTGAAAGGAGGTGGTGAGTCTTTTAAAATACCCAGTGATTGGAATGCAGTGACATGTATCATATAAATAAGGGGTGAGGGTGGTAATACCAAATATATGTATCAACTATCATTGAATGCCAAAATGAAATTCATTCTCATAAATCATTCATATCAATCCACCATGACTCATAAAATCAACTCAATCAGTCAAATCTCATTTTTTCACAATTTTTGGGGTTTACCGAAAACATTATCCTACCAATGGCCATTGGTAGGACCCACCAAGGGATTTTCTACAATTTTTGTATAAAACTCCCCTTCCCCTTTGGCGTTGGCGCAGAAATTTTTTCATGGGGTGCTACCATGTCATTCGTCCGACTTGAGTGGCTCTCCATCCCGCCACCTCCAAGCCTCTAATGTAATCACAAATTAGTCCAAATCATGCCGCCCCAATGGACCGATCCATGGCAGGACTCAGAACTGCAGTCCTTTTTCCCTAGTACCATGTTATCAAACTCATTTTATAATTCTATGCATGCTCAAATATGAGGTAGAGCAATATTTCACAATTCACATGAGCATCTCAAAGTAACATGGTGCAAATAATTTAATAATCATGTACAAGAGTCATGGATATTTCACAATTTCATTTTAGGTATACCACAATCACAAAACAATTTCAATTCCATTTGCAAATTCATTTCAAAACTCAATTTATAAATCATATTTAAAATCATTTACTCATTCATACGATACACAATCCATCCACTCACCTCTTGGGAGGGTGTCCACTCCCAATATCCAATGAAAATCTTCTTTCAAGCTCCAACGAATTTTCCTAAACTAACAATAACAATTTTCGGGTCATTTATTCTCTAATTCAAGGATTTACCAATTTTTCCAAATTTTGTAAAAACCCCTAATTTTCTCATAATTTCTCCAATTCATGAATGTACATTTCAATTTCATAAATCTAGGATTATTTGCCTCACCAATGATTTTAATTCCCAATATTTCTCAATTTTCCCCCAAATTGACATAATCCCAAATTTTTGCAAGAACCCTAAATTTGTCCCAAATCTAAAAATCTACGTTCATGGTTCTATGTCCACTAATTATACCTCATTTACACCTACATACTATTTTTCATTCCAATTTCCCACAATTTTCACTATTCACAATACTAGGGTTTTGATTCTCCTTTGAAATTTTTATAAATTTCAACAATAAATTTATTCTAATAGTAAAGAAACTAAAACCAAGTTTAAGGAGGGAAAATTACCTTGATTTTGAGGTTGGATTGAGTTTTAGGGGTTCGGTTTCAAAAACACAACTTTTTTTCTTTGTAAAGCACCGCACCAACCTCCTTCAATCCTCCCTTCCTTGAGTTTGTTTGAAGTATTGGAAGTCCATTTAGTGCCTTTATGGTAGAGTGTAATTGATTTTCTTGGATGGAAATGAATTTTGGTGTAAAGAAGAAGAGTAATTGTAGAGAGAGAGAAGAGAGTCGAGTCTTCAAATGAGAGAACCAAAAATGGCATGAATGAGGGAAGTGAATTCTTGTTCTATCATTTTAGGAAGTAAAATTACCATTCTGTCCCTCATGGGTTTAAGGGTGTAGTTAAAATTGAAGGGTATTTTAGAAATTTCTCATTTCCATTAATGCGTATCGATATGGTTTAGGGTATATCGATATATAAACACATGCCCTTAGAACGTTGGTTTCAGAGGTTTATATATCGATACATCCCTTTGGGATATATCGATATAGAAATTCAAGCTCTCAGTGGTTTCTCTACAGGATCGATATATCGATATACTTCATCAAGGTATATCGATATACTCAAACATGCTCTCAGGAAGTTTGTTACAAAGACTCACATATCGATATACTTCCCTGGAACATATCGATATACAAAATCACACTCTCTAAAATCTATTATAGGGATTTTTAATATTGACCCAAATGGCTCAGTATGTCATCCACAACATCAAAATGAGGTTCGTAGATCTTCTTTCACCATCTCATGATGAATACAATCCAAATCATTTAAAAATTACATTAAAGGACGTACTAAAATTTCTAACACCAAATTTTTCGGTGTTACAAGTCGACTCTTCTTTCTATCATATGGTGATAAGTTTGAAACATTACAAGTGACTGAAGCTCCATAGTGTCTTGGGAGTTTGACTCTATGGGCATTTTAATCCATCTCACCTTAAAATTCAAAGTGTAACATAAGATCTTTCCTTGATTTTGCTAATATGACCCAATGGAAACCTTTCCTTTTGAAAATAAATCCATGCCAAATCATTCTACTTGAAACTTGCAAGCTTTAGAAACTTATCTACTTGCAACTCGAATTTTTCCATTCATGTTTTGTGTTAATATAATGTATACTAAAATCAAATCAATAATTAATATGATTTTAATAAATATTTAACTTTTCATATTTTATATTTTTATATTTATAATAATTGTTTCTATATTTATGATAATAGTTTTCCATATACACTCAACTTATTGAAATAATTTATTAAGACAATTGAGTATTAGGTTTTATATTATTTTATTGCTTTCCATTTCTAACATGGTACCATAACCTTGTTCTTCTATCTATCTTTTACATGGTACTAGAACCATGTCTATCTTGAATTTGTTTCACTTTCCTTAATATCATAACCAAAAGAGTGATTATTTGGGAGCACAGCCAACTCGAAGGGGCTGATAGGACTATCTCCAAAACCTTTCTCAAACCAACTTCTATAGTTTTACTCTGAGATTGCCTGCACGCAAACTCCACTTGAGTTTCTATGCTTTTGTGTTAATTATCTTCTCAAAGAGAGTCAGGGTATCAATAACATTTGAAATGTTTTATGAATCCAATAGAATCTTTATAATCTATCTAGGAAGTTAAGTCTATTGAACCAATTTGTTTGCGTTCGAGTGGATTAAAAGATTTTAATATTTATCAAATGAATTTGAAAAAAAAAATCAAGATTAATCAGATTGATATTTTATATGCATCAATGATAATGATCATGGACTTCTAATCCGGATAGTCTCCCACTAATTTAATATATCTCATACTTTGCTAAATGAGAAATGGAAATCCTAGTTGGAAGGGAACCGACTTCTCATAATACATGTCTTTTCCTCATTGATATCAACTCTTGAAAGATAACACGTTATAAGCAAATGATTTCCTTAATGCATCATACATGATTCAATGATTAACTTGACTCAAAGTACTCATAACATCAGGTGCATTCATTCATCATTCATTTTGCACTAATTAAGTCTAATCTCATCAAATAAGAAATAATTAAGTAACTACAAAAGACATACTTTTCTCAATATCTTTTTTGCCTATTCCCATCATTTTATAACCGTCGCTAAAGCATGGAGCGACAAAAGGGAAACATCAAGGAAAAAAGGTCAAGAAAATTCTGGACATTTTTAAATAAATGTTGAGAAATACTTGTATCTTTGCCAACATTTGCATAAGAAAAACGTTACCAAATCGTTAGTTGGACAAACAAAACATCAGGAAAAGTGAGAATTTCGGAACGTTTAAACCTAAAATGTTGGTTAAAGTTAGAACTTTTGCTGACACTTATTCACTAAAACGATGATAAATCCTAAAATCTTTGCCGATATTTTATAACTGAAATGTCCGAAAGAGTTATGTTTAAAAAAAATGGTTTCTTTACATTTGTTGCCAAAAATTTGCTCCAAAATCTATTTATCAGATTCTAATCAACCACAATATACATACTTTTTCCATATTTCATATTTTATCCATACTTCATCCACAAATAATGATCCAAAGATCAATCAACACTTCAAAAATCAAACAAACAATCATTAACCACAAATGTAAACTATAATTTCAAGCATTCATCAACTATACAGTGCATATAATATAACTTTAACCATCTATAAAGTGCAAATATAATGTAAATGTCTTTTCAATCACAAAAATAAAGGAATCATTAACAGCCATTTGATGAGTCAAATAATTTTACATAAAATAGCTAATGAATAAATATCAATATCCCATGAATAGATTACATATAATATATTCATCATGTTCCTTTGCGTCGAGATATATGACCACCCCCTTATACAAATGGAGAGCCACTACCTTCACTAGACGTACTATTATCATCCTGTAAAAAAAATATATTTATAATTAAAGCAACCATAAAATATCATGCAATATAATTTATCTTATATAAAGAATATAAATTAGTTTATTACCTCTTTTGAGATGTCAGGAGCTATGAGCTGTGGAAATGCTAGCATAAGCAATTTAAAGAATTTTTAAAATTTTTATTTTTTCTCTTCAATTTTTTGCTAAAACTTAGTTAACTCTAAGATAGAACTAGCCATCGAACAAGAAGATGATAGTGTTCCATAATAGCTACTAGGTGTTCACTCTACCCCTTTTCCTTTCATTCTATGCAAACATTCTTTGTCAGTAATTTCAATGAACACTTTATCCTCAATTTCATTAATGGAATCTTGTGTTGAAACTGCTTGTTGAGATCCCATCATTTTATCAATTTGTTTTGATGTTTACAAAGTATATATAGAAATATCAGCACAAACTATTATACAAATATCAATGCAAACTCTTACTATGAAATGATATCAAAAATTCATGTAAATTATCATCGTACTAGCAAACTCTAAATTAACATATGTACTATCACTCTTATGGGTAGCTTTGTAGAGTTCAATTCAACCATGGTATGTTTTGTCTCTAATTCTTGTAACTAAATTGTTAACAATTAAAATAATACTAATTAATACACTAACAATATATAACTTAATTACCAATTCCCTTATTCTTCTCAAAAATGACTTGGAGCCATAAGTGTGTGTATAAGTTTGATGCAATCGACTCTACTTCTCTGCTTCTAATTTTTCTTACAAAAATTTTAAGTTATTATGAAAAATATAAAAGTAACAAAATGGTATTTCTCTAAATATGTTATTATCTTTCCATGCTGAGAATACCAATATGAAACAATGGCTTCCCATTCACGAAAGTTGTGACCCTCTAGGAGATTTGTTAAAATCTCTTCAGCTATCTTGCCTATATCATAATATTTTTTTAAGAGTGTACTTATACTCTTTAAATTTGATGGAAATTGATTTGATGACAAATGCATTAACACTAGTCTCATTCACTATCCTGAATATAAATCTTAGTTGTAAAAGAAAATACTTGAATTATAATATGTTGCAATAAATCTAAAAAGAAGCAAATCTAAAAAATATCTTTATGAAATCTTTCATTTGTTCCTTAGATGCTGGGGGATACTATGCAATCATTATGACTAAGAGGGCAAAATCGCAAACTCCTAGGCACGAGACCACAAAAACTAACTAGTATCTAAAATTTTTGTTTAACAAACTGCAAGTCAGAATTAAAGGACACTACAATACATTGTGATCTAAGGTCCCATATATCCTTCAAAATGGCCCTCCCTCTTTTATGGGTATTTCAAAGATCATCAATTGTAAAGTACGAGGTAATAAATTAATAATCAACCTCACTCAATATGTTTTTAAATAATAATGAGTATTGCAACATTATCAAAGGTAGCATCTGCAAAGTATTGATTCCTTCTTTATTTGGACACTCATCAATAACTGTTCACGGTGCATCTTCAAATGCTTTGATAATCATGATGCTTTTTAGTTTCCCACTTCCTTGGGATAAGTTTACATCTGTCTTTAGCATATAAGCAAAAGTTTGAAACATGTTGCTCTATAATGGATGAAATGGATGATATACATCTCAATCATTGCAATATTACAATCCCAAAAATCTATATTTCTATATAAAGTAATTGAATGTATACATGAAACTTAGCAATCTCATATAATGGGGACTAGATTTTCAAGAAAGTTTGTGATGGTACATGGTCCAATGACTCATTTCCACAAGACCCAAAGACTACCAAGGCCCACTAGGCCATGAATCCCATGAACTCATGAATATGTTCCGACCTCTCAGCTAAGTGCTTTCTCAATCAAGCACTGTGGTTTATACCTTTCGATGCTCTCAGTGTTACTCTCTCGAGAAGCCAACTACTCCTTAACCTCTTGGTTATCCTAGCTCTCAGCCCCTGGGCCTCTCGGTTGCCCTACTTCTCATTGAATACATTTCATTAATATAGAAGTGATCCCCATCATATGATAAGTTCAACTTGATGTCATCCTGTAAGGAAGGAGTTCTCTAACAAATTTAACCTTCGTTAGTAGCATATGAACCTCCCCGGTCTTAGAGAAGTCTTTCTTAATAAAGAAATAGATCTCGTTAGCTACTCCTGATAAGGCAGGGATTCTCCAGAGCAACTTGAACTTTTCATATCACGCCCCGACCCTCGAGTCGAGAACACGACAATCATCGCGTTATCTCGGCATATGGGTAGAACCTCCCCATATACCAAAACAACACAAGACATTTAACATATTCAATCCTATTTTCAAAATAATTTAATATCAACCAAGGACCAACCCGATCCATCAAGTCTCAATGGCATGTATGAGGCCAACCCGGCCATTCCAACTTTAACGCATGCACTAGGCCAACACGGCCAACAAATAATTCTAATAATGTTTCCAAAAATTCAAAATATTCTAAAATTTATCAATAAAGTCCAAATGTCCTATATAAATAATAAGTTTTTTTGTAAACAGTAAAATTTAAGCAAAAATTTACAAAGTCCAATTGTCCAAGTAAGGATTTCATCAATACTAGCCCACCAAAATGAAAATAAATCAAGTATTGATTAAATCCAAACCAAAATGAAGAATACAAAGCCTCCTTCCATGGATCTTACCACATCAACTCAAAAATGACATCTACATCATCAATACCTATAGCAATTCAGCAAAAATTTCCTCAACTAACTCCAATGATGTCTCCCACCTAAGCTTTCTTTGAAAAATATATAAGAGAGGGGTGAGTATGGGAATACTCAGTTAGTGGATGATTGAGTCAATAAATGAGGGGTGAATGTGGGGAAGTGAAAGTGTGTTTCATAAACAACTCTTTTGATATTTAAAATCGTTTAAACAAATCAAATAATTCAAACAGACATGCATCCACATATTTTAGATTTTTACAAAAATCATGGGGTCTCCCTAAGAAATCACTCCCGTCCCAAGTTTGGCCAAACCCTGACAAAAGTGCGCCAAGGGATTTTAATCCACATATTTCGAAATACTAAATCTCCTTTCCTTGGTGTTGACTCGTACCTCATCGGAGTGTATCCAGATATAACACGACTTCGGCAGAGGGAGCCACATCTGCCTTCCCCACTTATCTAACCCTAACCACCTCACCCTATCGGATCGCTTCGTGGAGGGAATGATAATAGCCATTTACATCACATGTACCATCATTTCACAAATATTAAATCCTCATTCAATATGCCATAATACCAACAATCGGATTTCCAAATCACATATCACAATCATGAATACAATTTCAAATTTAGTATAGCATAAGTTCATTCACAAATAATATGGATGCATATATATTTCAATTCTCATTTCAGGGTATCCCACAATCACAAAAGTTTATACAAAATTCAAATAAAAACATTCAAAGCTATTTATAAAAAGAATTGAAATCATTTGCTTATTTAAGATACAATGAACCATTCACTCACCTCTTGAGAGGGTAATCACTCCAAAATTTCAAATCAAACAAAATTCAACCTCTCCTTTGATTCTGAATGCCTTAACCGAGGACATTGGTCAGAAATTAATCATTAAATCGTATACCAATACTAGAGCAAATTGGTTCTTCTCAATATATCACAAATTTCTAATTTCTCAATAATTTCAGGCATAACATGTTATAGAAAAATGACCATATCTTGATCTACACTTCTCGGATCATAAAAATTCTAACTTTTACTTAAAGTTTAGATATAAAACTACAGATTTTATGTTTATGTTCCAAGCCCATTCAAAACGTATAAAAGTATCTAAATCTATGAATATTATAGTTCTAAATTCATAACCTACATTTGCGCAGTTACCGAAAAATTATCATAACTTTCACTACACACATCGGATTTAAGTGACTCAAGTCTCAAATTAAAGATAAGAATAGATCTACAATTTTCATGTTCAGACTTAAACCTAAATTTATCTCAAAGATAGCTCAAATCTACAGCAAACTTCACACCCAGAATAGGACATGAAGCAGAGTATTCTGTAGAATTTGTGCCACTTCAAAAATTTGAAAATAATTCAATCCTGAATGAAATCCTTCAAATCATATGTCATTTTAAAACTTTAGAAGTCTAGTTTTAGTAGAAATAAACCCTATTCAGTTTACAGTAGTGTAGAAAAGAGTTATGACTTAAAAGATCATAGCATGTACGAACCATCCACCTTGCAGGAAAATTTAGGGTTTTTATTTTATTCCAACACTTCTAATACTTAGGGAAAAATTCAGATCATTGAACATGTTATTCCGATAAATCAAAACTCTACACCCAATATTTTATAACCCTAGGTTCAATTTTCTAATTCAATTCGTCCAACCCTAAGAACAAAATTCAAATTTGTAATGAAAAGCTTGGATACAAATTTAAGGAGGGGAAATTACCTCTATTTCGTGATCAATTTGAGTCGAGAACGTCGGATTTCAAAAATCCCTAAATTTCCCTTCGTGTAAGAACCATAGATTTTCCCAAAATTGCTTCCATCACAGACTCCATTGGGTTTTGGGAGATGGTTGAGGTGTTTAATTGATGGAGAAATAAATGTTTGGAGAGGAAGTGAGAGAGTCGAGAGGAAGGGAGAGCTATGAGAGTGCGAGAGAGATGAGAGAATGAGAGAAAATAAGTTCGGGTGAGGAGAAAATAAAGAGTAAAGGTGGTTTTGTTTTGTTTTTTTTTTGTCTGTTTGTTTTTTTTTTCTTTGACCTTTCTTCAAGGTATTACGACACTTAACCCCCTAAATAAAAATTTCGTCTTCGAAATTTAAATGAATATTATACCTCGAAAAGGTGGAGGTGTTATTTTCGCATCAATTCTTCAGTTTCCCAAGTCTCCTCTTCCACTTGATTGCTTCTCCACAATACCTTGACCATAGGAATGTGTTTACTCCTTAACTGCTTGATCTGTCAATCAATGATTTTCACTACTTGTATCTTGAAACTCAAATTTTCATTCAACTCTACCTAAGGAGCTTCAAATACATGCGAGGGATCCTATAAGTACTTCTTCAACATTGAAACGTGAAAAATATCATAGATCCTCTACAACTCCGATGGCAATTTTAGCCGGTATGCTACTTGTCTAATTCTCTCAAGGATCTTGAAGGGACCAATGTATCGAGGGTTTAACTTTCCTCGTTTTTTTAAATCGAATTATGTCCTTCCAAGGAGATATCTTCATGAATACCATATCTCCTATTTCGAATTCCAAGGGTCTCCTCCTCTTGTCGATTTAGCTCTTTTGTCGATCTTGAGCCGCCTTCATTCTTTCCCGAATCAATTTCACCTTTTCTTTAGTGGTCTCAATCAGCTCTACATTTTCAATCTTCCTTTCTCCAACCTCAACCCAACACAATCGAGTCTAACATTTCCTTCCGTAAAGAGCTACATAGGGAGGCATCCCTATGCTAGCTTGATAACTATTATTATCAACAAACTCAACTAATGGAAGGTGCCTATCCCAACTGCCTTGGAAATCCATAACATATGCTCTAAGCATGTCTTCCAATGTTTGAATCGTGTACTCCGATTGTCTATCAGTTTGAGAATGGAATGCAGTGCTGAATTTCAGTTTGGTTTCCAAGGCCTCTTATTGCTTAGGCTAGAATTTGGATGTGAATCGGGGATCACGATTTGATACAATAATTACTGGAACCTTGGGGAGTCGAACAATCTCATTAAGATACAATTTGGCTAACCTCTCTAAAGAGTAAGTGTTCTGAATTGGAAGGAAGTGTGCTGACTTAGTGAGCCTGTCAACTATCACCCAAATAACATCGTGACGGCTTGGAGTATGTGGTAATCCCACCATGAAATTCATGGTGATGTGCTCGCATTTCCATTCGGGAATCGGTAGTGATTGGAGGACATCGGCTGGCCTTTGGTGTTCAGCTTTGATTTGTTGGCACACTAGACATCTAGCAACAAACTCAGCTATCTCTCTCTTTAATCCGGACCACCAATATGATTCCTTAATGGTTTGGTACATCTTGGTACTCCCCGGATGCATAGCATAGGCCGGAGAGTGTGCCTCTTCAAGTATAGCTTTTCGAAACTCATCATTCTTGGGAACACATACTCTTTTCCCATACTTCACCATGTTATCCTCCCGAATATGGAAATTGTAACACCGACACTACGGTATCCGTACTGTACTCCTGTACTTGAAATTAATAAAAATATTTCCTCCGTTTATATATATATAGAAAAATTTTAAATTTTATATTGATTTTAAATTTTGGGGTATTAAACTTAAATTTTCGGTATATTTTAAAATGTTGCGTCCGTAATTCACCGTAAATCTCATTTCTACGAAATTGATATGCTAGAGAAAAGTGGATATAATAATATATATATTGATAATTATTTATTTTTTTATTTATTAATTTATTAAAAAAAAAAGAGAAAGAAGAAGGGGCAAAACACGGCGTTTTGCCCCAAATTCAATTAGGGCTATTAGCCCTAATCTTCATCCTTTTGCCTCTATCTCTACTCCCTCTCTCCCGCGGCTCTCTCTCTCCCCCCGCCATCCTCTCCACCGCGAACGACCATTGCCGCCTCCACCGTGAGTTGCCGCACGCCGCCGCAGCTCCTCTCCACCGCCACCTCTCTCTATCACTTTCTGCCTCTCTCTATTTTGCTCTTTCTACTCCCTCTCTCCCGCGGCTCTCTCTCTCCCTCTCGATCTCACTCTACCACGAACAACAGTGCGCCCTCCTCTGTCTCTCTCCCTCACCGGCAACCTAGTCGGCTATTCTTCTTTGTTTCCCTATCTCTCTCTCTATTTTACTCTCTCTTTCTCCTTCGAATCTGTTCCTTTTCTCTCCTATGCTCTCTCTCTATCACGACTTCTCTTCGAGTCACTCTCTCTCTCTCTCATCTCACTATCTCTGTCTCTTTCTATTTCTTCTCTCTCGCGCGACAGAAGGCTCTCCCTCCTGCGTGATAGAAACTGCTCACTTTCTCCCTCGCTCGCGTAAGGTGCTCGCTGTGAGCACCTTTCTCCTTCCACCTCTGCAGGCGACCTAAACCGGTGCTCTGTGGACGTTCATGAACCCTAGGCTGTGATTTACTGCGATCCCATTCTTTGCAGGTAAGGGCTAAGTTTAGATCTTAGTTCTAGGGTTTTGATTTTCATAGTGATAAGTCTAATTGCTAAAATTTGCTTCAATTTGGAGACATTGCAGGATTCCGAACTGAGTTGCGCACGGACGTTAGGGTTGTGAGTTATGAAAACCCTAGGTGAGGTAAAATTTCCAATTCCTTCGATAATTGAATGAGTTGAGGCTAAATTTAGGAGAAGATTCTTGTATATGTCTTGAAAATGTGTGGAATTTGAAGAGAATGTATTTTCCTGAAAATTGATATGTGATTTCTAGGGTTACATCTAAATTCTATATGAATTTAGGCGGATTAAAATGAAAGAAACGTGTTTGATGAAATTAGAACTTTGTTGAGTCAATTAGAAAAGCTCTTCTTAGAGTCGATTCAAAATGTGCATGAAAAATATTAAGGTTGAGTCTAGTGTCTGATATGAAAAGAGAATATTCTAGATGATAAAATCATGTTGACTTGATTTGAATGGTTGCTTTTAGAGTTTAATTTGACGAATGCATGAAAATAGTGGGAAATTGGGATTTGAGTTTAAGGATCGATACGGTCTTTCTCATTATAAGTTGTCTTGTATATAGGCAATCAAAATACAACTTCTATATTATGAAAATAGACTTCAATACCTTGAAAATGACATATGGTTTGAAAAAATCGGATGAGAATCGAAAAGTGTATGATTTTTCAAAAATTTTTCCAGTTCGTAGGAAACTTATTTATTTTAAGCGTATTTCCAATTTTGATTGGTTTTAGGATTGAATCAGGCTTGATTTTGATTTGATTAGTTATTTATAAATGGAATGAAATTGATGAACTGAGAATCTAGAAAGGTGATTGTGTAAATGTGTTGATTTTTGCTTAATTTGGGTGTGGAAATCAAGTAAATGAATGTTATAGTGTGTAGGAAATTTCAGTATATGAAATAATTGATTTAAGTCTTAAATGAACACATATTGAGGGGAGAAACCCTAAGGAAACATGTACTGGAAAATTTAGAACTTTGGGTATGAAATTTGATGGGTTTTAATGTGATTTTGAGTGTTAAAATGTGGATTTGATGTACTTGTGTGTGTGCTGGATTTTGGCATTGAGATATGGTGTGTATATATGTGTATTAGTGAATAAAATGAGGAAGGAATGAGTGCAGAATTTTCTACACAAATAGAAACTAGAAAGGAAGTCATTTTCATATGAAATATGTAGTGAAATGTAAGGAAAATGGAATAAGAAAGTATACAGAATTTTGTGGTGTGTTATTGACTATGTGTATGTGAAATTGAAACCATGAGTGTGAGGAATTATGTATATATACATGCTGAATTTTGGATAGAGGTTAGCGAGCATGTGAATATAAAAATGTTTTGACCGAATCCATTGGAGAGATTGGGAATGAATCTAGTAAGCAAAATAAAGGCTTATATGTGTATGTAATAAGGTATAAAAAGGGTATGCATATATAGTGATATTGGTGTGTTAAAGTGATATGAAAATGTGTAATTATAAAGAATGAGCAAAAGCATGTGTTTGTATTTATATGATAAATGTATAGAATTGTATTGGTGTATTGAAGAGAAGAAGTTGATAAAGAATTTTGAATAAAAGTGTGTTGGTGTGTATGTTGACTCTTATGTGCGGCGAGAGATTGGATTAGTGTGAGCTTTGTGCAGGATTGGTTGAGTACCATCACTTGAGTCTTATGGACATGTTGTAAGCATGAACAAAATATGAAGAGTTAAGGTAGTGACTTAAAAGACTTGACTTGACATTGGAAATTTGAAAGTGAAAAACATGTATTTTAGCCAATTGAACAAAATATAGTCCTTCAGCATAACTTTCTCTACACAGCTCCAAATGACATGAGATTTTCTGCCTTAGACACTAGATATCCTTAGCTTTAAAAATGAAATAAGAAACCCCTTGATTTGTAAAGGTGCATTAGAAATTATAGCCTATTTTCTATAACTGCGTAAGTTTGAAACTTGCTGATTTTATACATGCGTAAGTGTTGGATGTTTTGATTGAGGGGAACACTTTTTCTTCGCTTCGTGGTATTATTGGGGAGTGCGCTACCCTCCCCCATACTGTGAGTGAGATTTATTTCAATGTTTTCGTTTAATATGTAAACCCTGTTTTACAACATTTTGATAAATGAGCATGATTTAACGTGTGCTTGAAATGTTTTGACTGGTTTTGGAACTGACTTTTGTGAACCGATTGAGTGTCCAAAAATTGGTTGAATTATGAAAATATGCATCCATGTGGTTGAAATGTATAATGTACAATTTTATACTATATGTTGCATTTGGTTTGTGAACCTGATTTACGGCACATGTTTGATATGATATTGATTTTGGCCTTGAGGGATTTGGTATGTATTATTCCGTAGCTACGAAGGACACCGTGAGAGGCGCTTGGATGGCGTCCGGATATGCCTAGGCCAGGGGTATCCCATGAGTTGTCAAGATTATATTTACGACACAGTACTAGCCAGGTTGAACCCGAAAAGGGGAGGATTTGGATACTCTCTCCAAGTCTAGCACCTGGACGACGTCCGTCGCCAACGCCGGGGTAGAGAGCACTTTAAATAAAATTTGCATATAACACCCCCGGTGTGCCTGTCATAGGTTGAGGTAGACCTTCGCCAGGACACTTTCGGCTGGTAGCTCTATGATTTTAATGACAGTGCTTTGGATGCATATTTGATTTAATAATGCGTGCTAATGATATATTGTTGAAATGAAAAGCATGATGATTTGAAATATAATTTGTATACTTATGCTTTGACACTCCAGTTTCACACCACATATTAGACGATTACATTGACCCACTCACTCACTGAGTATTCTTCCCTGAGTACTCACCCCTCTTCTTTCTCTCCCCAGACAGGATTATGGTGCTAGGGCGACGCATTTGGCTCTAGAGGGCTTGATAGCTTGTTGGTGGATTTGGTATTTACGATGGTAAGATTTAAGTTTTAATTGAAAATATGAATTTCATACTTTATGTTGACCCTGCGTGGTCTTAATATTGAGGTCCGTAGTTGGCCGTGTACGTATTATAGGATGACTGTATAATTTTTGGACTTTTGTTTGCGAAACTATCATATTTCACTTGCATTGAGGCATTTATAAATATTTAAAGTATTAACTTGGGAATTTGTAATATATTTGTATAAATTTAGGGCCGCTCGGTATGGCGGCTGCTCATGCTTTAGTCGGGCATGATAGTAGAGGTCTATGGCTAGAACTGCTGGTAATTTATTTAACCTTGCGTTGTTCTGGATGTCAGTTGCGAGATTTATTGGTTTTGGAGAGGCCGGGATGGCCATTTTGTTTAATTTACTGGATGATTTTAAATTATACAGGTATACAGGTTTATTTGTACATGGGAGACCTACGATTTATGGGGAGGTTCTGCCCGATTTTCTGTAAAAAAATACAGCCGGCATCCAGGGCAACGGGCGGCTGTTCACGATTCCCGGTTCGGGGCGTAACAGAAATCACCACTTTCATCCTTATGAACTTTTTCTACTATCCCCTTTAGCTCCTTATCAGCTGCTTGGAGCTTTTTAATACGGTTCACTAAGGTAGGTCTCACCACAAACTTAGCTAATAAAGCACATTGATCATCCTTAGCCAACTCGACTCCCAATGTACGAAATCCTACTAAATATGAGAGATAAAAACCCACATGAACTGAAGAAGAAGATGAGGACTTGCGGCTTAGAGCATGTGCAATAACAATTGTCTTGCCCGGGTGATAGTCAATCATCAAGTCATAGTCCTTGATCAGCCTTAACCACCTTCTTTGTCTCAAATTGAGCTCCTTCTAAGTGAGCAAATATTTGAAACTCTTGTGATCGGTAAAGATCTTGCAAGTAACCCCATATAAATAATGCTGCTAAATCTTTAAAGTAAAGACAATGGTAGCCAACTCCAAGTCATGAGTAGGGTAGTTCACATTATGCTTCTTTAGCTGGTGAGAGCTATAAGCAATCACCCTATCGCCTTGCATTAACACACACTCTAGTCCTTGCTTACTAGCATCACTATATACCACATAATTACCGTCGCCATTAGTAGGGAGAGCAAGGATAGGAGTGGATATCAACCTTTGTTTAAGTTCTTAGAAACTATCCTCACACTTTTCCTCCCATTCAAACTTGACTCCCTTCTAAGTCAAATTAGTCATTAGAGCTACTATTTTCAAGAATCCTTTTACAAATCTCCGATAATACTCCGCTAATCTGAGGAAACTTCTCACCTCAGTGATATTCTTAGGCTGCTCCCACTTTAGAATGGCCTCTACCTTCTTTGGATCCACAAAAATCTCATCTTTGGAAACCATATGTCCCAAAAACCCAATCTCTCTTAGCCAAAACTCGCACTTGGAGAACTTGGCATACAACTCCTTCTCCCTAGGAGTTTATAATATGATTCGGAGATATTCAGAATGTTTTTCATCACTCTTGGAATATACCAAGATATCATCGATGAAAACTATGACAAACCGATTGAGGTAGGGTTGAAACACTCAATTCATGAGATCCATGAAGGCCGCAGGAGCATTCGTTAACCCAAAGGGCATTACTAGGAATTTATAGTGTCTATACAGCATCCTAAATGCAGTCTTGTGAACATCATAATCCTTTATCCTCAACTGATGATAACCGGACCTCAAATCGATCTTTAAAAAGACATTTACACCTTGGAGTTGATCGAACAAATCATCAATCCTCAGAAGAGTATACTTATTCTTGATCGTTTCCTTATTGAGCTGTCAGTAGTCAATACATAATCGGAGGGTTCCGTCCTTCTTCCTCACAAATAGAACCGGAGCACCCCAAGGCGAGGTACTCGGTCAGATGAACCCCTTGTCCAATAACTCTTGGAGCTAAACCATCAATTCTTTTAACTCTATGGGTGCCATTCGATAGGGAGGAATAAAAATTAGTGCGGTGCCAAGAATTAGATCCATGGTAAAATCAAACTCTCATACCGGTGGTAGCCCAGGAAACTCCTCCAAGAAAACAACCGGAAACTCATTCACTATAGGAACATTATCCAAATTAAGACTTCCCACCGTGGTGTCAATAACATGAGCCAAATAAGTTTCGCATCCTTTATACACTAATCTTCGTGCTTCAAGAGCTGAAATTACACGGCATGGCAACACTTGCCATTCACTAGTGAACACAAACAATGGATGCCCTGGCATACGAAATTCCACTTCCTTAGTGAAGCAGTTCACTGAAACTCGGTGAAGATATAGCCAATCCATGCCTAAAATGGCATCAAAATCTTTCATCTCCAATGGAATCAAATTCGCTTAGAGAGTTACCTCACCGATTTTTATCTCACAGGACTTATACAATGTATTCCTAATCAAGTGTTTTCCCAAAGGTGTAAAAACCAATAATTCTTTAACAAGTGGAATTAAAGGCCTATCAAAATGTTTGGCAAATCCTAAACTCGCAAATGAATTATTAGACCCATTATCTATGAGCACATGAGCATCAACACAAAAAAATTTCATCGTACCTATCAATATAGACCATAAACAAAATCATTAGTTAACCCACAAATTTATCATTCGTATATAACCCTCTATGACAGTCCATTGCACTACATAATCATGATCAATTCATATATTCACCTATTATAAAAATTCACCCTCTAAAATAATCATAATATTATACTAATGATTATAAACAAAATCGTACTATCATCATTCCTCAAATGATAATAATAACCATCTATATCATATTTTAAAATTAGCTAGTTCAAGTTCCAATGTAGTTTACCTGTAACCACATCCGGATTGGTTTGGGCTTCTTTATTGGTCATAGCATAGATTCTTGCATGAAATCTAGGCTGGGGACGTTGAGTGGGGACGACTACGGTATTGCTTCCTGTACCCATCCTAGGAGTAACACTGGTCGAAGGTGTCGATGTAGTAGCTGGGTCTCTCTTGGAACCACTAGGTGGACCCTGAACTTGACGACTTCCTTACCCTTCTGCATTCAACTCCGGGCAAACATATCAGAGGTAGCCCTCTTTCTCGTAATGGTAACAACGTTTGGGTCCCTTGCACGGACTCATATTATGCCCCTTATAAGTAGGGCAAGGTTCTACTCCACTCCCCCTCAGTTTTGCTCCCGATCTAACATTTCTGCTATGAGCATTTGGTTTGAAAGCTGAATGGCTTTGGGAAGAGCCAACCAACTCTAAAACATATCCGCCGCTATAAGAGCCCATGTTTATGTTCTTTTTGGAACTTTGAGTCGATTAAAACCGTTGAACCTCTTTATCTTCCCATGATGCTCTCTAACTTTCCCCCTTTCTAGTACCATTTTCTCAACCCTTAAGGCTAAATCCAAGACATCTTGTAATGTATGCCCTTTAGTGATTGACATTTCCTTCTTTATGTTCAAGTTCAATCCCGATTCAAACTTCACACACAATGACTCTTTGGAGTTCACAAACTCCGGAACATAAGTTGCAAGCTCCCTAAGCTCTGCCTTATATTCTGGTATGGTCTTATTTCCTTGAGCAAGCTTAAAGAGTTCCTCTCTCTTCTGGTCCCTATAGAACCATGTGTAATATTTCTCTTCGAAGGCTCTTAGAAAATCCACCCAAGTAAGAGGTATTATTGTCCTAGTCTTCACATTTTCCCACCAAGTTCTAGCACTTTTATCGAGTAATTTCACTACCACCCATAACTTCATCTCATCGTCTAGCCTCATGTCAATGATAGTCTCCTGAATTTGGCCTATCCACTCCCTGGCCGCGGAAGCATCACAGGTGCCGGAATAAGTCTCACACCCTAATTGCCTTGCCTCCTTTATCAACTTAAACAATTCTATGGTAGGGCGATCAGTCCTGTAGCAACCGAAGGAGATACTACTGAAATGCTTGGTGCAATAGCCAAAATAGGAGGAGGAACCGACAGAGGAGCTGAAGTTTGAGGCGGAGCTTGGTACTGTACTCCGAAAGTGCTCCACCACTCCATTACTTGCTTGAGGGTGGCTATAGGAAGTGCAAGAATCCCGGTTGAAGGAGCCGGGGGTACAGACACTGAAGGAGGTAAAGCACGTGAGTATGACTCATCCTCGTGCTCTTGAGAAGGAATCTCATTTATATTCCTTATTCGTCTGTGTGGAGGCATGATTATCTACAAAAGAAAATTTATGTTCAGCATATAGGGTTAAGTAAAGAACTAATTATTTAACCCCCTAAAAATGATACTCCTATTTCCCTAAGAATCCATGGAAGGATTTTGTACATCTTTTGAAAAATCATTTTTGAAACCTGAAATTTCAGAAGAAAAACGTTTTTAAAAATTTTGGAGAACTATTGGGGACATTTGGAGACATTTCAAATCTTCAAGTATTTTTTTTAAAAAAAATCGAATCTAATCTCTGACACTAATAAAGTTGGCATGCCCCGACCCTCGAGTCGAGCACTCGACAATCGTCGCGTTATCTCAGCAAACAGGCAGAACCTCTCCATATATCAGAACAACACAAGACATTTAACCTGTTTAATCCTGTTTTCAAAACAATTTAATATCAACCAAGGACCAATCCGGTCCATCCAGTCTCAATGGCATACACGAGGCCAACCCAGCCATTCCAACTCCAACGCATGCACTAGGCCAACACGGCCAACAAATAATTTTTAATAATGTTTTCATAAATTCAAAATATTTCAAAATTTAACAATAAAGTCCAAATGTCCTATATAGACAATAAATTTTTTTTTCAAACAGTAAAATTTAAGCAAAAATTTATAAAGTCCAATTGTCCAAGTGTGGATTTCATCAATACTTGCCCACCAAAACGAAAATAAAGCAAGTATTGATTAAATCCAAACCAAAATGAAGAGTACAAAACCTCCTTCGTCAGATCTTACCACATCAACTCAAAAATGACATCTACGTCATCAATACCTATAGCAATTCAGCAAAAATATCCTCAACTGGCTCCAATAACGTCTCCCACCTAAACTTCCTCTGAAAAATATAGAAGAGAGCAGTGAGTATGGGAATACTTAGCGAGTGGAGTGCAATGCTATGATTATATCAATAAATGAAGGGTGAATGTGGGGAAGTCAAAGCATATTTCATAAACAACTCTTTAGATATTTAAAACAGTCTCAACAAATCAAATAATTCAAACAAACATGCATCCACAGATTTCAGATTTTTCTAAAAATCATGGGGTCTCCCTAAGAAATCATTCCCATCTGAGGTTTGGCCGAACTTGGACAAAAGCCGATCAAGAGATTTTTAATCCACATAATTCGAAGTCCCCCTTCCTTGGCCTTAACTCATACCTCACCAGGGTGCGTCCAGATATAGCATGACTTCGGTAGAGGGAGCCACGTCTGCCTCCCCCGCTCATCCAACCCCAATCACGTCATCCCGTCGGGTTACTCCGTAGAGAGAATGACTATAGCCATTTACATCATATGCACCATCATTTCGCAAATATCAAATCCTCATTCAATGTGCCATAATACCAACAATCAGATTTCCAAATCACATATCACAATTACAAACATAATTTTAAATTTAGTTTGGCACAAGTTCATTCACAAATAATATGGATGCATATATAGTTCAATTCTCATTTCAGGATATCCCACAATCACAAAAATTTATACAAAAATCATATAAAAACATTCAAAGCTATTTATAAAAATAATTGAAATCATTTGCTCATTTAAAACACAATAAACCATCCACTCACCTCTTGAGAGGGTAATCACTCTCAAATTCCAAATCAAACAAAATTCAACTTCTTCTTTGATTCCGAATGCCTTAAACTAAGACGTTGATCACAAATTAATCATTAGATTGTATACCAACACTAGAGCAAATTGTTTCTTCTCAATACATCACAAATTCCTAACTTTCCAATGATTTCTGGCACAACATGTTATAAAAAAATGACTGTTTCTTGAACTACATTTCTCAGATCATGGAAATTCCAATTTTTACATAAAGGTTAGACATAAAACTACAAATTTTATGTTTATCTCCCAAACCCATTCAAATCGTATAAAAGTATCTAAATCTATGAATATTATAGTCCTAAACTCATAACCTACATTTGTGCAATTACCGAAAAATTATCATAACTTTCACTACACACATCGGATTTAAGTGATTCAAGTTAGACATAGATCTACAACTTTCATGTTCAGACTTAAGCGTAAATTTACCATGAAGGCAGCTCAAATCTGTAGCAAACTTCACGCCAAGAACAGAACATGAAGCAGAGTATTCTGCAAAATTTGTGCCACTTCAAAAATTTGTCAAAAATTCAAATCCCAATGAAATTCTTCAAATAATATGTCATTTTAAAGCTTTAGAAGTCTAGTTTCAGTAAAAATAAATCCTATTCAGTTTGTAGGAGTGTAGAAAGAGTTATGACTTAAAAGATTACAACATGTATGAACCATCCACCTTGCAGGAAAATTTAGGGTTTTCATTTTATTCCAACACTTCCAATACTCAGGCAAAAATTCTGATCATTGAGCATGCTATTCCCATAAATCAAAACCCTAAACCCAATATTTTATAACCCTAAGTTTAATTTCCCAATTCAATTCGTCCAACCAGAAGAACAAAATTCAAATTTGTTATGAAAAGCTGGAATACAAATTTAGGGAGGAGCAATTACCTCTATTTCGTGATCAATTTGAGTCAAGGACATCAGATTTCAAAAATCCCTAAATTTCCCTTCATGTAGAAACCCTAGATTTTCTTCAAAATTACTTTCATCACAGATTCCATTGGGGTTTTGGGAGATGATTGAGGTGCTTAATTGATGGAGAAATAAATTTTTCGAGAGGAAGTGAGAGAGAGTCGAGATGAAGGGAGAGCTGTGAGAATGCGAGAGATATGAGAGAATAAGGAAAAATGAGTTCGGGTGAGGAGAAAAGAAAGAATAAAGGTGGTTTTGTTTTTTTTTTTTTTTTCTATTTGTTTTTTTTTCTTTGACTTTTCTTCAAGGTATTACATTTTTTAACCGATAGGATTCTAAATCCCCTAGGCATTTTTGACTACAATCCCTGTAATCACGGAAGATTCTCAGTAATTTCTCTATAAGGAAAACTAGGGTGTTTATATCCCTAAACACATAGGGGACTTGCTATAAATACATGCTATATATGTTCAACATAGCCAACCGGTCAGGTATGTTGATTAACTCTACACTTTACACATAGAGATAACACAAGGCTATTCAATGGCTTGTCTTTGTAAGTTTATCATTCTTTCACATCCACTCTTTTTTATTTGAGTATCAAAATCTCCCCCACTAGAGCAACCTCTGATGGTATTTGCAGGTCTTATCATTCATGAAGGCCCAGAAGATTCCTCAGCATTAGTTTTTCTCTTGAGTCAGTAGAGTAGTTACCTATTGAGGAAAGCCCATCTCCATCAGATTGGCACCGTTTGTGGGAACAAACTGATCTCTTACCCAACATATTTCATACCCTAATTTACTTCCATTTCAGCCACCATGCCACCAAGAAGAAAGAATGGAAATATCTAAAGGGTCATGTCTATGAAAGGAGGACAAGTATCCAACCCTACAGACATTTCTCCACCAGCACCACTCAAAAATCAACCCGATACTTTAGCCATTTGCCTCTAGCAATAAACAGAAACACTCCCTCAAGGGGAGCCCCATTCACCTACCCAACAACTTTAGAACCAACCAATGCCACTTACTGCTCCCGCCTTTCAGAGTCCATCTTCAGAAATGGAGAGGCTAAGTCAAAAATATAGGGAATGAGCAAACAATCGGAAGAGCTTAATTATGCATGCCGACAAGAAGGATCGTCCCTCCCTCGAGGTTAAATAGTCGCGTTGGCACAAACTCTAACCTCAAATGCATCAAGAGCCCTTGTTCTCCTTCCAGCATGATTCGAATGACCAGAGAAAACAAATCAAGGACCTCGTGGCCACGAAGTGAAATGTACTAGTGGAGGAAAAGAAGAAGCCACCTAATGTGCTGCTAGTCTCTGTCCTTTCGATCCCAAAGTCTTTACTGTGCCGATATCATGGGATGTACTCCGCCCTCCCATGGAAAAATATAATAGTATTACTGACCCTCAAGACTATGAAGCCCACTTTGTGATAGTCATAGTTTCAAAGGATATGCTAGACATAGCCATATGTAAGCACTTCCTTTCGACTCTGAAGGATAGTGCCCTTACATGATTTAATTTGCTCCCTGCATTCAGTTTTATAAACCTTTTCCAACTCCAGTAACAATTTGATTCTTATTTCGTGATAAGTTGAGAAGCCAAGAGGAAATATACCTCCCTCTTGTCTCTATAACAAACGGATGATGGGCCCTTAAGGGATTTCTTTGACAAGTTCAAGCCCAAGATGATTAAAGTTTCTGGTCTAGCCACTCCATCATACTAGTAGTATTGCTCATTGGTTTATGGCCTTCATGGATGAAGACTTCTATAATGAAAAATCCTCCATCCACCATTCAAAAATTCTATACCCGAGCAAAAAAAATATATCATAGTAGAGGAAGTTGAGGCGTTTGATAAATGCCGAAATAGAATGGGAAAAATTGAGCACAGTCATTCACGTCGACATCATTTACTTATGCATGTCAACAACCTTTACCCAAGAGGAGCCAACCAGGACCTCCTCCTCATCACAGGTTTAATAACTACACTCCTCTAAATAACATACCCAATCAGATCCTGATGCAGATCAAGAACAAACCATACGTTAGATGGCCCCCGCGCCTTTTGGAGGATGATTTGAAGAAAGATAAAATGTGGTATTATCACTTCCACAGAGACTATAGCTTACTAATAGATGAATGCCGATGGCTAAAAGACAAGCTTGAGGTCTTAGCTCGGGATGATAGACTATAGATATTCATTTGAATGGGACAAGTAAACAACCCCGATCAGAGTCCACACATGGTAGCACAAATGAGCAAGCTAAATGAACCACCACTCCCAAGAGCCGCCAGCAACCAAGCCAATGGGGTAATACTTCAAATACAAGGCCAACACCCTTCTTCAACATCCACATCTTCTAGCAAAGCTTCTTCTATTTTGAGCTCAAAGCCCAGATAGATGCCTAACATGGCCAAATAAAATGGATGGTCCCACCAAACTTCCATAGGATTAAGACTTTTGCCTCCAATAGGTTCTTACCACCCGTGTTGAGAAAGGACAAAAGAAAAAAAAATCCATGATAGGATTTGATAATGATGATCTAGTAGGGTTGATCCAAACTATCATGATCCGTTGGCAGTGAGGAGAATCTTTGTCAATCAGGGAGTAGGCTACGATCTCCTCTACTATGACACTTTCTAACAGATGGGCTTCAACCACACACACCTCCAGTTTTATGTTAGACCTATAAAGGAACTCTCAGGCGAATGGCTTTACCCCAAAGGTACTATCCGTCTTCTAGTAACTTTTACATTGCCACCCAATCATGCGACTGCTACAGTAGTATTCAACATGGTCAAGCTATAATTTGCCTACAATGCCATCCTAGGTCAACCCAGTCTAAACACTTTGCAAGCACTACCGGGCACCAAGTATATGACAATAAAATTTAGAATACCTCTCAGGATAGGAACACTCTTCTGTGACCTAGTAATATGGCACTTGATCATAACTAGTGCATACAATCGAGAACAGCCCACAGGTATTAAACGCCTTCAAGGTAGATGCAGCCTACTCTCTTGCCGCAATGCCATCAAATTTTTTCTTGGCGCAAGGCCAACAAGCCCTCTTGATGCATGCCATCAATACCCTCTTGGCGCAATTCCAATGAGCCCTCTCAACACAATGCCATCAATTTTCTCTTGGCACAATACAACGAGCCCTCTTGGCGCAATGCAATGAGCCCGCTCAGTGCAATGTCATCAATACCCTCTTAGAGTAATGCCAATGACCACTCTTAATGTAATGCCATCAAATTTCTCTTAGTGCAGTGCCAACGAGCCCTCTCAACATAATGCCATCAATACCCTCTTAGCAAAACACTAATGAACCCTCTTGGCACAATTTATTAATACCCTCTAGGTGTAATGCCAATGAACCCTCTCAGTGTAATGCCATCAAGCTTTCTAACCCTTATTAATGCAATGTCATCCAATTTTCTCTATTGGCACTACACTATCCAGCTCCTTTGGCATGATACAGTAATGATCTCTCAACTCAATACCTTTAAACGTGTCGGGATGCAACTCCCAATCGGGCGGACATAACCCACTCTTTTAGTTTAACATCTCGTAATGGTTTTGCACCCTCGCTCTCTCAACTCCGCACCTTACAAAAATCCCACACTCTTTCTCTCTCTCTGCTGAGTATCTAGCGTGGCCCTTAACAAAGCAGCACGATGGAAGAAGCAAGATGATCAAGTGGTGATGCTACTTCAAATGTCTCTTGACAAAACCCTCAAAGCAATGGTTACTTGTATTCCAAATGCAAAGGTTTTGTGGGATCAAATGCATGCTCTATATGGGCAAGAGACCAACACCGGACGAATCTTTAAGCTCAAATGAAAAATCTTCAAGATTCAAAAAGGAGGTAAAACCCTACCCGAATACTTTGGGGAATATAGAGATCTTTGGAATGAGCTTAATCTTCTTAGGCCTCCAACTTCTAATCTCAAGACCCATCTTCAAAGAAATGATGAAGACATGACCTTTGGTCTTCTTATGGGTCTTGGAGATGAATATGCTCCTATTCGTCAAGAAATCCTTAGAATGAAGATATTCCCTTCATTCCAAAAAGTTCAATGTTGAAAACAAGAACTACTCAACTCTCTTGATCGAAGACCAGGTCACACGAACTATGTCGGGTCCCTACACTAGCAATTTAGACATCTCAAAGGGGTTCTAATACTCCCAACACATAACAACGAGATGACATGAGTTATACAATAAAAAATAGGACTTACACTAGTCAGGAATAACACATAAAAATGGAATAGAGGAGACAGAAAGAGCAAAGCATAGAGTTTATGATAAAGGAAGAGGAGGAGAAAGAGCCCTTTGACGAAGACATTCCAATCTAGCTCAAAGGGCCACAATGTCGGCACTCTCATTGACTACCTCTTGAGAAGCATCATTTGAATAAATATCGACAAGGTTCAAACTCAATGCTTTAGGGTCAACACTATCAACACTCATAGTCACGGCCTCCACTAACCCTACTAGATGGATGACCTCCTTGGCATACTATAGCTTTTTGGATAACCTATGTTGGGCACGCTTGTGGCTATCAATTGCCTTCATAATTGTCTCCCCTAGCTCAATAATCTTTTACTCTCCAATAACAAGCGACTACTCTTGCACTTGAACCAGTTTCTCAGTGGCTTGTAGCCTTGCCTCATGCATATTTCCCACTGCCTCTAGTCTCCCACGCTTTGCCAAAACTGCCCCAAACTGCTGGAGCTCCAACCCCAAGTCAATCCTTAAGTGTTTAACCTCCTTACTTCTGTCATCTAAAGTAGTCATGGCTGCTCTCTCCTCTTCCATTTCTCTCTCCCTTTGTTCCAAAACTCCATGTAAACGGATGACCTCCTTGCACATCTGCTCGATACGATGTTCGAAATGAAGAGGAAAATCTCAATCCTTAAAGCCACAGACTGGGAAGGGAAAAATTGTGGGTTGATGCCATTGAGTTTCTCAAGTCTATCTATAATGCTTGTATGATGCCCTCTAAATGTAAAACAAATTTAAAGTGAGAAAGAAAGATTCTCAGCTATTTAAACTCGAGAAAGAAATACCTATAATGTAAGGTCAAGTTCATATAAGATTTGTGTTCTCAAATCCCTACATAGTGCTTTGAATATTATAAGGGAAGGTTGGGCTTTGTACGAGGATAAGAGAACTTTGATTGAAGCACAAAAAGAGATAGAGAGCTTTGACTATGACTAAGAGAGGGGGAGGAAGCATCGATTGATATTTAAAGGGATAAAGAGCATCGAGTTAGATTGAGAGAGATATCAAGATTAAGGGGGGAGAGAGCTTCAATTGCAATTGAGAAAGGGAGAGGAAGCTTTGACTAAGACCTAAAGGGAGAATGAGCTTTAAGATTGAGATTGAAAGAGTGATTGCCTAAAAAATGATCGTGGGAGGAGAGGAGATAGATACTTTTTTAGTCATTATCAAATGGTAGTCCAATAGTTGTTGAGGCTATGATGGTGGTGGTGGCAGAAAGGTAGTGGTGGTGGTGGTAGCTACTAAGAAAGGGGAGAGAAAGACTGAGAGAGAAAGAGAGAGGAGAAAAGGGATAGAGACAAAAAGGCAGAACACTGTTTCAAACCATAACCCCTCTTCTATTTAATAAGAATATCGTTATGAGTAGTTCATAACTTGGGATTGGTGGGACCTATCATTAGGGTTTCATTTGGATATTTAAAAACACAACAAAAATCCAAAAAATACCTTAGGCCAATAATAGATAATTTTTCTCACAAAATAGTTATTTGAATTTATAAGAAAGATAATGATTCAAAAGGGATATTTTTGAACATTTTGAGTGGAATTTTTCATAAATGATAATTTTATGAAATTTTTAAATCTACTGACCACAAAAAGTTTATCCATTCTATATCTCATGACATTTGAAGCTCAACTTACTTTTCTTTGTTTAAAATAATCTTTCTCTTACCTACAACTTTACCTATTTTTGGTCAAACAATAATCAATCCTCACTCTATTAAAACTCTAATGCTATTATTAAACCTAGAATCCACATCACAACATTGTACTTCATAAATGATTTATGCAAACTACAAATTTAAATATAAAAGGGAATAAATGCATATAAAAAGGATTTTTTTAGAGTTTTCCAAACATGGAAGTAACATGTTGTACTCTCAAATGGAATTCCATATCCCAACTTAAAGAAAGATGTGTTGACCATGTTGTACTCTCAATCCCATGTTGTATCTAAGGAAGTAACATTTTGTTGAATGAAATAAGACAATGTGGTAAGGAAATTTGTTGTTATAACACTTTTAGCATGCGACCCTTTTCCATTCATTTGAAATGAAATGTTAAGCTCACTCGTCCCACCTTTTTAAGATCCCACCATGTCGTCACTGCTCAACTCTCTCACTTGAAAGTGACAAATCTTGAGTTACAGATTGCAAATACTCCTTTGAGTCAGTACCTATCACTCATATCAATGGAACCCATGTAATAACCATCTCAAATCCCATCTAGATCTATTAATTTATGCTGAGTCCATATGTCGCTTGACTGTATAAGATTTGTGTTATTGTCAATACTCAACCTTAATCTCTATTTAGCTTGATCCAAGACAATCATATAAAGAAAGTCTATCATCTTTGACTTGATACAGCTCTTACACTTTCCTTGATGCTATATGAAGCTTTAAACCCTGATCTCAAATGTGCGTCAAAGTTGTGATCAAGTCCACGATCTATATTACTTAATCTTGCCATTTAAATTACAAAACCCTGGAATAATAACCTAGCTTGCTTTAAATCCATGTGCAACTCATCTTAGATCAAGTGTCATAAACTACCATCCAACTAAATATAATTTCACTTAAACTAATTCATCATGTGAACAACCAAGTGATTATATCTCTCATATTCATTTTGGGGCTTGGTACTGCTTGTCCATCATCATATGATGTTAAAGATTTGATCTCTCAAATTATTACTAACCTAATACAAAATTAGCTCTCTTAACAATCCAACCTAATTTAAATCCAAAATCTTTTCTTTTTTCTTAAGGGACAAGGAGGAATTATTAGTGCAGCATGCTATCTTGAGACTATAATATTATCTAGCCAAACTAAGTTATACGTTCATCTATAGAGAACGAGGAATCCAATATTCGTTATTCACAAAAGATCCCCAAGGAAGGTCATGTGAAACCTAACACCTCTATTACCTCAGCCAACTATGTCCGCATAGTGTAGTCTTTCATTTAGTAATCTAAACCACAAGTCAATTGATGAAATTGAACAATCCTCAATCAAACTTGAACTATGAGCCTCAAAGCTTTTTATATTGATTCTGGAAACACAAATATCTTGGCTCACAACCATTAAGAAATTCATATTCCATAAAAATCTTTGGAATCCATTGTAATGTAAATCTCAAGCATCATCTAAAAGTTGCCTCAACTGTGCAACTTTATGGTCTTGAAATCATGTCATGTTCTTATGAATAACCATTATCTGTATAAGAGTGAGTCTACATGTCTTAATACTTCAATAACTATGTACATGTCTTAATCATTTAAATTTGACCTAATGTAATGCATCAATTTAGAAAAATATGATATCTAAAAGAAAAGCACATGAACATGAGAAGTACTTGCCATTTTAACTTTCATGAGTTTGATATTTCGTTCTAATCATAAAAAATTTGTACAAAACCTATATTACCTAAATTTTAACTCATCAAACATTTTAATACCCTAAATTAAAACAGAAATGAAGAGTTCACATCATTTCTACTATATTAAAGCATCCCAAAAATATAGAAAACTAAAGTATGGCAAGATAATTCATCATTTATACATGTACAATAGCTTACGAGACCAGAGGAGGCCAAATAACCCAAATTAAGCACAATTTGAAGGATTTAATCTATAAAAATATATGAACAGTCATTATTAGACATTAAGAATCAAGAGATGATAAAAAGCATTATTTGAAAGTTTTTAGAATATCAAAAAATCATATTAGCATGATCTTTAAAATGGGGGATTAATTTAAATTTATCAAAGTTTTTCAAATTTCCTTCAAAATGTAATATTTGCTGTCCAAATGATGTTCTCAGATTTTATATATGATTTCATCAATAAGAGAACATATTAAAGCATGCTAAAAATCAATAAAAGGAAAATGGAAGGTATAAAACTTACAGTGAGAGGCTCGGAAAGGAAAAACTTTGGTTTTAATATAACTAGGAATCTACAATCCTTCTCTAATGCATGATTCTTGATGATATGATGATGCCCTCTAAATGCAATTAAGTGAGAGAGAAGGATTCAGAGTTATTGGCTTTCAAGGAAGAGAGAGAAATATAGAGTGCAGGATGGGCTTTGTGTGAGGAAAAGAGAACTTCACCTAAGGTATAAAAAAAGAGAACTACGATCAAAAGTGAGAGAGGGAGATGGAGCATTGACTGAGACTTAAAAGGAAAGAGAGTTTGAGACAAATTGAGACAGAGATAGAGACTAGGGGATGACAAAGAGCTTCGATTCCAATTGACAAAAGGAGAGGGAAATCAATTAAGATGAAAAGGAAGAGAGAGTTTCAAGGTTGAGATTGAGAGAGTAAGAGATTGTCTAAAACTTGATCATGAGAGGAGAGAATAGAGAGGCTTTGATGGCTGTTGTCAAATGGCATTTCAATAGTAGTTGAGATTGCAATAGTGGTGGTGGAAGAAAAGAAGGAGGTGGTCATGATGGCTAATGATGAAAGTCATTAATGTGATGACCTGTTATCTAGGCGTTGTACAACCTAACAAAAGGAGACAAACATGCAAATACAAAAGTGACAAGCATAAATAAAATACGATGTCTGGACTCGCGATAGTCACATTCCCTGTATGTAATAACATGGTAGGAAATTTAAATTAAAAGAAAACATATTATTTGTTCTTTCCAAAAGAAAAATTGATAGAGTCTGCCCTATTTAGTGACAATTTAGCTACCTGGGTTAACATAAAATCTAATAGATCAAACAAAACACTTTTAACTTCAAACAAACTGATATCAATGGCTCTCTTAGCCATCCAGCATAACACACCATGGAATATAATCATAATATAAGTAACTATACATATAAGGCTCTTCTTGGCCATCATTATGCATCTAAAACTCGGACTAGAGGAACTTCCTTGCTTCTCAGCTTCTTAATCTGCCGATCAAGGATAGCCACAGGCTGAACTGGTAAACTCATATCCTCATGCAACTTAATCGGGGGGGGATGGCATCATGGATGCGTGCAAAACATTTGGGGGCTAAAAAAAGTATCAGATGCCTCAATTTAGCCACAGGTTACCGTCTCCAATATACTAAGGTCCCCCCAGGGCTCAATTACTGCGCTCAAATTGAATCACCCCTTTCTAGGGCGATATTCGTAGAAAGACCATGTCTCCCACCTCGAACTCAAGTGGTCTCTGTCTCCTATCCGCATAAATTTTTTGTCGGTCCTAAGCGGCCTTCATCTGTTCATGGATGATCCTCACCTTCTCTTTAGTCTCCTCAACAATCTCAACACTTCTGAGTCACCTCTCTCCTACCTCATCCAAACATAACAGAGTACGACACTTCCTCCCATAAAATGCTTCATACGAAGGCATCCCAATGCTAGCCCGATAGCTGTTATTATATGCACATTCTGCCAACGGAAGATGTCGATCCCAACTACCCCGAAAATCCATGACACATGCTCTCAGCATGTCCTCTAGAGTCTGGATGGTCCTCTCTGACTGACCATCTATCTAGGGGTGGTATGCTATACTGAAACTCAGTCTAGTGCCCAGTGCTTCCTATAGTCTGGGCTAAAATCTGGATGTGAATTTGCGGTCTCTGTCTGATACTATCGACACAGGTATCCCGTGAAGTCTGACGATCGTGTCATTGTAGAGGTGTGTCAACACCTCTAAGGAATAATCAGCACGAATCGGAATAAAATGTGCAGACTTGGTGTCACCACTAGTCCATCATCACGAACTCAAAAATCTTCGCCATCACCCCTGCCCGCGCCCCACCCAGCGGGAATACCCAAAGTGTCTGGCTCTCTAGGCCCTAATACGGTCGAGCAAGGTCGGCCTCACCTCAAATTGGGCTAGAAGTGCTCCTCGATCATCACTAGCCAAGCTGACTCCTAATGCGCGAAGTCTCACCAAACAAGAGAGACAAGTACTCTTTGTTGTTTGAGAAGAAGATGATGATTTTCAGCTCAAGGCATCTGCCACAACGTTTGCCTTTCATGGATGATAATCAATGATAAGATCATAATCTTTTAATAACTCCAACCATTTTCTCTGTCTGAGGTTCAATTCTCGCTGGGTGAACAAGTACTTTAGGCTCTTATGATCCGTGAATACCCTGCAGGTCACCCGTACAAGTAATATCGTCATATCTTCAGGACAAAGACTATGGAGGCCAACTCAAGATCGTATGTCAGGTAGTTCAACTCATGCTTCTTTAACTGTCGAGAAGCATATGCAATAACCTGGCCATCCTGCATTAGTACACAAACCAATCCCTATTGACTGGCATCACTATATACCATATACTCCCGACTACTAATGGAAAGAGCCAAATCGGTGGAGATGTCAATCGTCGTTTGAGCTCCTGAAAGCTCACCTCACAACGATCATCCCAATGAAACTTGACGTCCTTCTGCGTCAACCTAGACAGTGGAGCAGCGATCCGAGAGAATCCCTCTACAAACCGCCGATAATAACTTGTGAGACCCAGGAAACTCCGAACCTCAGTCACAATCTACAGCTGCTCCTACTTCAGTATAGCCTCGACTTTTTACGGATCAACAAAAATAATTTTCGCAGAAACAATATGACCCAAAAAACTAATCTTTCGCAGCCAAAACTCACACTTGGTGAATTTGGCATATAACTGTCTCTCGCAGAAGATTTGTAAAACAACCCGAAGGTGCTGAGCATGCTCCTCATCACTCTGCGAGTAAACTAGAATGTTATCTATAAACACAATGACAAATCGATCTAGATAATCATGAAAGATCCGATTCATCAGATCCATAAATACTGCAGGTGCGTTGGTCAGCCCAAATGGCATGACCAAGAACTCAAAGTGTCTGTATCTGGTACGAAATAAGGTCTTGGGTACATCCTCAGCCCTAATCCACAACTGATGATAACCCGACCAAAAATCTATCTTAGAGAAAACCCTGGCACCTTGAAGCTGATCAAACAGATCATCAATGCGAGGCAACAGATACCGATTCTTGATAGTTACTTTGTTCAATTGCCAATAATCCACACAAATTCGGAGGGTACCATCCTTCTTGTTCACAAATTACACCGGAACACCCCAAAAGTGAAGTATTCAGATGGATGAATCCCTTGTCCAATAATTCCTGCAACTGAATCTTGAGCTCTCTCAGCTCGGCTGGAGCCATCATATATAGCGGAATAGAGATAGAAGTAGTCTCCAGTATCAAATCAATCTCAAAGTCCAACTCCCAAACTGGTGGTAATCCGGGTAACTCCTTGGGGAATACGTTGGGAAACTCTTGTACCACCGAGACCTCATCAAGTCTCGAACCCTCTCTGGTGGTATCTATCACATGAGCCAAATATGCCATACATCCCCACCGTATCATTCGTCTGGCCTCCATCACTAACACTACATAACGGGGTAATACACGTCTCTCACCCGCAAACATCAATGGTGACCCTTCGGATCTCTGGAACTCAACTTCCTTGGTAAAACAATCCACAGAAGCCCTATGAGTGCTTAGCCAATCCATCCCTACGATGGCATCAAAATCTGTCATGTCGAGCGGAATCAGGCCTGCTTCTAACACTGTCTCCCCAATCATGACATCGCATCCTCTATATACAAAATCCCTAATCAACTTCTCACCAACAGGAGTGATAACCACTAGCTCCTCGTCTAGTGACGACAGCAGCCAACCCGACTGTTGGGCGAAAGAAGTTCTCACGTAAGAATAATTCGACCCGGTGTCTATAAGAATACGGGCGTCGACTCCAAAAATTTTTATAATACCTAAATGCGAAAAATTGAAGAAAGAGTCAATTTAGGATGTGCAAAAGATATATGTGTTTATATATATATATCAAAATAGTTAAGCCTCTATGGCTTTAACTAGTCATGTTCGTACATTGTCATCATGATATACGTGATTTCTAAAAGAAAAGTACATATAAGTCCATGACATACATGGTTTCAAAAGAAAAGTACATAAAGGCTCCTAATCAAGGGGGTCTGTAGGAGGATTGCCCATGATCACATCCAGATTTGTCTGAGCATCCTCCTATGTCATTGCGTTTATGCGGGCCTGTGCCCTTGGCTGCTGCCGTGAAGGACCAGGTATAGTGTTACTCCCGACCGCCGTCCATGGAGCTGTGTGACTCGAATGCACAGGTGCTCCCTACTGTCCTACCCACGGTCTGCTTAGTCGACTCATAGTTGCCTGATCTCCAAACCCCAAATCAGGGCACGAGCTCCTAATATGTCTCGGCTTCTCACACTGGAAGCACGTGATAGACATCCTACAAGCCCCTGGAGCATGGTGCCTGCTACAATTCTTGCTAGAATAGAAATATGTTTAACATTAGTGAACGTGCTTACAATACCATCATTCATTTCAATTTGGATTTTATCCTTACCCACAACATCATAGGTAACATTATTGCCCATCAAAACTATTCCACTATTATAATATTCATAAGTGGAAAACAAATTTCTATCGCAACACTTATGATGAAAACAACCCAAATCTGAAATTCAATCATTTTTAAACCTTGTCCTGTCATTAGTCACAAAGAAAATATTTTTATCACTCTCATCAGATGCAATGTTAGCCTTGACGGTATCAATATTTTTCTATTTAAATTTTTCCTTGTACTTATCTATTTTTTAGTTCGAAGTGTTTAGACTTAATGTACTCCTTTTTTATGACAATAATTGCAAATCAAATTCTTGTGCCTAGATTTAGATTTAGATTAAGATTTATGACTGTCAAAATCTCTTGTTTCAAATCTGCCCAAACAAACAAGCCATGTGCTTGATTCCCACTAGTTTCCTTGGTTATGTCCCTATCATTAGCTATTTAGATTTTAAAGAAAATTTAATTTAACGATACGAGATGGTTTCCTTTTAATAAATCATAGTATATCAAAAATGTTTAAAGGATAGTGGAAGAGAACATATCAGTAAAAGGGGTTGATCCTCATCATCAATTTTCATATCTATATTGTTTAAATCTATATTCTTTGAATTCATAATAATAGAATCAAATTTATCAAGACGCGAGATTATAGATGTACATTTAGTCATACGAAGTGTGTGCAAGGACTATTTCAGATAAAGTCTATTCTAAACAATTTTCATTATTTACAAAGTTTTTATCTTTTCCTACATGTCTTTAGTTGTCATCTCAAAAGTGACCTCCCTTAAAAGCTTATTGGAGAGATTTAATATGATACCTGATTTAGCCTTTTTATCTAGTTTGGCAAAATCCTCTTCGTTCATCTTCTTTAACTTTTTCTCAACTCCTTTTTGTGCTATATTGACTCTATCCTAGATCACGAAGGCTTCCATTTTAATCAGCCATATCCCAAAATTGACATTCTTGTCGAATTTCTCAACACTAGTTTTTGTTACCGTCATCATTATTGTTGAGCCACAAACCTTTTGACAAACCTCTAATAGCAATTTGTTGGGATAAAACATAGAATAAGACCCTAGGAATCGTCAAAGCGACTCTAGACAACTAACACAAGATGATGATAATAATATAGAGATACCAAATTTACGTAGTTTGATCAAATGACCTATATCCGCAGGCAAAAAAGGAGCAAAATTTCCACTATAAAGAAGAGAGTACAAAAGACTTAGAAAAGTGTTTCTAAGCTCACAAACACTAAAATATACAAGAAAACTCAAAATAATACCAGAGACTTAATGGTCCAAATGTACTAACAGCCCACTAACTCTCTTGGCTTTTGTTCCTCATAAACCATTACTAAAGTCTCTATTTATAATTTTCAAATGTGGACTTGGGACAATTGCAAATGCAAGGCTCTATTTACAAACTCCAAGTAAAGCCCGGTCATATGTGTCACAAAGTTTATGCCTCACCAAAGTAGTGTCGGTGTGGTAGGATTGGTACATTACTCCTTAATCATGTGCTTGGATTCGAGCCTCCATGAGAATGGAAAAAACACCCTTGGCAGATTTTTCCCCTAACGAACCCGACAGTAGATCGATTCGTTTTAGTCAGGGTGAAAATCCGAATATCGGATGATAAATATAAAAAAAAAAAAAAAAAAACTATGTTTATGCCTCTGCAATGATGCATGAGGCATGGCAATATTTAATGATGCCATTTGCAATGACACTTTCTCATCACAAAATGTTTTGAGCCTCCTTTGTTGACAACGACATTTTGTACTGTTGGAAAATATGGGTGCGGGTTCACCCATGTGGATAGGTCCAAACCCTTTATTTTTTAATTTTAAATAGGAGTAGGAGAGGTGGTTTTGTGGATAACTCCGTCCCTGTAACTCCCTCTCTCTCTCTCAACTCCCTCATGGAAACCAACTTCTGATCCCTTTTGATTTTGGTTGTTTAACGTGAATAGAAAGTGAGGAAAGTGGGTGTATGAAGTATTATAAAGATAGAGAGAGGGACAGAGAGAAAATTAAAGGGCTTGTAGAATATTGATCATCCATTCACCAAAAGACATTTAGATTATTTTTTTTCTTTTGATAGAAAAAGACATTTAGATTATGAATAATAAAAGATAATTTAATTTTATGACATCTTCTCGAACTAAAATACCTAATTATCGAAAGAAATAAATAATTCTAATCCTATTTGGATCTTGAAATTTTGATATGAAAAATTGTATTTGTTGGTTTATTTAAAACCTTCATGTACTGACGGGGTGATTTGCAATACAATTCATTCCTCTCTTTTCTAGCGTCACAAAAACGTCTGGTGACACATTTTCAAGATTTAGTATCGCGGATAGGCATTGCAAAGGCCCATGTTTTTGGTGGTGAAAGATGTTTAGGATGTTAGGATTTTAGAAGATTGAAATAAAAAAAACATAATGTAATCTTCTTTCTTTTGAATCAACTTCTTCTCTCTCTTTTTCCCTTCTTTTAATTGGACAGTGCTTTATTGCTAAAAATCAAGCACACTCTCCGTTTCCATCTGTCTCGCTCTACTCTCTCTCTATCTCTCTTTCTTTTTCTGCCTAATAAAACCTTGTTCCTCTCTATTTTGTTCCCCTACTTAGTGCAACATCTCTCCCCTATTCTTCTTCCTTCTTCTATGCAAAAAGAGTGCACAAAGTGCTTTGTGGCGTACATGAAGAGGTAAAATTGAAGCATATCTTGAGTTAAGGGTGAATATTGGAGATGTGCTGTCAAGACATGGTAAAGAGATGGAAAAGGCAAGGTGTACTTGTGGAGATAAATTTGAAATCAACGGCTAGCAAATTCATTGGATGGACAAATTCAACATACCGTGAAGATTATCTAAAATCAAGGGTTAGAATTTAGAATACGTATTGCTACGATAAATACTCTTGGAAGGTTAGGTTTTCAAGATGATGGTGATGATTATCAAAAGCCAGTGGTTAGGAAATAATGTTTAAAAGAATTGTTAAGATCAATGGTTCAAACACTAATCCTTTCAAATTAAAGTTCGAGATTGTTTTTTCTGTATTTGAATTTTTTTTTCCCCAAAACATATAGCTTACGTTAATTTCTTAAAATATCAGCTAATTTTTCTATCATAATATTTTCTAAAATTTTAAATTAAAATAAACTTACCAAAATAGTTTTTCATAATTCAAAAATATATTTATTTATTAATTTTAAAAGTAAGTATTTTGAACTAGTACTTGAGGTTATAAGATAATATCTTTATTCTGTGATAATTTTCTATAATAAAGTTCTAATAATTTAACCCTAAAAATGCTTGTTCTAATTTTTAGAACAAATTAGGATTATTACAAGTACTCGTATTCAGTTTTTAGCACTCGTCAAATAAGATATTTTCACATATTCATTAAACAACGCTACACACGTAAATTAAAATTTTTTTACGATTATTAGTAAACACCCAAATAATAATAATAATAATAATTAATTTTCAAATCAATTAAATCAATTCTTTAGATGTTATATATAAATAAAAAATTCTTCATTTTAATAACTGACTTTAAAAAAAAATCAAATTTTTAATAATAATAATAATAATAATAATAATAATAATAATAATAATAATGATAATAATTAAAAAAAAAATCATTGTCGGGATCATCTTAAAAAATAGAAAATACTATTTTCTAATATCAAGGTCAAGATGAGGACTTTCAGGTGGTTGACAGTGCTGGCGTGGGAAAGACAATAGCTATTGGTTGATGTGAATGAGAGATGGAATTTCACAAAACACAATGTCGGGGAGGGGTAGGTTTTGTTTAAGATACTTTCGGTACATATCTACGCTTCAAGGGTTTGCGTATTGGATTGATGACCACGTACCATACACCCTAGGGACTAGGGAGGTCACAAAATGACCACACAGCGCTCGCCACCCCCATCAACACTTCACAAAGCATGCACATCTACCCTCTATTTTTGTTGACTCTCCCTCTCTCTCTCTCTCTCTCTCTCTCTCTCTCAATTGCACCAGTGGGTCAAAATGCAATTATAACACACTAGGCAATGCCCGTTTTCTCCTATAAAAACTATGCTTGTATCCTCCAAATGGTTATAACTCAATCTCCTGTCAATAACTTCGTGACATACTTTTTCTCTTGTAGTTGAGAGCTGTGTAGAAGTTCCATTGGCTTAGGGAAGAATATTAGAATGGAATGCACATTTTTCATTAAGCATAGCCAAGAGGGAAACCGGAGATCTAACTTCTGCCGGCAGTGCGGATGATGTACCTCGGTGAGCGGTATACTTGCTGCCCTTTGTCAACTTAACAGCCCTAATGTTGATTTCTTTGTCTCGTTGTCTGTTCGGCCTTGAAACTCATAAAGGCTTTGTTTCCCGAAGGCACCATTCTTCAATCCCCACGTCATTTTTAACTCGAACTTGAGTAATCTTTTCATTGTTTGCATTCATGCAATTGCATTCTCTCCCTCTCCCCTTATGCATTTTCAGTGTATTATATTTTGGATGCTACAGCATCCTTCTGTTGGGGGTTTGCTTTCTTATTCACTATAATTCAACTTCCAGGCCCTCCTTAAACATAAATGAAATTGGTGAGACATCGACTTCCTCAATCCCCCACTCGCACTTTGACAACCTTCACTATTTTTCTCCTAGATTTTGATGGACTTGCCATATTCAATAAGTTACCTTAGTCTGTTCAAAATTGCTGTCGTTTCTCAAAGGACACTGCATACCGTCCTTGCACAACTCACGGGTCCTCCAAGGTCAAGAAATGTCTAAATGCTTGTGAAGGGAATAAATAGTAAAGAAATAATAGTAAATGTTCAAATTGCATTGGTCCCATTGGGAAGGCTGCGTATGCACGTCCCTTTCGATCAAAATAAATAGCAAAAGTGAAAAGGACAGCCATACAATATGGAAATCTAAATGACTTGGGACTGGCCAAAAAATAAAGGTAAGAAAAAGGAAAAAGGAAAGGAAAAAAAAAATGTAATTGGGACCAGAAGTATTTTAGCATTTTTTTTTTTCAACAGAAATTACTTTTGCAAGCTCGTCGAGCCATGATGTTTGCCATTTTCCACAGAAAACAAATGTGAATTCATATATGTGGTACTGATCCAACGGACAATTAGTATATTAAATTTTTAATTAAATTTTGAATTTAAAATTTAAAAATAAAAAAAAATTACATTGAGAAAACTCTCTCTAATTTTCACTCAAAAATGTTTGAACTGAATTTATCAGAGTATGAGTTCTAATATTGATTAGTTATATTAAAAAATATGTTTTTGATTTTATTCTTTCTTTTAATTATTATTGTTATTATTATTTCATGTGAATCCGTCAGATATTTTATACATGCTCGAACTGAATTAGTCAAATTTTGAATATCGGTTGATTATATTAAAAAGTATGTTTTTGGTTTTATTCTTTCTTTTAATTATTATTGTTATTATTATTTCATGTGAATCCATCAAATATTCATGCACCTTGTATTCCCCAACCATGGTTGATAGGTGGAGGACGTTGGAGAGTCTAAGGTAGGAGAAGAAATGGGACATGAGTTTTAAAATAGAAATTAAAGAGGTTTATGGAATTGGTTGACATGAATCACTTTTACATAATGGGAATTCACAGGGAAAACAAAAATGCAGGGATTAACCCATAGATTATCCCTACAGACAGTTTGAATTTCATTTGCACTATTCCTACTAACATGTAATCAAGAAGACCACTCTTTCCAAAGCAATTACTATCATTTGAGGTCGAACGGGCAACGAAACTGAGATACAAAGGGGACTGTTTGCTTGACAAGGATTTGCAAGGATATCAATCAGCTATCCCAATTACATGTCCCAATTACATGATTGGGCTGTATCCTCCAAGATTTTGCTTCTTTTCAATTTCGAAGTAAAGAAAGATAACAAGTTTATAGTTCTAAATAGCTATTGCTTGTATGCTCTAGAGCAATCCTGTTTTATGTTAAACTATCAGTATTAATGGCATTTTACATAAAATCTATCGTGCTCCGGATCCTAGAAATCCTTATTTTGGCCTAGGTATAGACAAGATTGTTCCCAATAATATCAAGATATTGATATTATTATCTTATTTTATTATGCAAGTGGTCACGGTTTTGGTTGGTTCTAGATTTTCGAAAACTCTTAGAAAATGGAAAACCCTAGTATGATTAGCTCTGCTAAGGGTTAGAATTAAAAAGTTTTCAAAATCCCTGGAGATAAACACAAATACCCAAAACCTAGAGAAACAAGCTCAACCTTTGTTCATATCTCTCATTCCCTCTTGTTTGGCTCGTGAAAAAGATAACCCAAAAAGAGTTCTTTTAAAGTAGTTCTTCACTAAAAATTTATCCACGTGGTGGACTAGAAGCCTATCGATTAAAGGGCTATATTTGAGGATTGACACCAGCGATTCTACCCTACTAAAGTAGATTTCTAAACTAACTTATAAGGTTTTTTTTAATATAAGAGTTATGAAAATTATGACAATACACACATAAATGAAAGTTTAAACACAAAATTTAAGAAAAAAAAAAGTATTTGAACTAGAGATCTTTACTAATCGGATATCCTGGACATCAACTTATTAGTCTTATTCGTCAATATTGATTACTTAAAATAATGAGATCCATATTCTTAGAACCAAGTTTAGATTGATACGGGGTTGTATATTTGATATTTAATCAGCCCACTACGCAGACAAGTATACAAATTGTCTACTAATCTTCAAACTACAAGATGTTAAGGAGACGTGTAAACCTATGGAAAGTTCACCACCAATCATGTGGATTGTTAAGCATAAATAGCTTGTTTATTCCATAACACAACAAAGACAAGTAACTCAATAAGACGAGTTCACCTCCCGAATATACAAATTGTCTCCTAACCTTCAAACGATGACCGGCGGCAAACCAGACGCTTGCCCCAATAGTCAAAGTTCACTTTAGAAGGAGAACCTTATATCGCCAAATAGCACCCCAAGAATAGGACCAAATAAATAAAAGCAAAAGTACTCTCGCTACACCCGAATCATGTCGATTGTGAACATGGCAATGCCAGGCAAAGCCAACAGGATAAAAGGAGACCTTGCCGGTACGACGACAATGGTACAGTGACAATTGGAGGTTTGGGTCAAAGATTGTCGTGGAGGCGGAGTTATGGTAGCAATTGCCAATGATGTCAGAGTGAGAGAAAATGAAATAAAGGAAGATGGAGAGAGAAAGAGTGACTCGGAGAATGAATAAACGGAGAGAGACCAAATCACATTTAGATATGTCATCGAGGCAATATAGAAAAGAGAGAAAACGAATAGAGAGGGAAGAAAGCATGACAATAGGGACATTGAATTTGTAAGCAAGATGGGAGAGAGTAATAGTATTCAACAAAATAATATTGATCATAAACGATTAATTAAAATAGTATATCATATTGGTAATATTGATTATTGATGGGTGAGTTTTGACTCCTTAGATACCAACTCCTTGTTGATTTGAACGGTTGTCGTCGATGGTGGATACTCTTACAAAAACTCCCGGAAGGTGCTCCGACAGGGAGATTCTAATGCTCAAATCAATAAAGAGCGGTTTTCGTTTGAAAGAAATAGAGTGAGAGTAGAGGGAAAGTTATTCCCTGCGTTTTGTGTGCCCCATGTGTTAGACTTAGAGAGCGTACCTGATGTCGAGGGTTTTGAGATCTTTTATACATGTGAGAGTTGTGCGCCGGTGAGAGACTTCCACCCTACTTTCCTTATCGAACTGATCCGTGAATTTCGGAAGTCAATATTACAAATTGATTACGATCCTTTTATATCGAGAAACCTTCTTCTTTGGATGGGATGCTTTCCTTATTTGAAAAATCTCGGAATTACTGTTATGAAATAAGAAACTGAAATTAAGGGAAATCTGACCTTCCTTTTTTAATCGGTAGGGGTATTATCCCTCGTTCGGTTACCCGACCTATAAAGGGTCTTTCGAAACTCTCCCAATTAGAGGACTGACATTTGCTTAATTGGAAGGGGAGACTGTCTTTGATCGTTTAACGAAGCAACTGAGGCCTTATCATTTGGTAGATTCGAATGACTAAGGCCTTTTAGTAGAATGATCGAGACGACTATGACCCTTCGGTAGATTGTTATTGTGGATGTTAGATACTGATCGGCAGGGCTCCTTTTCGTGGGCCTTTTAGGAATCGACTATTTTGGATTTGGTCTTAGAATATGTCTCATCATTTGCCCCCGACTTATGGCTTTCTTGGAAAAGAAAAGTCATAAGTGAAGCGTGTTTTGTACGTTATGAATGCATAGGGATATTTGGTCCATTCTGATTCGCCCACCTTGTACGTTAGGAATGCGAACTTGTCTGTTCACATACGATCTTCTTCATAGGGAACTGGAGGTAATTCACTCTCGGCATTTATGACTTGCTTTTGTGCTGATCCGTTTCATCTTCTTCGAATTAATTGGGGCTTCTGCTTCTTACGGCTATAAATAGCCATGACATGCATTCATTTCCTTTCGTAGAGAACCAACATTCTTCTTTCTTAGTTGCTTGGCGGAGAGCGATTCTTCCTGAGGGTCAGTTTTTGAGGTGTCGTATCGTGCGATGTTTCTTGGTTGGGATGACTCCTACTGGAACGAGATCTCATTAAAGAAGAGGGCTACTGGAATGGGATCTCATTATGTTGGCCGTTCACCGGTCAGCATAATCTGATTCCTTGCCACCGAGGGGGTGTATTTTGTACCGTCTTGTATGATCATCCCTGGTCAGTCCTCACCCTCCGAACGCAGTGGAGGGTGTTTCTCACACCATCTTTGGATGGGTAAGTCAAGTCCGGGTAGTGTTGGGGGTGGCAAAACCTAGGCTCGCCTTCTCTTATCCCTAGCGCTACAATTTTGTACTCTCTAGTGTAGGGATTATGTTCTTCCTCTTCAGGTAAATTGGCAGTCTGATGAGGTGGACCTTTATGTATATTTCACTTGGCGTAATCAGTCAGATCTAGCAGCTTGTTCATGTATTTTAATGTATTTCTTCACATGAAAAGAAATAAAAAAACTACTTTTCATTTACCTGAATCATATTTTTGCTTCTCTTTGATTTTCTACGTTGCAAGGCAATTTCTTTCAGTCTCTGTCAAAGTGGATTGGTAGATACTGGGTGACTGGGGCCCTTCGATAGAAAAATTTTAAGTTGTGGGCCGCGTCCATCTGTTTGGCGAGTTACATCCCCTATTGACGACGTGTACGATCGGTAGAGACTGGGTGACTGAGACCTGGCTACTGAGGCCCTTCGATAAGAAAATTTTTAAGTTGTGAGCCACGTCCACCCGTCTGAGGAGTTACATCCCCTATTGACGACGCGTACGATCGGTAGAGGCTAGGCGAATGAGGCCCTCTGGCTGGAGATCTTGAGTCATGCTTAAGAAAGACCTCCTTACTATCGGATAGCACTAAGGCTCATTGATAGTATATGCGCAAGTTTTTCGAATTCTAAGTCCTAGGTATCACCGATCCATCTAGGTTGTCAAGTCGGTACGTTCCTGGTTGGACTATGGAACGTGCTCGATACGGTCCTTCCCAATTAGGGGCGAGCTTACCCCCGGGCTGCTGTCGGCCGGTTGCTTCCACTTCCCGTAGCACCAATTCTCCGGGTTTAAACGCTCAGCTTCTAACCCTTTTGTTACGATACTGGGTCATTTGTTGTTGATAGGCCGCCATCTACGCTGATGCAGATTCTCATAATTCTGGGAGTAGATCTAACCTTTCTCGTAGGGTGCTTTCGTTTTGCTTGGCATTATAGTGAGCTACTCGGAGTAAGGGAATACCTATCTCCATGGGTATAACTTCTTCACTTCCGTAAGTCAGACTGAATGGTGTTTCTCCTGTTGCCCTTCGAGAGGTAGTACAATACGACTAGAGGATGCCATAAAGTTCTTCCACCCATTGTCCCTTAGCGCCATCCAGCGTTCTCTTTAGCCCCTGTAGAATCGTTTGGTTGGTTACTTCGGCTAATCTGTTGATTTGTAGGTGAGGGACTAATGAGAACCTATGTTTGATCTCCAACTTCTCGCAAAACTCCCGAAAATGCTGATTGTCTAATTGTTTTCCGTGATCCGTGATAAAGACGTGTGGTAAATCGAACCGGGTGATAATGTGAGTCCATACGAAGGATTGGACTTTAACGGCCGTGATCTGGGCTAAACGCTCAGCTTCCCCCCACTTCATAAAGGTAATTGATCGTCACAACCAAGAATTTTCGCTGTCCTATGGCTGGAGGAAATGGTCCAAGGATGTCCATGCCCCACTGAGCAAACGGCCAGGGGCTGGATATTGAATTAAGCTCGGTGGAGGGTAATCGAGGGACCGATGAGAAGCGCTGACATCTGTCGCACCTTTTGACGTAATCGTCGGAATCGACCCTCATGGTTGACCAGTAATATCCTTGTCGAAGGGCTTTATAGACTAGGTTTTGGGCACCCAAGTGATTGTCCCAGACTCCTTCGTTTATTTACCGAAGGACGTAATTCCCTTCTTCGGGGGTCAAGCATCACAAATACGGGTGAGTGAATGACTTACGGTAGAGAACCCCATCGATTATGGCGCAGTGCGCGGCCTTTCATTTCAGTTTCATTGCTTCCCCTGGGGATTCCGACTGACGATCGTGTCTCAGATAATCTTCTATAAGGTCCTTCCAACTAGGCAGCTGATCGACTGGGAGGATCTCCTTAGGCTCGTCAATGCTAGGATACGGTAGGCTTTCTATATACACTGTTCGACTGGAAGTGACTGAATCGGAACTAGCCAGCTTCGACAAGGTATCCGCTCACGCGTTCTCCGAACGAAGGATCTATTGAATATCTACTTTGCCTAACCGATCTATCGTCTTACGCATCTTACTTAGATATTTCGCCATGACCGGGTCTCTAGCCTCGTAAACCCCTTTGATTTGTTTCACGACCAACTGGCTATCCGTAAACACCCTGACATTTCGTGCTCCCATACTAGTGGCGATCCGGAGGCCCGTTAATAGAGCTTCATATTCAGCTTGGTTGTTTGTGGCTTGAAAATCAAAACGGATGGTGTACTCTGCCTTAAAATCATTTGGTCCTACCAATATGAGTTCAGCGCCGCTTCCTGAAGAGTTTGACGATCCATCCACATGGATAGTCCATTCGGGGTCTGTCCTTTCTTCTCGATGGCTAGGAAGTTGTTCTTCAGACACTGTGGGTAGAGTGCATTCAAGGATAAAATCTGTCAGTGCTTGACCCTTTGTAGCGGGTCGTGGTTGGTATTGGATATCAAATTCGCCTAACTCTACACTCCACTTGATGAGTCATCCTAACATATCCCTCTTCTGGAGGATTTGCTTCAGCGGCTGATCGGTGAATACTACAATGGTATGGGCCTGAAAATATGGTCGAATACACCTTGCTGAGAAAACCAAAGCATAAGTTATCTTCTTGATCGGCCGGTAATTAATTTCAGAATCTTTTAGTATCGTACTGATGTAGTAGACTGGCTTTTGGGTGGTGAACTCCTGTCTCACCATTACGGAACAGAGTGTTCGCTCGGAAATGGCCAAATATAGGTAAAGTTCCTCCCCGAGAACGGGCCGTTAGAGCAGCGGGGGTTGCATTGGGTATTCTTTCAGTCGTTCAAAAGCTGCTTGACATTCGAGCATCCATTTAAACTGTCGAGACCTCTTCACTGCATCAAATATGGGCTTATACTTTTCGCCAACCCTGAACATGAATCGACTTAAAGCCGCTATTCGACCAGTCAGGCGTTGCACTTCTTTGAGTGTCTGGGGGGAGTCATATCTAATATTGCTTGTATCTTTTCAGGGTTGGCCTTTGTTCTTCGATCGGTGATCATGAAATCCAGGAACTTCCCGGAAGCGATTTTGAATATGCATTTTTCCTGATTTAACCGCATATTCTACCGTTCTAAAGTTTGGAAGGTCTTTTCAAGGTCTGCCACGTGAGCTTCTACTGTAACACTCTTTACGAGCATGTCATCGACATAAGTTTCGACGTTCCTGCCAAATTGATCTTTGAAAACTGTATTGACCAACCATTAGAAAGTTGCCCCGGCGTTCTTCAAGCCGAAAGACATGACCCGATAGCAATACGTACCGAACTCAGTGATGAAGCTGGTTTTCTCTTCCTCCTTCGGTGCCATTCTGATCTGGTTATAGGCAGAGTAGGCGTCCATAAAACTCAAAAGTTGGTGTCCCGAGGAATTGTCCACAAGCTTGTCAATGTTGGAGAGTGGATAACTATTCTTCGGGCACGCTTTGTTGAGGTCGGTGAAGTCTACACATATCCTCTACTTGCTATTATCCTTTTTACCAGGACTACGTTAGCTAGCCATTCGGGATACTTGACTTCACGGATAAATCCTGCTGTCAATAACCTCTAAACCTCTTCCTGGATGGCACGTTAGCGTTCAAGGGCGAATACCCTCTTCTTCTACTTAATCAGTCTGAAATCGGGATTAACGGTTAGTTTACGGGATATGACCGACGGGTCTATGTCAGGCATGTCTTCTAGAGTCCATGCAAAGACTTTCAAGTGTCGTTGCAAGCAGGCGACTAAGGCCTCTTGTAGGGGAGGTGATAGGTTGGCTCCTATCTTGACTGTTTGACGGGGGTCATTTGTTAGAAGGACTTCGGTCGTTTCTTTGCCTGGCTTAGCTTGGCTCTCGACTCAGTATCCTCTCTGGGTTCCAGGGCGTCGATTGAGAAAACTTCTTGAACGTCTTGTGTCACAAGAAGGATATAGGGATCAGGGTCGCTTCTGATGGTTGCTACCCCCAGTGATATTCTGAACTTTACTTTCATATGTCTCGTGCTCGGCAGCGCCTCTAGATCATCCAGGCTAGGTCTGCCAAGTATGGCGTTGTAGGGGGAGTAAAGCTTTACTACATGAAAGAGGACGGGAGCGGTTGCGTGATTAGGGGGTCTCCCTAGGGTCACAAGAAGATGAATGACACCCTCAGGATAAGTGGGCTCGTCCAAAAGCCCTTGGAGGGATCCGGTGGATGGTAACAGCCGAGATGGATTGAAGCCCATTCTACAGAAGGCATCCCAGGTTAGGAGGTCGCACTCAACCTCCTGATCGATAAGGACCCTTTTCACAGCGTAGGAGTCTATTTAAGGGGTGATGACTATGGGGTCATCTCGGAGAGGATCTGGCCCGACTGGAAGGTCGTCATCGTCAAAACCTATGACTGGCCTTCTTCTTTTGGCGGGTGCTGTGTCGGAGATAATCGCCATAAGATTTTAAGAAATCAGTCTGGTTCCCACGGACGACGCCAATCTAATGGAGGTGGGTTTTGGCTCTTCAGATGCCAGCTCTTTGTTGACTCAAACGGTTGCCGTCGATGGTGGATACTCCTGCAAAAACCACCGGAGGGTGCTCCGGCGAGGAGACTCCAACGCTCAAGTCAGTAAAGAGCGGTTTTCGTTTGAAAGAAGCTGACTGAGAGTAGAGAGAAATTCGTTCCCTGTGTTTTGTGTGCCCCCTGTATTAGACTTAGAGAGCGTACTTGATTTCGAGGGTTTTAAGATCTTTTATACATGTGAGAGTTGTGCGCCGCTGAGAGACTTCCAACATACTTTCCTTATCGAATTGATCCGTGAATCTCGGAAATCAATATTACAAATTGATTATGATCCTTTTATATCGGGAAGCCTTCTTATTCAGATGGGATGTTTTCCTTATATGAAAGATCTCGGAATTGCTGTTACGAAATAAGAAGCTAAAATTAAGGGAAATCTGACCTTCATTTTTTAATCGGTAGGGGTATTATCCCTCGTTCGGTTGCCCAACCGATAAAGGGTCTTTCGAGACTCGCCCGATTAGAGGACTGACATTTGCTTAATTGGAAGGGGAGACTGTCTTTGATCGGTTAACGAGGCAACTGAGACCTTATCATTTGGTAGACTCGGACGACTAAGGTCTTTCAGTAGAACGATCGGGACGACTATAATCTTTCAGTAGATTGTTATTATGGATGTTAGACACTAATCGGCAGGGCTCCTTTTCGTGGACCTTTTAGGAATCGACTATTTTGAACTGGGTCTTGGAATACGTCCCATCAATTATAAATAATAATAATAATAATAAAGATACTACAGTTGACCTAGTAGATAAACGTGTTAGTCGATTTAATCTATTGAAAAATAGTACAAGTCCATCCATGTGGATAGATCTAAACCCTTTTTATTTGAATTTGAAAATGAAGAGAGAACAAAAGGGAGGGAGTGATTTTTGAAAATCACCCCTTAACTCCCTCAACTCTCTCTCTCTCTCTCTCTCTAACTTTCTCAGGAGAAATGAACTTCCGGTGCATGTGTTTTGGTTTTTTTTTTTCCTACGTAAATATGGAACAAAGGAAGAAAAACATTAAGAGAGCATCTTTTTTTGAGAGTGAAAAAATAAAGAGAGATTTTCTCATATTTTGAAAAATTAATAAAGGGCTTAGAAGGGTTGATCATTATCCACCATGGCATTTCGATTGTGAACAAAAAAAGATAATCTGATTTTCATGACACATTTTTAGATCTAAAATACTCAATCGTCTAAAGAGACAAATGATTTTAACTTGTTTTACAATCCTGAGATTTTTACATGAGCTAAATATGTTTATTGGTTTATTTTAAATACCACATTAGTATCAGAATCATGCATAGGTGTTTCCTATCATCTTTTGGGTATTGAAAATATGAAAAATAAGTTTATAGTGTATTAATGGCAATCTGAAATAAGTTTAACGGAATACTCTCAATTTTTATACAGTAGTATACTTAATATATGAGGATTAAATTTGTAAAATTTGGTATCTATCCGTAGAGAATATTATGAGATATTTCAAATCATAACTGAAACATAATGTATTCGTATCTTTTAAAATACTATGCTTCTGATTTAATTTTTATATGATTAGATTTCTTTTGAAAAATATTTTTTAATCATATAAAGAATACTAAAAATGGTTCAGAATTAAGAGAAATATGATCATTCGAAATTAGGGTCGGATAACAGAATTTTCTAGAAAAATGAAGAAGATGAATAGTGTAACCAACATATTCTCACTCTTGGCCAAGGCACGTGTAACCCAAACACTAAGGTAAAAATATCCAATATGAACTCAAAGATATTGAAAATGCAGGGTAACCAAAATCTCTTGACCACGCACAGCTAGGAAGGCAGTGCATGAGGAAGTAATTTTTTTATTTTATTTCGCAAAAGCAAATTATGAAGGTGGGTGGGGGCACGTATAGTGCCCATTTTGGTTGGAATTTTTACTGAAATAATTTTTTATTCTTTTTGGATTATTCTATAATTTTTAGTTTATTTTTCAGAGTCAAAAAGTAATTTTTATTTATTTTTAAATATAAAAATTGATTAAAATTACAGAAAAATTACTTTTAGTACCAAAAAAATTCTGAAAATTTTTGTATAAGTCTTGAAAATTACTTTCTTAATTTTGGCTATCCAGGTGGAAATTTATTTTTCACATCCAATATTTATTTGTATTTTTACTCATTTATTTATATTTAAAAATTAGTTCATCTAATATAAAATTGTTTGAAATTTGAACAAATATCTTTAAAATAAATGTTTTAAGATTTATTATAATATTATGGTTAGCTGTGCCAGACCTAATATTATTTCTATTTTTCAGGGAAGTGGTGAAGATCAGACGCAATCATGGAACTCTCCGAGGGAGAGTTAGGATATTGAGAAATCCAGAACATATGATAAAATTAAGTCAAATGTGGACTTACAAGATGAACTCATCTCATACCTTGTCAAATCATTTAGAGATCATGGAAAAAAAAACATAAGGAACTTCTTGATTTAGATCATTCATTTTGGGACGATGACATATATTTTGAAAAATTCCCTAACTCCTTATTGGGCTAGCGTTGTTAATAAGATGATTGTCAAGAGAGAGAGCATGATCCTTAGCCACGTGAGACTAGTATTAATCGAATTATAGAAAGTCAAGAACATAAAAGCTCAAATGACGAAAAAAGAATATCCCGAAACATAAATAGTTCCTTATGTGCCATAAGAAGATTTACTCTTAGAGATAAACTATTTAAAGGAATTATAAACATAATATCTCGAATGGATTTGTTTTGAATTGAGATAATAAATTTGCATATTTTCTTTTACATATTGTGACTGTCTGTTAGGATCATGATCATCTAATAGAGAAACTTTTAACAATTATAATATAAAATTTCTATTGAACATATGTTGGTTGTGTTTCTTATTTTTGTATGATCATATATACAAAAGTAAAACGGGTTCTCTTGAATGAAATTTTGGATTAGTAGAATTTGAGTAATTCTCATCCAAAGTTGTGATATTATTTAAATATTTTGTGTATTTAAATGGGACGTTTTTTGTTGAAAGAATTTGAGTAATTTTCACTTAAAACCTATTGAATTTTATAATTTTGAATTAAATTTGTAATGTTTATATATTGGAATCATAGATGATAATTGGGAACTTAATAAACTTTCAATTCTATATCTAATGTTGATATGTCATAAATATTAATTTGGAAGCACAAAATTATGTGGAACATATGAGCATTCATACTTGTGTCAGCCCATCTTAAAATCCAAATCTTAGTATCAAAATCCATTATTGTAGACTTAAATAAAAGTGACAAACTGAATAGTGTCAATTATGACACATGATGCTATAAAATCTAGTATATGCTATAAGAATAAAATGTCTTGGATGGCATCAAACATATCATACAAAACCCTGATGTGCACAATAATGCTTAGTATAGAAGAGATCAAAATGCTTACCAAGCGTGGAAATATATATATTTCATTGTTTGAGCGATTTTGGTTAGCTCTGTAATTCATGACATGATACCCAACTGTGAACAATATACGATTACTCATAACATCTGGATGTACCTCAGGGAGAAATATGGAGGTATTAGTGACTCGTTTCAAACAAATGACCATAAAATTCGATATCTATGAAAAGCAAGGTAGCCACAATATCAAATAATATTTAATGGTCGTATCTAACATGATTAGAGAGTGGTAGTCAGCTGGACATGTCCTCTTCGATGAACAGTAATTTCAAATTTTAATCTAATCCCTTCTTGACAAATAGGAGCATCTGAAAGTCAATTTGACTCACAATGACAATGTGAAAACTTTCCCAAATACTGCTTACCACATTGATTTTGAGGATGAGTGGTTTTGTGCTACAAGATCCACAATTGATACATTTGTTGTAAAATTCCAATTCCAAGAGAGCCTCAGGCTCTAAGCATGAGAGAAATCAGAACAAAAGTAAGAAAGAAAATGTAACTATAAATGGATCACAAAAGAATAGACGCAGATGCTTCAAAAAGAAATGGGACAAGAGCAAGCTCTAGTGTTACAATTGCCAAACTCTTGGTTATTTCACTCGTACATGCCTCGATCTGAAAAAGTTAGCATTGAAAATGTTTCTTTGAGTATGGCATGCATCTCTAGTACTATTTTACTAGTTGATTTTTATCCTCTATAGATTATAGACTTAAGAGTAGCAAACCATGTGACTAGAGACCGTGCGGCATTTATGGATTTTCGTTGAGTGTTTTCTGGTATGATATGGATCTATGTTGGGGAATAATATAAAAATGGAGGTTAGAGGAGATGGTACTTGTAAAATGGAATTACAAAGTAGCCGAACTCTCATTTTGCATCATGTCCTCTACGTGCTAGAAACTCAACAAAATTCAATATTTATTGTTGTTCCTTTTTAAGTTTGGCTATGTTATGAACTTTCAAGGAGGCAAAGTTAGTTTGTATTTGAATAACATGTTTTTGGTTTTGGATAGTTTATAAATGGTTTTATGATTTTGCAATGTGTTAAAGAAATGTTTAACTATTAGGTTAACCATTGTCTTTCATTAAATATTTATTCCTCTAGTAATACAAATGTTGATGATGTGATATGACATACTAGACTTGGTTATATAGAGTAAGACATGATGAATCGACTAGTGAAAGTAGGACTATTGGGCTCGCTCACAAGATAGATTTATCAACGTGTGAACATAATCTTGTTAGCAAAATAATGAGAAAACCATTTAGAGATTCCATACAGACTGAATTTCCATTACAGTTAATCCATTCAAACATTTGTGATTTAATAAATGTGAAGGTTAAATATAGAGTTTTGTATTTCATTATATTTATAGATAACTTTACGTGATTTGGCCATGTCTATTTGATTTCTCACAAATTTAAAGCACTTAAGTGTTTTGAACATTATATGAATGAGGTAGAGAATCAAATGGATATAATAATAAAAGTCTTAAAAATAGATAAAATGTGTAAATATCTATCAGATCAATTTAAGAATCCCTGTAATGAAAGAGACATAATCAAATAATTGACTATTTCTTATACATCTCAGCAGAGTGGTATTATAGAGAGAAAAAATAGGACACTGTTAGATATGACAAGATCCATAATTGTGTAGACTAACTTGCCGAGATTGTTATCTATATTTTGAATAAAGTGTCTTTGAAATCAGTACCATCAACAGCATATGAATTTTAGATTCGTAGAAAGCTATGCTTGAGTGATCTCAAATCTTAGGGATCGACTATATATATTCTAAATTTCTCAATAAATTTAGAAAATTGAGTCTCCATGGAAGGTAGTATATCTTTATAAGATATTCTGATTAGTTTAAAAGTTATCTATTCATTGGTAAATGAGAAAATGGTACTGTAACAGAAATTAAATCATGGAATGTCTCATTTCAGGATAATGAATTTCTTAATAGAGATTATGTAATAGACATAGAACCTTTTTATTTAAACTGACTAATTCGGAGGATATCTCTGTCTATAGAGATGGAACTTGATGGGATCCATTTCACAGAGCTTACTGTATAGAATGAGCCTCGTCTGATAGTGGCATAAGGCCCTCAATCTGTTGCATTCAATCCACCCACGCGTAAATGAGCCTATGTCACCCTATTCTACCAATGGGATCTACCCCCTAAATAGGGCTTAGTCGCCCCAACTATCCGAAGGAGTTGAGCTCCGTGGAAGCCTACTCACTAATCGTTTGGCTCCCGATGATATTTAAACAGTTTAACCTACAAGAGTATTCGATGGAACCGAATGCTCTCATTCTCTCTCTCTGTCTCTCGACCGATGCTATTGAAAGAATCAAACACTTCTCCTCCCAAATAGTAACACTCAATGGGATCTCGTCTCAATTAACCTTCATATTTCAACTAGAAACTTATTTCCCAAGAAAGGAAGGGAACTTCAAGGATCCAATTGGCAAGAGAGAGAATCTCCTCGTATAATTCAACTTCTTAAGTGATAACAATATAAAATTTTTGACATTCATAGATCCAGAATTCCCGGATCACTCCATAAAGAAACTAAGGTTGCAACGCCCCACGACAGCACGATTCTCAGAAGTACACTATATAAAAACTCTCGAGGCGTCAAACCAGGTAAGTCCTCTAACTCAACATAGGACACACAAAGGTCACAGGGAGATCCATTCTTCCTTCTTCTCAATCTATTTATCTTTTTAAAAATTACTTTTTCTGACTTGAATATCAGAATCTCCTCAGCTGAGCACCCTCTGGTGGTCTTTTGTAGATTTCAAGTCTTCTCATTAAGCACCCGTTCGAGTCATAGGGAGCCAAATTTGAGGAGTTAAAACTAACCTCCAACAGATTGGCGCCGTTCATGGAAAACAGATTTGAGAATCTTTATTGAACACTCAGGACTAATCGGATTGACATGCTTCCAAAGTGAAGAACTAGAACAATATCAAGGGCTACATCTATTGTAAATGGCCATACTGCTACTCCTACTGACACAGCCCCTCCTGTGGCACCTTCTCAACCTGCCCAGCAGCCTGGGTTATAAGAGCACCCAGCCATGGTTCCCACACCGATACCTCCAGAATGGGTCAGTCAACTCCAGATAGACAGACTAGAGTCTAGAATTCATGACATGAGTAAGCAATTGGAAGGCCATAGTCATGCTGTAAGGCCCGAGGGCCACTCTTCCTAGGGGGATCCGGACACGACCGTTCGAGATAACGAATACCACCACTTAGCTATAAGCCCTCAGTGACTTCTTACCATAGCCTTGAAAATCTGAGAAAGCAAGCTGAGCAACTTGTTGCTAATGAACTTAAGCGAGCCAATACCTGAGAAAACCAGGCCCCCTTTACTCTAATGTTTCGCCCTTCGACCCGAAAGTCTCTTCGAAACTGATGCCTCGGATGTGCTTTGGCCTCCCATGGAAAGATATGACGGGACAACCGTTCTTCAATACCACAGGGCATACTTCGTGATTGTAATGGTCTCAAGAGATATGACTAACGCCACCATGTGCAAACACTTCCTTACTACTCTCAAAGGGAACGTGTTAACATGGTTCAACTCACATCCACCACTGAGTATAAAAACTTTCTCCCAACTTTGACAGCAGTTTCAGACTCACTTTGTGATAAGCAGGAGAGCAAAGAGAAACTCCATCTCTCTGTTGTCATTACATCAAAAGGAGAACAAACCCTAAGGGAGTTCCTGGATAGGTTTAAAATAGAGATGATGAAAGTTTCATCCTTAAACCATTCTATCATGTTAGCGAAGCTGCTTACTGAGTTGCGGCCCTCCAATATGAAAGTCTTGATTACAAAAAAACCTCCCTCAACTATCCAGGAATTTTACTCCCGTGCTGAGAAAAACATCACGGCTGAAGATGCCGAAACCTTTGACTGAAGAAATAATCGATCATCTAGGAGAGAACGTAGTCGATCACCCCGATGGCCCTCACTGAAGAGTCACCGACCAGGTCCTCCGCCTCATCAAAGGTTCAACACCTACACTCCTTTGATTAAAACTTCCAATCAAGTTCTATTTTAGATCAGAGACTACCCTTATATCCGATGGCCACCTTAACCTGTGGAGGGCGATCCTAAGAAAGATAGAAGCAAATACTGTCACTTCCACAACGATTACGGCCACATGACTGACGACTGTAAAATGCTTAAAGATGAGCTTGAATTCCTTATCAAAAGTGGAAAGTTACAAAGGTTCATCAGGATATTCCGCACACCGATAAACAAGCACCGCAAAGACGAAACGAACCGAACAATCGACCGATCAATCCATCACCAACTAATCGTCTGGATAAAGTCATTCTCCAAATTCGCAAAGAATGAACCCCTCGAACATCTCCACCCCCGTCTGTCATTCCAAACCCCTCAAATGGTATATAAGGAAATAAGGCAAAATGTTTGATCGCACCCATTTTCTGTTCACTAGTGTCCTTGTCCCTCTTCCGCCAGAGGTACTAGCAACTCACGTTAAAAATGAAACAAAAGGTAAGTGACCAATCATCGGTTTCACCGACGAAAACCTAGTTGGCATAAATCCAAACCGCCATGAGCTCCTCGTCATCACTGCCAAAATAGGTCCATATGAAGTCCAATGGATCTTCGTCGATCAAAGGGTGGGGTGCGACCTCCTATACTGGGATGCTTTCAATCTAATGGGTTACAATTCTGCATGTCTATAACCCCATGCATGTCCAGTCAAAGGGTTTTCTAGCGAAGGGATATACCCCAAAGGGAATATTCTTCTCCCGATTACGTTGGGCACACCCCATAACCATGCGACAGCTACAATGGCCTTCAATATGTTTAATCTCCCCTACCTTACAATGCGATCTTAGGAAGACCGGATTTGAATGCCCTGGAAGCTCTGTCCAGCACTAAACACATGAAAGTATAGCTCAGAACTCCACTCGGAGTTGGGACTTTGTCTTAAGATCAGGAGTCTTTAGCCCTCATCCCAAAATAGTCGCATGGTACGCTTCAATAAGTTTCACATGTCACTTATGTTCTTACTATGATATTCTTCTATCTGATAATGAACACGTAGTTGCCTTATTAATAGCATCCTATCAAATTCTCACTTCTTATGGGAAAGAAATACATGAACGAAGGGATCTATCTCCGTAAACGGGCCTCCGTCGCCATGACCAAACGAAGAGATCTATCTCCCCGAACAGGCCTCGATCGCCTTGAACATTCCGTCACCCCAACCAAACGAAGGGATCTATCTCCCCGAATGGGTCTCCGTTATCTTGACCAAACGAAGGGATCTATCTCCCTAAACGAGCATTCATCTCCCTGATCAAATAAAGGAATCTATCTCCCCGAACGGACCTCCATCGCTCTGACCAAACGAAAGGATCGATCTCCCCGAACGGGTCTCCATCGTCCTGACCAAACGAAGGGATCTATCTCCTCGAATGGACCTTCATCGCCCTAACCAAACAAAAAAATCTATCTCCCTTAACGAGCCTTCGTCACCCTGGCTTGACGAAAGGGGTTCCTATTCCACTTTATCCTAGCAGACAATGAAGGGAATATCCCGTGTTATCAACACGCATCAATCGGAAAGAAACATGCAAGATAGTCTCATTAAGAAGTATTATGATACAATGACATCAAAATTACATAGGCATTGGAGGAATAGAGCCCTCCCAATGAGAAGTCCTTATATCCACCACACTTGGGATACCGATCGATCTGACAGAACCAACATCTCAACCGGTCGTATCCCAGCTAGCCACCTCCTTGATTGGAAGTAGTGCTCCCTCCAATCCCAACTAACAGATAATATCCTCAGCACATCGTAGCCTCTCTATCAATTCCCGTTGAGTATCTCTGGAGGAAGCAGCACACTGGAGTAAAGCTTTTTCAGATTCAATTGCTCTCTGTTCTGCCACTTGAAGAGACTCCTCTCGCAACTGAGCCAACATCTCAGCAGTATGCAACCGTGTCTCGAGGGCCTTTTTCTCAATTTCCAAATGCTTACAGTAACTTCAGAGGTTCTTAATCTCCTCTTTGGCTAATGAGGCCTCGAACACCTCCTCTATCCCCATGCCTTTCTCCTTCCGATCGGTGACGCCCCGTAAGGCCCCAACTTGGGCATTCAACTGATGGACCTTCTCTTCCAAGTGACCAACAGTCTACTTCCTCCACTGTTGTTGGAATTTTACTAGAGCCATCATATGCGAGAAAAGAGAAATCATTTTACAGTAAGATGAAGACAAAGTAAAGAGAATTCAGAAGATGATACTATTAAACCAAGTTAAGAGCCCCGTCAGCTTGTTCCATGGACATCTTGTGTAGCTCTAGATCACAACGATGAAAGTTGAGCCGATTAGCTATTTTTTCTGCCTCAGCTAAGTCCACGTAACTATATTACTTACCCCCAAAGCTAATGGCTACTGTTCCTCTCTCCTTCGACCCTTGTCACCATGAAAGGAATATATGTAGATAGAATGAGGGATAGCTGTTCCATCAAGTACCTTGTGTTTTCTCTTATGAGAAAGCCATAGGGGAATCGCACTCAACGGGCCACATAATTCTCTAACAAGTATCACTGTCTCCCTTGATGCCCTAGCTTTCATGCCGACCGATGGATTTCTACCATGTCTCTCCGATAGCGAAACTCCCTCATTCCTGATTGATAGAGCGTGACCAGTGCTACCCAACCCCTCTGGTTTAGTCTTGAACGTCTTTGATGAAACCAAAGGCATACGCTCTTCAATTTCCTTGTTCGTCTTATGACCATTCTCCGATAGAGAATCAAGCTGAACTAATTTATTTCTTTTTGTTGGGGGAAGGGCTGTTAAAGTTTGGGTCTCAGATGGCCCATCAGTCTTCACTGAAAAGTTTTCAAAAGACGAATCCCTATCAATCATGACCTCTCTTAGCACAGAGTCATCTATAAAGCCTAAAGTAGTTGTTAACCCGATCTCTCTCTTATTAACTAAGAGGGGCCTATCGATTCCCCTCTTCTCTCCTATTAGTAGATCTACCGGCGAGAGCATTTGATCGTCTATCAAAAAATCGATCAGGATAATCCTTCGCATAGACCTACAGTAACTACCAACCGAACGCAAAAAGCGAAAGTGACGAGAAGGGTCTAAAGGTTGCAATCCAAGCATAAGCCTTTCCTCAGCACTAGGAAGCACTAGCATAAGATCCTTGTTCTGGAATTCCATAAAAAAGTACTTATGTGCCCAGTCACTACTAGCGGATTTCTTTCAACAAAACTCCCAATCGGATTCGGGACGAGTTTGCAGTCTATACTAGGATCGAACCAAACCCTTATTCATGCATCTCACTAAAGAAAAACGAGCTGCCAGAACATCAAAATCAAAGCGAAAATGACAAAACCCTAACAAGGAAGTCACGACAACACTTAGGCGCCAAGATTCGAGTGTTAATAGAATTGGAAATATATTCGATCACTGTAACACTTCAGCAAATGAACTGGTATATGGTACCTTCAAACCAAACCTCACAATCTATTTATACATTAGGACACCGCCCTCTGGGGCTCTATTCATTTTATCATTGTTTATGGCTGATACTTGGGTGTAGTCGTCACCCACTAACATGACGGTCTGAACTTCTTGGAGCTCCAACGTTGACATGATGCTCCTAATGTCATTAATATTTTGATTTTGAATAACATAACCTCACACCATGCCATTTATGGAAGCTTTCCTGTGTATAGAGACAATTTGAATGAAAAAAGAGTTAAGCGTGAGGCAGTGAAAGCGCCAGATCCTCTCTTATGAAAGCATTTATAGAGATCACGAAGGACGGCTCACGGAAGCCGAAAAGACACTCATTATACCAAAGGTTTGGCCTCTTTTTAGAAAAGTCATTACTCATGGTACCTTTCTTACGAAACAACACCACGAGTCTGGGGTAAATGATGGGATCTATTTCACGGAGCTTATTGTATAAAATGGGTTTCATCCGATAGCAGCATAAATCCCTCAATCTATTGTGTTCAATCCACCCACGCATAAATGGGCCAATGTCACCCCGTTCTACAATGGGATCTACCTCCCTGATTAGGACTCAGTCGCCCCAACTATCCGAAAGAGTTGAGCTCCGTGGAAGCCTACTCACTAATCGTTCAGCACCCAATGATATTTACACAGTTTAACCTACAAGAGCATTCGGTAGAACCAAATGCTCTCCTTCTCTCTCTCTCTGTAACACTGATACCTTGGTGTATTTGTATTGTATTTCTCCTCACACATATATGAAATATTCCTTAGTCATATATCAAAAATTCATTCAGAAATTTTTTCGATATAATAGTTTTCGAAAATTTCGGTTAAAATCGTCAGAATTTAAAAATTTTCAAAATAACCATAGAGGATCCAAACGTAATAAAAATGACATTAGAGTGTATAGACACCTCAAATATGAGTGAATCATGCTTCGCAGAGTCAAATCGGAGATTTCTGGAAAAACGTATGAAAAACCCTAATCGAACGGAAATAAGCCTCGACAAGACTAAACCATCACATTTTGATGCGCAATAAATTAATTTAAGTCTAAAATGAGGTTTGAGTCTAATGCATTTTTGAAAATTTTAAAAAAATAATAAATAATAAATAATAAATAATAAAAAAAAATAAAAATAATATATATGTAACAAATGTTCTTTTACTTCTCCAAACCGTGAGTAACACAAAGAAAATAGAGAGGGAGATAGTGGAATGTGAGGTGGTGGATGAGGTGGTGAAGAGAGAGAATGAGTCTTAAAGTAAATATGTAATCCAATGGCCACAAATTTGTCTGGAAAATAAGTGAATGGTTAAGATTGATTGAAGCATTTAACAAATCTTAAAAACAATTATTCTTCATCTTCTTCCAAACGTGAGAAGCCAAAGCAAACAAAGAAACACAAAATACTCTTCATTTTTTTTTCTCTCAAGGACCGTGAGTTCAAGGTGAGAAATCTCAATTTTTTTCTACTACACTACCTAAATGTTTTTACATAAATCCCTTCCTCACTAGTTCAATTATAACATATCCAAAAACTAGACAAAAAGGAGCACTCTACCTTGGTGGATCTAGTGAGGCCGAAATCTCCAAGAAGGGGAGAAATCTTGGCCTTTCAAGCCTCCAATTGGACTGCACAACATAAGGTAATCTCCTCTTCTCCTATACTCTAACATACCTTGAATTGAAGTAAAAAAAAAAAAAAAAAAAGAAAAAAAAAAGAAGTCTAGCTATATGAACCAACCATGGTCGAAATTGAAAAAAAAAATGGAAGAAATAAAAATTCTGCATTTGTTGTGATGATGGGGACCTTGTATTGGTGTCTTAATATGATGTTTTTAACTTAGAAAAGGGTACAGAAAAATTTGTTATGTTTGGTTAAAAATTTAGAGGAGAGAAAGATATAAATGTGAGCTGAAATTTGTCCTGCAATTGAACAACTTTGTGTGCAGAAAAAATTAAATTAGAATTGTGAGTTGTAATGTGTAATTGAGCTGAAAAACAGGGGAAAAACAGGGCACTCATTCGCTGCAGAAAAATGGAATGTAATTGTGCAAAAGAATTGCATTAAAAGCCAAGAATATGGTTTAGATGTGTGCAGAAATTTTTTGCATAAAAAAATGAATGAAGTAAGGTCATTTTCATGCTAACCAAGAAGGAAATTATGAAAAGAGAGTGTTAAAATGTGTGCAGAAATTTTTGGGTAAGGTGGTGAATGTATATGTGCATTTGAGGCCAAGAGGGTAAAGGATGTGTGTGTGTGCATGTATGGATAATATATGTATGCTATGTTAGTATGATAAGATGTGTATTAGTTTGGCGAGTAACCTAAAATGTAAGAAATGCATATGAGTATGTGTATGTGCAAGAATTGTTGAATGTGAAATATTATAAAGGAGTGATGAATTTAAGTTGGTGTGTTGCATGCTTAATTTTAAAGGTTGAATGTTACAAAAAGTGCAATGCAAATGTGGACTGTTTTATGCATAAAGGAAGTGAGACTTGAGCATATAAGTTTTGAAAATTGTGGATTGTTTTGGGGTATACAAAGAGATAAGATGTGAAAGTGATGGTTTTGGGTGATTTAAAGTGGCATTGTTTTGTTAGGAAGGTATAGGAAACCTTAGAGCTTTTGGATTGAATTGTGTGCCTTTGGAAATGAGGAATTGAAATTTACAATTGGTGATGAAAATGGTATAGCACATGTACACATTTGAAGCCTAGCTATGAGACCCTAAGTCTTAATCTTAGACATAGGATTAATTAAAAGTATAAATTTAACATAGTGACTTTTGAAATTGTGGCACAAATCTTATATATACATTTTGTGTTTTGTCATTGTAGTAACACTTGGTGATCGAACGAGGGGAGCACGTTGCTTATACAGTGTGGTATATTTTGAGGAGTGACATACTCTCCCATATACTGTGAGTGAGACTTTGATGAAATGTTCTTGATTGAACAAAATTTCATGATTTTAACTTGTTTTCAAATGACATGATTTATGATGCGTATGTAACTATGAGTTTTGAAGCATGTTTTACAAATATTGCTTTTGTGGCTATTGAAGTGTCCAAACAATGATTTGAATATTACGCATCCATGTTTTGTATTGAAATGAGATTGTGCCACATTTTGATAATTGATATGATTTATGAAATGCTAAATATTGGCACATTTTTATTGATATGATTATGATTCTTACCAGTGGGTCAGTGTACCCTTGTGATACTATGATGATGACATTGATGATTCCGTAGCTACGAAGGGCGTTTGTAGAGACACCAGTGTTGCCCGGATATGCTTTTGCAGGAGGTATCCACAAACGTCATATGTATAGTCACGGCCAGATGAACCAAATCAGGAAAGACATGTGTGACGTCACTGTCTAGCTCCGGGTGGGGTTCTGTACATGGTTGATGATATGTGTTCGATTTGATACGAGCTCGTGGTGAGACCCTGGCCAACATTGGGGAGGAGAGCTATTGTTTTATACTTGCATATTAAAAACCAACAATGCGCCCATCATAGGTCGTGGTAGACCTTTGCTAGGAATATTTATGGCAAGCTCTAAATGATTTTTGACATTTATTGATGGATGCACATGTTTTACTTATGTTGTGTGATATATGGCTATTGTGACTTATGAAAATGCCATGATTTAATTGAAATGACATCCTGTTTTAAATTAAATTTTGACACTCCATTTTCACACATATTATTGAGAACATAATGTTGATCCCCTCACTCACTGAGTATTCCCCATAATACTCACCCCTCACTTTTCCTTGATTTCAGTTAGACTAGGCAGGGAAATGTGTCGAGAGATCTCGGCACACTTGACTTATGTTCGGAGACGTTGGGCTTGGGTATGGTATCGACCATTCTTCCGAAATAATATTGGATGATTTATATTTATTTGAGGTCTATAGAATGACCAATATATATTTTTATGGGATGACTATAATTATATTATGTAATGTAAATTGAGACTCTCAAAAGTGTTGCATAATTACGCATGAGGCATTGCATTACATTTTTAAATTTCATTTACTTGGGAAATTTTATTTTGAGGATACACAGGTTTTGAACATGTTTTTAAATAGGTTTTATTAGGTGAAGATGTAAGCCTTGCAGTGTCCCGGTATATGGGGAGGTTCTGCCCGTATATTGAGATATCGCAGCGATTGTCTCGTGCTCGACTCGAGGGTCGGGGCGTGACTCTCTCTCTCTCTCTCTCTCGACAGATCGTTATCGAAGGAATCAAACACTTCTCCTCCCAGTCAATAACACTCAATGGGATCTCGTCATAATTAAGCCTACTATTTCAACAAGAAACGTATTTCTCTAGAAAGGAAGGGAATTTCGAGGATCTAATTGTTAAGGGAAAGAATCTTCTCGTATAATTTAACTCCCTAAATGATAACAACATAAAATCTTTGACATTTTTAGATCCGAAATCCCTGAATCACTCCATAAGGAAACTAGGGTTGTAATATCTTGCGACAACATGATTCTCAGAAGTACACTATATAAAAACTTTCGAGGTGTCAAACCAGATAAGTCCTCTAGCTCAACATAGGAAACACAAGGGTCATAGGGAGATCCGTCCTCCCATGTTCTCAATCTGTTTATCCTTTCAAAAAGTGCTCTTTCTGAATTGAGTATCGGAGTCTTCCTCATTAGAGCACCATCCAATGATTTTTTTTAGGTTTCAAGCCTCCTTATTAAGCACCCATTCAACTCACAGAGAGCTAGATCTGTGGAGCCAAAACTCACCTCCAATAAAATTAATAAGAGGTATAAGGCTTGATTGGTAGTAAAAGATTACACTCAGTAAAAGGGTATTAATTATGAGGAAATCTTTTCTCGATAGTGAGATTTACCTCTATTAGACTGTTGTTAACAATAGTAGCCAATGCAATATTATTAGTCGCAAATAACACGGAGTATGTCCTTTTAATCAAGAAATAATTGTCTTTCAATTTTAAGATTAAAGATTTGGGTAAGGCTGATTGTGTACTAGAAATTAAGATCCATAAAAATTATTCCAAGAGATTAGTTGGCATTATCTCAAGAGTTCTATATAAAAAAGGATTCTTAAACAATTCAGGAAAGAAAATTACAAACTCATTGATATTCTTGTGGATAAAGGCGATAGTTTAAGTGATAACATAAACTCCTGATGAATAGATAAAATGTCTAGAGTACCATATTCCAGTACAGTTAGGAGATTCATGTTATGATATGTAATTATCTCGACATTTGTCATGTTGTGGGTTTAGTCAGCAGGTATCAATTCAGTCTAGGGAAAAGTTATTGGATTGTTGTGAAAAGAATATTGAGATATCTGAAAAAAATTATAGATTATTTCCTTTGTTATCAAGGAAAAGATCTAGTATTACAAAGATACGTAGATGCTAATTGAAGAGATGATTTAAATGAGAGAAAATCTACATCTAGTTATATTTTCTTGCTCAATAATAGTGTCATCTCATGGAATAGTAAGAAATAAACATGTATATCACTTTCTATGATAGAAGCAAAATATGTGGTCTTTGTTTCAGTAGTTGAGGAAAAAGTTTTGTTGTGTAGATTTTTATAATATTTGAGAGTAGTAAACAATATAGTGGGTGTTATGACGATTTATTGTGATAATTAGTCAGCTATTACTTAAACTAGAGACTACAAATACCATAACAAAACTAAACATATAGATACAAATTCAATTTTGTTAGAGACATGATTAAAAAGAGGGAAAGTGACACTAAAATATATACCTATACATTGAGGCTAATCCTTTTTATGAAATTAATACCTAGAGACATGTTTGTGAGATATGTTTAGATCACATGAGTTGCATAGGTTGAGATTGTATTTGTGTTCACAATTGTGATTGTAATCGTATTCAGAATATATATATATATAAAGTAATGCTTATATTTATTAACATTTGAATTTTATTTTTATATTCAAAATTCTTGTACCTACATTTAAAAATATGTCGGACAAGTTTTGAAGATTGACTCTCTCACATAAGCAATCGCCTCTAATGTTTGTGTGATATGTACAGATGATAAAATATTAATTTGAGATAGATTAACATACATGCCACTTTAGTGGAGTACTAAAATGAGATTACTAATTGTGTTACATATGTGATAATCAAAATGGATTCCCCACAATCTATTGAACTTGTCTAATAGGTAGGTGTGAGTTTTTCTTAATATTATGTGATTTTGGAGAACTTGTAAAAAGGAAAACTTAGATCTAGTGTTGTATATACTTGAACTAAGATCTATACGATGCATTATTTTTAGAAAAGAAGACATATGCTTCAAAATGGGAAGAAAGAGTATCAAAGCAATTGTTTAATACCACGTGTGTTTATGTGACCATATGGGTAATGAGAAGGTACTTCCCACTTTACCTCATTGTGTAAGATCCGTAGTTTCATGTTTAATCTCAATTCATATTCTTAGGACTTTTGACTGTCTCTTAAAATTTTATTTTAATGCTACTATTTTAGCATGTAACTAAGAAATCATGGTTGATTTAATTTGGCGGTGCATATTTAAGAAAGCAATTAAAATAAGGTTGAAGTTAGTAGTATGAAAGGAAGACAGTCTTTGACTAATACATTACTCTGTATTCACAAACCGATCAATTATATATATGATTTAGTATTTAGAGACATAATTATAAATACATGATTTGAATTGAACCAACTGTACACTTATATTGTTTTGAAGAATGAGAGATACGTTGACTGTGTCTAGTAAAAGAAGTCTATAATATGGCGAGATACAACATCCTCATCATCATATTGAAAAGTAAACTGCTATATATTATTAAGCGGTGTATAATCTTAGAACTCTTGGTATTCTCGCGGGTCACATGATCTACTTGTCAATATGATATTGGTGTTCGATTGTAATAATCACGCTTTATGCAAGTCTAACTCTTGTGTGCGACTGAAAGATATTGGAAAATAGTATGACTTTGCCTATGTGGGTAGATCCAAATCCTTTTAATATGAATTTAAAAATGAAAAGAGAATAAAGGGGAGGGAGTGGTTTTTGATAAAAACCACTTAACTTCCACAATTCCCTCTCTCTCTCTCTCTCTAACTTTCTTTAGGAGGAATGAACTTCTAGTGTGTGTGATTTGTTTTTTTTTTTTTTTCCCTATGTAAATATGGACAAAGGAAGAAAAACATTGAGAGGGCATTTTTTTGAGAGTGAGAAAATAAGAGAGATTTTCTCATATTCTAAAAAATCGAGAAAGGGTTTTGAATAGTTGATCATTATCCATCATGACATTTGGATTATGAACAAAAGAATATGAATAGTTGATCATTATCCATCATGACATTTGGATTATGAACAAAAGAATATGATTCGATTTTCACGATACACTTCTAGATCTAGAATATCCAATCATAAAAAAAAGGTAATTCTAACCCATTTTAAGATTCTAAAATTTTTGAATGAGATAAATATGTTTATTGATTTATTTTAATTCCCACATAATCAAATCTTAGATTTGAAAATTAAGAAAGGAAAAGATTACATTAAGAGATTTTTTTTTAAAAAAAAAAATTAGACCCAACAATGATCAGATTAAATTAATCAAATTATGATTTCAAATACTAATTGATTATACAAATAATAATAATAATAATAAAAATACTCAATAAATGATACTTGAAAGTATCCGATTCTAGAAAATATAATTTAGTTGATTAATTATGATGTTAGAAGAATAATTGATTGAAATATATGTATTATATTATTTTATGTTTTTTAAAAATTGTGTGAGATAAAATTTGGTATTTTTTAATGAGATAAGTACGGAATTGATAAAAAAAATTTTAAAAAAGATTTCTGAAAAAAAAAATTCAGTTTCTAACATGGATTGTTGTATTTTAAAAACTCGACAAATACTATTCATAGATCGTTTAAATTTTAAACACTCAACCAATTCTATTCAGTCACTATTCATAAGTTGGTCGAGTTTTGAAAACTCGATTAATCTCTAATGTAAACACTATTGGTTGAGTGTTAAATACTCAATCAACTTGTGAAACAGTGTATCAATTGTGAACATTGTTGGTCTCAATTGTGAACATTATTGATCGAATTTTGAATCAATTTGTGAAACAGTGTATCAATTGTGAACATTGTTGGTCTCAATTGTGAACATTATTGGTCGAGTTTTGAAAACTCGACCAACTTATATCATTTTTCGAAATTGTTTGACTTCAAGGTTTTTTTAATTTTTTTTTTATATATATTAAATCTGAGCTTCTCTCAATTTTTAATAGCCAAAGCTTTTTTTTAAGGATAAAATTTTGAAATTAGTTCCGGAAAGTGAGAACATCGCAGAAACGGAACAATCCTTCAAGATAATTTTTCATTTTTTTTTCTTTTCTTTTTATTATTTTTTTATTCCTCCCCATTTCTTTTTCATTCTCTCCTCTTGGGTTTTTCAGCAGTGCTGTAACGGAGAAATGAGATGGCAAACCCTAGAAGGACATGGTCCTCGAACACGACGAGCCAGAGCATAGAGAATCAAAATCCATTTCAATCACAGACTCAGACCCAGAGCCAATCGATTCTCTTCTTCTTGAAGAAGCCTCAGGCCTTCCCATTCCTCCTCTCTTTCTTCCTTCTTCTCACATGGCTCTCTCTCAGGCTCCAAAACTCCTCCCGTTTCTCCTCTCCCCCACAATTCCATGCCTCCACTCACACACGAGACGAAGAAGATCTCAATGCCAATCTCGTCAGATTCCCTTCTGCCTTCCCTTCTCAGATTACCAGGGACAAGAGAGGCTGGTTGCTTGATCCCATCACTCTTGCTCGTGATGCTTCCATTTCAGGTTCATAAATAACCTAAAATTCTCACTCTGTTTTCCTTAGTTGGGGTTTGATTTGGGGGGTCTCTGCGTTTTGCAGGTGGTGCAAAGTCTTGCGCTTCAATTCATGTGGGCGAAATCCGACCTGGTGGTGTTAGAGGCAATCATCGGCACCATGATTGCAATGAGACACTTGTCATCTGGGGTGCTGACACCTTGTTTAGGGTATTTGCTTTATGCTCCCAATTCACATAGAATACTTTTCAGGAAGAGCTACATTTTCTTTTTGTTTTTTTTACGAATAAATAAAACTCATCAAAATAAAATTTTGACAAGGTTAATTTGAGGGGATTTGTTGGTAATATATGGATGATGCAGAATGTTTGTCTGTTTTATCATTTTTTGCTACCTGCTGTTCATCAAACTAGGTTCAAGGGCTGATTTGCAATTTTTACGTCTGCAAGGAGAGCAATGATTTCTAGGTTAAACCAAGCACAAGAGAAAGAGAAGATGGAGATGCATAGCTTTTAGCACCACTAGTGGAAGAGTTACAAAAATAGATAACCTTAGACTTTTGATCCTGCTTCCTGATTGCCTTCAACATTCATTTGTGGGTACATGGTGACATTTTGATTTTGTGTTGGTAGACCTTAAAGCGAACATTTACATGCTCGGATGTGAAAGTAATTAGATCCCTAGGTCAAGTTTTCATGTTGACACTGGCAATTGAATAAATACTTAAGTTCCAAAATGCCAAAATCTTTATTTCAGTTGCTATGAAATTCCCTTTTTGCTCTCATTGTGGAGCAATATACGGATTTGACCCATTTTTTAGAAAAGGTTTTCTAAAATAACTCATAGAGGAAAAAAATTCACGAGATAATCTAATTTTGTCGTATGTTCAACATGCGACATGAGCATGTCACAGATTGAACATGCGACATGAGTAATGTTGCATGTTCAAGATGCGATATTGCATTTGTTGCATGTTGAACATGGGACAAATACATGGTTAAGACCTACATTCTCTTCTCCCACTCATGTCGCAGGTTCAACATGCGACAAAAGTGGGTTATTTTGCGAATTTTTTTTTCTCCGTGAGTTGTTTAAGAAAAATTTTTTAAAAAGTGGGTCAAATCCCTACATTGCTTCTCGTTGTGGTAAAAAATTCTCATATTCTGTATTTGTAGATCTCCATAATGAATTTATTGGTTGAAATTTGGATATTGGATGTATAATGTGATTGATTCTTGTTGCTAGTGCATAAAAAATGTAAAATCAGCTTGAAAGGACATAATAAGTTTGGCATACCTAAATATATGGTCTTCCTGGGTTAAGATTCTTGTTTTCTTATTCCCTTGCGATTACCTGCAGTTGGAGAATACTAATGTGGTTGGAAAAGGTTATGCTGAAGTTAGAGTTGGTGCAGGCGAAGTCGCTGTTGCAGTTAGCCCTAGTGGAACGGCTCATGCACTGAGAAATGTGGATCCAGTTCGTGTCACATTCTTCATTGGTTGTCAAGACAATATAATAAGTTATAGCAACTCTTCTACTGACTTCAATGTATGGAAAGATTTTTGAGTATTACTTTTCTATGAGTGCACACAACCTTAAGTCAATATCCTGAGATATGCTGCGGGTTTTTATTAGTCTTCTGGTTGTTCACAAGTTTTCAGAAAATCAGATTAGTGGAAGCACTGTACATAAGGATCTTATTGAATTTTACTGCTTTTTTTTTTCGGTCACTCGGGTGGAACTCCAAAGCTATGTTGCTTGACTTTACTGGGTTTGAGCCATTAGATAAGCAATGTAATATCGCGACCTTCTTATAAAAAGAAACGAAGGAATTACTACCCAGATGATATTTCTCTCTCGCTCTCTCTCAACAATACGCCCTTCCCATTTCGGATTCTTAATTCTATTGCATTTGTTTTGAGTCTCCAGCTGCTCAAGTTGATGCAAATGGAAAGAAAATGTTGGAATTCAAAGTTACTTAAAAAAAGTGAGCTAAATGTTGTATTTACACTGCAATACCGGAAGAGATGTGATATAATTCTTCTTAGTTGCTTTGCGTTCACAATTATTGACAATCATATAATACCTGATCGACAAGATAAAATCTGTAGGATTTACAGCCAGTGATAGGCAATAACTGGCGCCTTTTATTTCGAATTGTTGTTGTCTTGCTTTGTTTTCTATCCTGCAGTAATCTGTATGACCTTTATTTGTTCTGTGCCCATCCTATTGCATGCCAATCTTCTTCAATACTTTGCATTTGTTTTGTTTTGTTTTGTTATTTTTTTTCTTCTTTATTTCTGCTAGTATTTTTAATGAATTTCTTTGACGATTCTTCCCATGCATGCCTGACCCATCAGTGTATTTGAGTCCTAATGTTGTCAGTGGAAACGATGCATGCTGCTTGTGGATTTCTTTGGTTTTGCTGATTGGAATAGTGTTTTAGATGTTCTCTGTCGAGTTATAGTTGTTAGCTCAACTTTTTATTACTTTGACAAGACTTGTGTTTATATGATCTTGTCACAATAGTGGTATGGAATGAGTATACAATATTAGGACTGCATTTAATGTTTACGGAGTAATTGTGAATTAAAGAGTAATTCTTATCTGCCATTTTAGTAGTCACATGTCAAACATAATATTGGGTTTAGAAAAACAAATAAAATATATAATATTTTAGCTGATTGTTGAGGGCGCATGTCATGGTTGCTGAAAGCTAGACTTTTAGCTGATTAATGAAATCAGGCTACAAATTTTGAATTGGACTAGAATGGCTTTAGAAGATCATAATTTGCTACATACTGTTGGTGCAGTGTTGAAGAAGATGGGAACTAGAGGAGCATGAAAGGGGAGTAAGTGAGAACTGAGAAGAATTAGTGATACGCTAAAGAGTCGGGTTGTGTTTCTGCCTAGTGGTCATAAGTTTTGTCACCGATAACGTAATCAACCCCTGCTCCTCCTCTTGGGCTAGCCCAGCGCACCGTAGCTGAAAGAATACATTCAGTTGTCCTAACCAAATGATTCTTTCAGCTTTGCTTTTTAAGTAAAACAGTCCGCTATTCCAAGGATAGGTCTATAACACACCAAGAATAAGCAATGGGTCATATAGGTCACAATTGAAAGCACAGTTGTAATTAGTGATAAGAGGTTAGACTAGCAAAAGGAAGGAAAAAGTGAAAAGAGATAACTGACCAAAAATAAAAAAAAATGATTGACAGAGAGAACATAGAAGAAAATGGTGGCCACGGGCGAGTAGAGACGAGGGTGAGAAAGAAGAGAGAAATGAGAAAGAAGAAAAAAGAGAGAAGGGAGTGATGTGCATAGAAATAAAGAGAGAAAATTAATTGAAAAATAATCAAGATGACAGAGAAGAGAGCCTGGCCACCGAGAGAAAGCAAGAGGTAGGTTAGAAAATAACCCTTTGGTGAAAACCATCATCTATATATCCAAGTTCTCATGTTAAACCTTGAAGAGAATATTAAATCAATAATCGGAAGCGTACCTGAATTCATAATGACCAATTACTATTTAAAGCCGTGCAGTTGGCTTTACAAATCAACAAAGATTCCTAAGAAACCCCTTTTATCTCCTCTCTTAGTTTTTTCTCTTGATGATGAGATGTCAGAAAGAATAAATGTCCGGTATGATTGGGGATCATAAACACTATATATGAATAAGTTTGTTATCTTTTATTATTCCTATCTTATTACATCGTAAAAATAGAATTATCCCTTAACTCTCTACATATTAAAGACCCACAACCTATCAATACATTAGAGTACAAATTATCTAAAATTTTAGCAAATCACTTTTAAAGTAAACATAATTATTCACATATGAGCCCAATATTGGATTAAAATCCAATAATCTTCCATTTGGATTATATGTACAATATTAAAATTATGCATTGCAAAAATAACCAAGAGTTTAACTTTGTTATCATTACCAAAACGTATCTATAACATATCCGGTCCATCAATTATATCAACATAGAATCAAAACGGCCTTCATTATATCTATCATAACTTGACCCATCAATGGCCATGTATACTATATAACTTAATGATATGAATCATGACGTAGATGTGTAATATGGAAATTTCATATAATGTGATCTTAACATGTCTATTTTCAATTGATGCACTTTAAATTTTACTATGATCAAATCATACCCAAATCAGAGTATAGATAAATAAAGACTTTATTTCTATAGAAATAACCTGAAAATATCCATAAACTGATATAATACAAATGTGTCTATATTAAAAAAGTATCCAAAAAATTACACTTTTCCGCTAAAACTAAATATCTTCAAATGACATAACACTTATACGAGTAGTATACTTATGAAACACTTTGGGTGGCAATTCCTAAGTAAGCGGATTCGCAGGCATATAGTTTGTACCGATATGCTCTATAAACAACTGTTCACTCTGAATTATTTCCTTGGTAACCAAAAACTTGATATCTATATGTTTTGTTTTCATTGAGCTCCTCTTGTTACTGGAATATAAAACTGTTGACTTATTGTCTCAAAATAATTTGAGTGGTATATTAATTCCATCCACTGTGCACAGTCTTGTGTTAAATTCCACAACCATATTATGGCATTCAACACTTCATAACATGCTATGAACTCTATCGTCATGGTAGAAGAGGTTATTAAAGACTATTTAGGACTCTTTCAAAAGATAGCACCCCAAGCAAGTAGGTAGAAATATCCCGACATAGATTTCTTATTATCCTGACATCCAATAATATCGGATTTAGTAAACTCAATGATCTCAAATTGATCTAATCTCTGATATGTATATAGTCTTTTGTTCTATGTAAGTATCGCCAAGACCTCTTTCGCTACTTTCTAATGGTCTACTCCTGGATTGCTTAATTATCTCCTCAACATCTTTATCATATACACAATATGCAGATGTGTACAAATTAAAGCATATATCATATTACCACTGCTGATGCATAAGGAATTTTCTATATTTTTGTTACCTTAAATGCATTTTTAGGACACTAACTAAGACTAAATTTGTCTCTCATAGCCACAGGGTATCACCCGGTTTGTAGTCTTGCATGTCATATCTCTTCAGAACCTTTTCGATACAACTTTTTTGTAATAATCCAACAAAGCCCGGAGACCGTACTTGGTAAATCTAAATTTCTAAAACAAAAGAAGTGTATAAAGATCTTTCATCTCAAAATTGTTAACTAGAAATCACTTATTCTTGTGCAATAATTCTATATCATTGCTGGCAAGTAAATGCTATTGACATATAAAACCAAGAAAATATAGTTGCTCCTATAGAATTTATGGTATATGCAATCATCAACAAAATTCATCTCAAAATAGAACAAGATGATAAGTTGGTGAAATTTGAAATACCATTTTCCGAGATGTTTGTTTGATCCCTTAGCTAGATTTTTTTAAGTTTGTAGATCATTTTCTTCGAATCTCCCAACGCAAAGTTTTCTAGCTACACTATATAATTGTTTCATCAATGTCACTATTTAGAAACACTGTCTTTACGTCCATCTGATGTAGTTCAAAGTTGGCATGCACCACAAGTGCCATTATAGTATTGAATTTGTCTTCCGAAAAAACTAGAGAGAAAATCTCTTTATAGACAATGCATTCTTTCTATGTAAAGTGCTTTGTAACAAGACGAGCCTTGTATCTCTTACATTGTCTTTCAAATCCCTCTTGTTCTTAATATTCATTTGCAGTCAATGAGTTTCGCACTTTTTGATAATGGGACAAGTACCCATATGTCATTGTCCTTCATAGACTTATTCTCTTCATTCATGGCACCAATCCACTTCTGAAAAGTTAAAACTTTCCATGGCTTCATGAAAGTTGATCAGATCATATTCCATCCCCATAATGTCAGCCTTATATTCTTGAAGAAATACATTGTAGTCATCTAGCACTGCATTTCTTCTTTGTTTAGTGGTATAGATTATTGAGGTGGTAGAATTTATTTTTCGTGAATAAATTCTTAAATGTGAGATTGTCTAATATTATCTTGGTCTATTATATCTTGAATGAGATCAAGAATAGAATCCTAATCAAGGTCAATAATACATGTGGGAATATCAACATATTCATTTTCAAAGACAAAATCTCTAATTGTATCCCCCATAAACTCGATATCCTCAAAAAATTGGACATTTCTCAACTCAAAAATGAATTTAGTTATGGATTCATAAAATTTGTACCCCTTGAATCTTTTAGAATATCAAACAAAATAGCAACTCACCATCCTTGAGTATAGTTTCTTTTCTTAGGCTTATAAGGCCTTGCCTCAACTGAACAACCCCAAAGGTACAAGTGCTTAAATTAGGGCTCTTGCCTGTTCAAAGTTCATAAAGAGTTTTGGCAATCACTTTATTTGGGACCCTATTAAGGATATATACTACAGTCTTAAATGCTTCTCTCTAGATTGATTCTGGTAAGATAAAATGAGAAATCATATACCTTACCATGTCCTTAAGCGTGATATTTCATCTTTTAGCAACACCATTCATTGTGAGCTAATCTAGCATACTGTACTCTTGGATAATGCTACATTCCTCTAGGAATTTAGCAAATAGTCCTACGTGTTGTTCACCTGTATTATCATATTTGCCATAATATTCACCACCATAGTTAGATCTGATGCTTTTAATCCTTTTGCTGAATTGGTTCTCAGCTTCAACCTTATAATTTTTTAACACATTTAGTGACCGTGACTTTTCACAAATAAGATATATATAACTATATCTAGAAAAATCATCTATGAATATTATAAAATATTGATTACCATTCCAAGCAACCGTACGAAGTGGTCCACTGATATCTGTATGTAATAGTTCTAAGACATCCAAAGTCTATAAGATTCAAGTATCCTTTTACTAGTTTGTTTCCCTTTATGTAGTTAACACAAACATCAAAGTCTATAAATTAAGAGAATCAAGAATTCCATCTAACACAAATCTATCAATTCTCTATCTATAAATATGATCTAATCTCTTATTCCATAATTAAACAGTATTCTCATTGGTTAATTTTCTTTTTATGCCTTGTGATTCATTAAATAAAGCAATTGTATCAACTAAATAAAGCTGATCATAATTTGATAAAGAACCGAAACCAACCAATTTGGAATAATGAAACAAATTGAATTTTTCATTTCCAAAGGAACAATAATAACTAGATTTGTTCAAAATAAAAATAGAAAGCAAATTTTGTCAAAAAGACGGTACAATAAATGTCTTATTAAGATTTAAATAAAATCCAATATTTAACAATAATCTAAATTTTCTGATTGTCTCAACTTGAACCATCTTATCGTCGCCTACATAGATATATCTTTCATTATCATTTGGCTGTCTGTAACTTAGATAGTCCTGCATAGACACACTAATGTGAGCTGTTATAATAGAATCCATCCACCTTGTATGTCTAGGTATCCATGTTAAATTAATCTTAGAACAAATCAAATTAAGAAATATACCTTTCATAGGACACCATGCGTGATAGTTGATACATTCCTTCTTCTTATGACTTTCAACTACACAAAAAAAACAACCAATACCTTTTGATTTATTCAATTTCATTTGTTGTTTCTTTTGAGGTATCGTATCTATAACTTCCTTATCTTTTTTCCTTTTCTTTCCCTTATCTTTGTCTTTAGAGGTTGAGACCAGATAAGTACTCTCTACCTTATCTTGTTTCGGTATGTCCTTTTCCTTAACACAGTGTGATATGAGCTCATTCAGAGACCACTCTTTTTTATATTTATAGCTCACTTTAAACTAGTTAAGCTATGATAGAAGAGATATCAAAACTAGATGCACTGGCAATTCCTCATAGAGTTCAAGTTTAAGTGCTTTTAACTTGAAAGTAAGATGAGACGTTTCTAGAATATACTTCCTAATATTACCTTTATATTTACATCTCATTGAAATGAGACTTGTCAAGAGCATACCTATTTCAGCCTTTTCATTCTTGACAAATCTTTTTTCAATATCCGTTAAGAAATCTTTAGCCATAGTAATTTTTTTTTCAAACATTGTACCCCTAAATGTTTCTGGGGTAGCTTTTTCATGATCATCATGCACATGTGATTTGATTTCTTTCATCTTTCAATAACCTTATTTTCATAAGAGGTACTCTTATATGTAAGCAATAGAGAAGAATCAACCCTTTACACAGGGTCAAGATCCATATCTCTGAGAACTATCTAAAGGTTGGCTTCTTATTACTTGAAGTTAGAGCCATTTAGCATAGGGATTGATTTGATGTTGACAATAATGTTAGCAAGAGTATTCATAGCTAAATCTGGAGAACAAAAAACAAACAAAACAAGCTCACGTAAGTCTTAAAATAAAATAATAATAAATTCAAATAAAAATAAATCCCATTTTAAGATACCGGACATATCATTAATATTTTATCTTTTGATAAAAATATTAATCTGTAAGTGATATGTTGGTGTAGTAATAAAATATTGACAATAAGAACATGTCAAACAATAAATCTTCGTTTGGATCGATTTGTTGTTCACTTGTAAAATCGAATAATTATCACATGTTTATTACAATAGATGCATATATAATTCTGTTAAATATCGACCTTCTCCTGGGCTAGTCAATATTAAAATAAGCTACATGGACACAACTGTTTATATCCCAAATTATCTTAATTTATATAAAAGATATCACGTTGATGACATGTTGTTTTAATTAATTTATCTTAAAATATATATAATCATACTAATATTTGAATTTAAAATTATATTAATAAATGGATTTAGATTCAATTTTATTCTAACGGGTTTGTTAAGATTTGAGCCCATAAGTGGCCTAAAATTGATGGCCCAAAATAAAATAAAATAAAATGTCATATTCCATAACCTATTATTTCACTTGAATAGGCAATTGAACACTTCATAGTAATCAAAATTGATGTTCCACTAATAATTAATGCAAAGTGCATGATTCCTTAATTTCAATTTCTCCTTTTTTTTTTAACAAACATCTCTCCTACCAAGCACAGCCAAAGGAGTTTGAACTAATATATTCACACTTCTATGAAACATTTCATCTAACACATAATGTACCCAATATTATGTAACCCATCAAAACATTTTAGATTACTCAAAATAATAACCTTCAGAAATACCAACACATGGGAAAAGGCCTCTTTTTTTAATAAAAACTAATTCAGTTTCTAAATTTATAGAAACGAACTCAAATAAGATGAAAAATAGAATTTTCCATTAATCTTCTTTACCTAGAAAATCAAATTCAACCAATACAAATGATATATATATATATATATATATGTATATATAATTTAAATCCAAAATAAACAAGACAAATAACTATATTCATATTCGACTGAAAATTTTAAGAAATTATTTTTCAATGATTAAATATAAGGGGACTTTGGTACCAATTATTAGAAAATAACCATCTGATAACAACAATCATCTATACATTTGATGTTTAATGTTAAACAATCAAGAAATCATTAGATTAATAAGCGTAAACGTACCTAAATCTATAATACCAATTATTATTTAAACCCATGTAGTTGACCTTTCAAATCAACATGGATTCCTAAGAGCAATTTCCTCTCTTAGTTTTCTCTTTTGATTATGTGATGCGAGAAAGAATGAATGTCTCGTGTGATCCGAAGACCATAACCACTATATATGAATAAATTTGTTATCTCTTTGTTTCCCTATCTTATCTCATCAAAAAAATTGGAATTAATGATCTCTACATATTAAAAGCCCACACTCTATCAAATGTGTTAGAGTTCAAATTATATAAAATTTTAATAGATCCCTTTTAAATGGATTTAATTTTATATAATAGTTTGTAACAAATAATAATTCACATATAAGTCCAATGTTAGATTAAGGATCTAATATTGTTGGATCAGACATTGATCAATAATGGCGAGAGAGAAAGAGGAAGAAAGGGATGATTCAAGAGGAGAGAGAGAAGAAAGGAGGAGGAGGGAGAAAGGCAACCAGAGAGAGTTTTCTTCTCAGGGCTTTTTTGTATTTTCATCCCAAAACTGGCTCTATTTCAAATGGGCTCATAATTGGTCATAGTTTCTGGCTTTTGGATATGCTTACTTGGAAATAGTCAAACCTTCATTCCCTCAAAATGTCATTTTCCCAAAAGATAAAAGAAGGCATGCGGCGTAGAGGGGCATGTTCTCTTTGTCTCACCAAAACAAAGTTGATCACCAGAGAACAACTAAATCAACCTTAGTTTTATGATTTCCTTACTAAGATTAGGAGCTTAATATTAATATAAGGGGTGAGTATAATCCACATACTCAGTGAGTGAGGTGCAATGACTATATAATAACAATAAATGAATTTGTGAGAGTGGCAAGTCAAAACATCATTTTCAAATTTTATTTTATCCATTTGCAAATATATCGCGTAATTCAAAATAATATGCATCCTTATCATCAAATCATACATCAATGGGGTGTCAAAAATGTATTTTATCCATAGTTTGGCCTAACTAAGGTAAAATCCACCAAGGGGTCACCACAATATCATAAGAATAAAACACATATATCTTCCACCCTTCCCTTGGTGTTGACACGGTCCTCACGGGTGCTCATCTATTGGATTCGTTGCCCAGCGATAGGGGACACAAACCCCTACTCCCGTGTTACCCCACCACGTCACCCCATCGGGTAAATGCTCAATACCGTGGTAGGGAGTGCGCTATAGCCACTATGCACCATCTCATAATCATACACATGTGTCATATATCATCATTCATAAATCTTTATTCGTAAAAACAAGGCACATCAAGTAACTATAATATCAGGATGTAATTTTTTTACCTAACAACATTTCAAGACATGTCACAAACACTAAAGCATTTCTAAATCACATTTTAAATTTCATTTATAAAATCATGATCAAAACTATTTTTTATTTAAAGTCAAAAATAGATCATCCCACTCACCTCGACCGGAAAGGGTACGCCACTCCCCCTAACTATCCTCGTTTCTCGAACAAGTCATCTCTCGAATCCTAATCCTAAGTAAAACAATATCATTTATTAATTCAGTATGATATAGTTGGATTACAACATACATATAAAAATGGCCTCTTTCATTAGGTTAAATTTCAATTTTCATACTTAGGAAAATTTCTACAAAAATATAACGCGCAGGTTTAGTAAAATCATGATATCATCAAAAATATTGATCAGATTCAAATGATTTAAATTTTCTCTTACATTTAAGATATATATCTCCAATGTTTATGTTCAGACAATCTTCAAATTCTGAATACACGAATTTATAAAAAATTTATCACTTTTCATACTAAGTTCTTAAAACCAATTTTGCATAGTTTTGGGAGAAATTCCATATCTCCCAGTATACTTCTCTAATTTAAGTGATTCTTATCTCAAATTGAAGATAAGATATAGATCTAAAACTTTATGGTTTTGATCATCCTCAGTTTCTAAATGTATAATTTTATAAAATTCAGTATTTATCTCGATTTTAGTTTTAGAACTACTTCTGCACAGTTTTAGTAAAATCATCATAACTTTCTTCATACAACTTTGATTCAAGTGATCTGTATCTCAAATTAAAGATAAGACAGAGACCTAAAACTTTTATGTTTAATGATTCTCCAAATTATGAACATAAAATACCTCAGAAATTGATACAAGTTACTGGTCGTACACAAGACATGAAACAGAATTTGTGAAACATGCTAAACTTTCAAAAATCACCAAAATTTGATTTCTTCCTGAAATACCTCACATGATATACCATTTTAAAGCTTAGAAAGTCTAGTATATAGATAAATAAATATCTTAGATTTTTTAATTCTATAGAATGAGATATCCTAAGAAAACTATACAAGACTCAATCTAGAAATCAACATTTAGCATGCTAATATAGATACCAAAGTAACTACTCATCAAATAATTTAATCTTAGCATAAGTTAGAATATGTTACCTCCTTTGTAAGATCTCTTGCTAATAATATATATCACCACTCTCTTTGAATCTTTGAATTTTTATCACCTTAGAAAAAAATCAAATAACAATAAATATAAATTCCTATACAATACCTTTATACTTCCAATTGAAATTCGAGAATTCCCAAAAATGTTCTTACCTCTTTAGCTCCATGGTTGAACTCAAAATGGATATATAACCCTCACAATTTCATCCAAGGTGAGTTTGAATGAAGAAAATAGGACAAACTCTTCTTAAACAAGTTCTTTTATAAACCTAGTCAAATTTCTTTAACCATTGGATCATTCCATGCATTATCTTGACCTTCCACTTATCCTAGCACTTAAACCATGTAATTATTGATTCAAGCAACCTCTATGCACTCCACCAAGTGTATTTGGACGTCCATGTCAAGGGGAGGAGGTGTCACAAGTTAGAACAAGCTATTTTAGTTAGTTTTCATGCAAAACTTTTTACCCAATAAGCTTTCATGTAGAAATTTCTATCCAATGAGATTTCTTGAATGTAGAAAATCCTATGTGGCCACTAACCAACCTTGCTTCTCTCTTGACCAATCATTTGGCTCCAATTTTCCATCCTTGAGTGGTTTGCAACTTAGTCCCTTAACTTTTCTTAATTACATTTAAACCTCTAACTTTTAACAATTTACATTTTTGGTTCCTATGAAATTTTGTTTTGAAATTTCTTAAATATGTGAAATTTCATTTAAATATCTTTATTTAAGTGTGTAGGCCTTCTCTTAGCTATTTTTGACTTCTTTAGGCCTTGCCGGCGCTTTCCGAGATGTTTTTCGGCTTATCGATAAAATTTTCGGTTTTAGCGATTTTAAGGTGATATCTTAAAATAAATAAATAGATAATTAAATAGATGTCTCAAAAAGATGCTTACATATTTAGAATCATGAGGAGTAGTACATGATATATAGTCACCGAAAATCGGTGTTACACTTCATGTTCAACTTGATTATTTGTCGCCCGGAAGTTAAAGTGGAGAGCATATTCAGCTTTGAAATTATTTGGTCCTACAAGGATGAGTTCATCTCCACTTCCTGAGGAATTTGATGACCCGTCTACATGGAGGGCCCATTAGAGTGACGAGTGATAGAGGTTTCTTCTCGGTCTTCGATGAGGGCCTGTTCAATAAGTAGCGGGAGTGTACATTCTAGTATGAAGTCGGCTAGAGTTTGGCCTTTTATAGTTGTCTCAGTTAGTATTCGATATCAAATTTGCCAAGCTCGATGCTCCACTTAACTAATCGGCCCAAGACATCCCTCTTCTATAGAATCTACTTCAAAAGTTGATTACTCAATACTATGATAGTGTGGGCTTGAAAATAGGGTTGGAGGTATCTAACGATTATGACCGGGGCGAATGCTATTTTCTCGATAGGTCGATAATTGATTTCAACTTCTTGGAGTATGCAACTTACATAGTATACTAGTTTCTATGCATGAGACTCTTACCTCACAAGAACATAGTAGAGTGCCCATTCAAAAATAGAAAGGTAAAGATAAAGTTTCTAATCAAGAACAGGTTGAGAAAGGAGTGGCAGTGACATAAAATACTCTTTGAGTTGTTCGAATGCAGGCTTGTCATTCCATCGTCCATGCAAACTTTCGGAACTTCTTGAGAGCATTGTAAAAGGGTTTGTATCTCTCTCCCACTTTTGACATAAACCGATTTAAGGCTACAATTTGCCCTGTGAGACGTTGCACCTCTTTTACCGTCCTAGGTGGCATCATATCCAGTATGGCTTATATCTTTTATGGATTCACTTTGATCCCCCTATGGGTGATTAGGAAGTCGAGGTACTTTCTCGAGGTGATTTTAAAGGTGCACTTCGCTAGGTTTAATCTCATATTATAGCATTCCAATGTCTAGAACACCTCTTCCAAATCTACAACGTGGTTTTATTCTTCTGTACTCTTGACCAGCAGGTCATCTACATAGGCCTCCATAATTCGGTTGAAGCTGATCATTGAAAACTTTGTTGACCAACCATTAGAATGTTATGCCAACATTCTTAAGGCCGAATGGCATCACTTTGTAGCAATAAGTGCCAAATTCTATGATGAAGCTGGTGTTTTCCTCATCCTTCGAGGCCATGCATATCTGGTTATATCCAGAGTATGCGTCCATGAAACTTAAGAATTGGTGGTCCGAGGAGTCATCTACCAACTTGTCGATGATGGGGAGTGAGTAGTAGTCTTTTGGACATGCCTTATTGAGATCGATAAAGTCTACACATATTCTCCATTTACCATTGGCCTTCTTTACCATAACCATGTTAGCCAGCCACTCGAGGTAGTTAACCTCACGAATAAATCCTGCCGCTAGCAATTTTTGAACTTCCTCTTGTATTGTGAACTAACACTTCAGCGTGAATATCCTTTTCTTTTGTTTGACCAGTTACGAGTATTGTCTATGGTTAGTCTATGAACTATGATTGATAGTTGAATACCGGGCATGTCTTTCAGGGAGTATACAAAGACTTTAGAGTGACAACTAAGATAGTCCACAATCACATTTCGGATGGTTATTGGTAGGCGGGCGCCTACTTGGATTGTCTAGCCTGGCGTATTGGTAACGAAAACTTTAAGTACTTATTCTCCAAAGTGTGGCTTAGACTGGTGTTGGAGCGTGTCTCTAAGCTCAAATGCGTCTATCAAAAAGACCTCCTTTTCCCCTCCTACGTCATAAGTATCACGCCCTGACCCACCCCCGGGCTGAGTACGTAAGCAACCGCCGTGACACCTCAATGCACGGGCATAACCCTCCAAGACATCGAGGCATCGTAAGGCTAAAAACACATCAGTTACAAAATCACATGAATTCCCAAATAATAAAAGTAAAATATCTCAATGTGCCTCAAATGCATGAATATACAATCATAAGATGAGAGTTACCATTTACATATGCCAAAAATAATATACAGTCATCCCAAAGCAAATAAGTACAATGGTCAAACTAAATACTCCAAAATAATACAATAACCTTATATGAATATAGCGGAAGAAACGGGTAACCATACCCTAGCCCAGTCTCCAATATAAGTCAAACGAAATCAAGTCTCTACCAGCCCCTAAATCCAAGACTATACCTATGAAAGGGAAAGTGAGGGGTGAGTATCTATGGGAGGATACTCAGCAAGTGAGGGGATTAACATCGTGCTATCAATATTAAGTGTGAACTTGGAGCGTCAAAGCATATATCAAATATCAAGTGTGCAAAACCAAACGTGTTGTTTCAACCAAAACATTTCTCGGGGCACACATCAGGGAATAACATATGCATCCAACAATATATCATATCATGAAGAGCTGGCCGATCAAATATTCCCGACAAGGGTCTACCTCGACTAATGACGGGCACATTGGGGATTTTCATAATGTAAGTATCAACAGCGACTCTCTACCCCAATGTTGTCCACAGGCTACTACAACTAGTCTGTAAATAATAATAATAATAATAATAATAATAATAATAATAATAATAATAATAATAATAATAATAATATATAAATAGTCGGCCATGTATGGTACCCCGTCCAGTGCTAGACAGAGGTAAACTCACGTCCTCCCCGATGAGGATCAACCTAAGACAACCATACATATGACAATTTGGTGGATACCTCCGGCCGAAGCGTACCCGGGCACAAGGGGTGCCTCTATCAAATGTCCTTAGTAGTTACGGAATGCTATAGGAAGCATATCACAATTTCATAAAGTCGGCCAGGCACGTAGCCCCATGCATCACATCCTCACATCGGCCGGGCATACAGCCCCATGCATCGTATCATAACATCGGCTGGGCGTATAGCCCAAATAGTACATATAAATTCATTTAAAACCATGTGCCAATACCAGTGAAAGCATTAAAATATGTCCATATGTCAAAGAAAGGTGGCACAATATCGAGTTATCAAACTCATGGATGCATATCAATAAAATCAACAGTTGGGACACTCCAATGGTCACAAAAATATGTACATATACTTATCAAAATCCAAAAATTCAGTTTTCACACATATAAAAATCATGTCATTTGAAAATCAGTTAAAACATGTTTTCTCAATCAATAGTAGATATTAAAGTCCCACTCACAGTATGGGGGAGGGTAGATCACTCCCCAAAGTACCACTATAACCAGCAAATGGAACCCCTCAAATCGATCACCAATCACGTCACTACAATGATCATATATGCACACATATGTCACTATAGGAAAATACATGTAATAAATTGTACTTAACAATTTCTTAGTCTAGGGCCAAGTTCTAGAGCATTTTAAATAAATCCCTAATTGTATTTGTACAAAATACCCAAAATTTTCAAAGTTAGGCCCAGTCAAAATCACTGCATGGACATCGTGCTCACGCCGCGCCCTTGCGGGCCCATTGCTCATAACTCCTTGCCCAATTTTAGTACACATGTTCACACAATGCAGGGCACATTTCAACACAAAATAGTATTTCTCCCAAATCTAATTCCTTGGCCAAACATCACTAAAATTTCCATACAATAACCTTAAATTCTCCCAATTCTGTCATGTCTTAGAAATAATACAATCACTTTTTATACACAACTCCAATTCAAGTGAAATGTTTATATGTTGTAGGTAACTTCATGACCTACAATTTAATGTTATGCATTTTCTCAAAATCTCATCACAGAATTTCCAAAAATACTCATTTTTTCTGTTGCGTTCTATATTCAGATTTCGTCCTATTTTTGTGCAGAAACCATGACTTTCACCATACTGGTGCAAACATAATGACATTTAAAAATTTTATACCTAAGACATAGATCTACAATTTTTATGTTTTGAGTTTTACTCAATTATGCCGAGAATGGGGTTAAAATAAATCATGATCAGAACAGACAGGTTTCAATTGGAAACAAGATTTCTGTCAAAACTTCTTTAGAAAAAAGGGTATAACTTTTGATTCCCTTGTGAAAATTGGCTAAAATGTTTATATGTTGTAGAAAAGAGTGATACCTACAACTTTTATGCTTTGAGTTTCTCCAAAATAGAACAGGAAAAGTGTCGTTTTTGCACACTATTTTTATGGTCCGAAACAGAACAACTTTCTGTCGCGTTTTAGGAAAAAAGTCATAACTTTTGGTACAGGTATCAGATTAAGGTGGTTCTTATCTCGTTGGAAAGATAAGACCTAGATCTACAATTTACTTAACTAGAGAATTTCCTAATTCAGACTGTAAGATGCATCAAAATAAAGGCAAATTCACGAACAGAACTAAGAACAAAATTTAAAACAAGACAGAAATTTCGTTACCTAAAGTTTGGAATTTTAAATCCACAAATCTTCACCTCAAAGGCCCTTTCTTCCTCCTTTGTGAATTGATTCATCCTTCGTTAAAATCATGAGTCAAGGCTTAGATTGGCTTAAATCGACATGTACTAAAGAAATTAGAGAAAGAATATGTTCTTACCTAAGGAGGCTTGAAGAAGGGTTGCCGAAAATTCAAGATCTTCTCTCTACGAGGCTCTTGGTTTTGCTCTTGTTCTCACTAACAAGTGTTCTCTTTTGGTCCTAGCCTTGTAGTATGTTGTTCTATGATGAGAATAGGTGGGATTAATGTAAGAATATGGGTGGCTTTTTGTGAAGAGTGAAGGCTTCTTTCTCCCACGGTTTGGACAAGGAAACAACAAGGCACTTGTTATGTTAGCTTTAAATCCTAATTGCACTCAACCATGATCTAAGGTCCACAAATCTTGAACTTCTCCATGCAAAATCCCTACCCTTGATTTGCTTCCACACTTTAATCATTGGAAAGGTCTTATCATCCACTATCTCAATCCAAGGGCTTACATTTGCATGCAACTTCAAGCAAATTTCCTACCCTTGGATCAAGTTTCAACAATTCTCCTTTCTCCTCTCAAATTCGGCCAACCACTTGTCCTCCTTACTCTAACACTTGTTCAATTTATTGTTTTAATAGAATACACTTGTCACATTTCATTTAAGTTTTTGTTAATTGCTAACAAGTCCTTTAAATTATAAAAATTCAAATTTGACCCCTTAAAATTTTTATAATTACACATTAGACCCAAAATTTCATGTTAGGCCTAATTAAATTTATTTAATGTGAAATTAAGGTTATTGAGTCTCTTTTAGTCAAAATTGACGCGATTTGCATTTTACTGGTAAATTTCTAGGGCTTTGTCGATTTAACCCTAGAAATTTATATTCATTAAATTTTTTTTTTTTTTTTTACATTCTCCAAATCTTTATTATCATCATAAGACCATTTGTGGTCATTTCCGAAAATATTTACCTTTGCCGACAATCGAGGCAAAATTCTCTGGGGTCGCTTTATCGAAAAAATTTCTTATTGAAATTCATGAACGTAGTCATCCAAAACATCATATCTATATATATATATATGAATTTGAATACACTATAGGATATACTGAGAGTCGGTGTTACATTTTCCTAATACCCTAGAAACAAGTTTCGTCTCTAAAACTAAAAGAAAACCATACAAAGAAAGGAAAACTACAAAGTGAATAACTGAGGGTACTGTCCCCTCATAGTCTCCTTAGGCTCCCAGGTCTCCTCCTCGACCTGGTCGCTCCGCCACAAAACATGAACTAACGGGGCTGAACAGGTAAGCTCAAATCCTCCCACAGCTCAACTGGTGGGGGCTCTAGCACATGGGAAGGATCCGGCTTATACTTCCCAAGAACTGAGACATGGAAGACATCATGTATGTGTGACAACTCCTCGGGCAAATCCAATCTATATGCCACACTCCCGATCCTCTCAAGGATACGGAATGGCCTAACATACCTGGGGCTCAACTTATCCTGCTGCCTAAATCGAATCACCCCTTTCCAGGGCGAGATCTGCAAAAATACCATGTCTCTAACCTCGAACGAAAGAGGTCTCCGCCTCCGATCAGCATACGTCTTCTGCTGATCCTGGGCAACCTTCATCTTCTCGCGGATGATCCTCACCTTCTCCTTCGTCTCCTCAACAAGCTCAATGCTGCTGAGTCGCCTCTCACTTACCTCGCCCCAACACAGAGGAGTCATGCATCTCCTTCCATACAAAGCCTCATACTACAGCATCCCAATGCTCACCTAGTAGTTGTTGTTATAAGCAAACTTTACTAATGGCAAATGTCGATCCCAGCAACCATGAAAATCTATCATGTAAGCTCTCAACATATCCTCGAGCGTCTGTATGGTCCTCTCCGATTGTCCATCAGTCTGAGGATGATAAGCTATGCTAAAGTTCAGTCTAGTGCGCAATGCCTCCTACAACTGGGGCCAAAACCTAGACGTGAACCTGGGGTCTCGGTCTGAAACAATCGACACAGGTACCCTATGCAATCAGACAATGGTGTCAATGTAGAGGCGTGCCAACGCCTCCAATGAGTGATCACCGCGGATGGGGATAAAATATGCAGATTTGGTGAGTCGGTCGACAATCACCCAAATCAAATCGTGCTGTGCAGAAGTCCGCGGCAATCCCATCACGAAGTCCATAGTAATATGCTCTCATTTCCACTCAGGAATGGGAAGAGGCTGTAACTTGCCTGTTGGTCTCTGATGCTCGGCCTTCACCTGCTAACATACCAAGCATCGCGCTACAAACTCTGCTATCTCCCCCTTCATACCCAACCACCAATAGCTACCTCTGATGGTCCGATACATCTTTGTAGCCCCAGGATGCATAGCATATGCTGAAGAATGAGCCTCCTCAAGGATGGTTCGCTGAAGATCAGCATCGGCTGGGATGCACACCCTGTCTCGAAATACCACGAGTCCATCATCACGGACTCGGAAGTCTCCGCCCTCTCCACTGCGGATCCTGTCGTGAATACCTCGGAGTTCCTCATCAGATTCTTGAAGCTCCCTAATGCGATCGAGTAACGTCAGCCGCACCTCGAACCTGGCTAGCAGTGCTCCCTGACTGTCGCTAGCCAAACTAACTCCTAAAGCACAGAGTCCCACCAAGCAAGAGACATACGCTCTATCTGCCGCCTGAGAAGAAGAAGCAGAAGACAACTTCAGGCTCAAGGTGTCTACCACAACGTTTGCCTTGCCCGGGTGATAATCAATAATCAAATCATAGTCCTTTAGCAACTCTAACCATTGCCTCTGCCTGAGGTTCAACTCCCTCTGAGTGAACAAGTATTTCAGGCTCTTGTGATCAGTAAAGACCCTGCAGGTTACTCCATAAAGATAATGCCGCCATATCTTTAATGCAAAGACTATGGCTACTAACTCCAAATCATGAGTAGGATAGTTCAACTCATACTTCTTCAACTGTCGAGAAGCATAAGCAATCACCCGACTATCCTGTATCAAAACACAGTCCAATCCCTGCCTGTTGGCATCGCTGTACACAATGTACTCTCGACTGTTAGTGGGGAGAGCTAAAACTGGTGCCGACGTCAGTCGTTGTTTGAGCTCCTGAAAGCTCGCCTCACAACAATTGTCCCAAATGAACTTGACGTCCTTCCGCGTCAGTCTGGAAAGTGGAGCAGCGATCCGTGAGAATCCCTCTACGAACCGCCGGTAATACCCTGCTAGACCAAGGAAGCTCCGAACCTCGATCACTGTCTACGACTGCTCCCACCTCAGTATGGCCTCAACCTTCTGCGGATCAACATAAATACCCTCCACAGAAACAATATGGCCAAGAAAACCAATTTGCCTGAGCCAAAATTCACACTTGGTAAATTTGGCATACAACTGTCGCTCGTGGAGAACCTGCAAGACTACCCTAAGGTGCTGCACATGCTCCTCATCACTCCGCGAGTATACAAGGACGTTGCCAATAAATATAATGACGAATCGATCCAGAAAGTCGTGGAAGACCCGGTTCATCAGATCCATAAAGGCAACTGGTGCATTGGTTAGCCCAAACGGCATAACCGAGAACTCATAGTGTCCATAGCGGGAGCGAAATGCGATCTTGGGCACATCTTCAGTCCTGATCCGTAACTAATGATAGCCAGATCGAAGGTCGATCTTTGAGAAAACCCTCGCACCCTGGAGCTAATCAAATAAGTTATCAATACGCGGTTGTAGATATCGATTCTTGATGGTAACCTTGTTCAGTTGTCGATAATCTATGCACAACCGTAGGGTCCCGTCCTTCTTCTTCACGAATAACACCGGAGTACCCCAAGACTAAGTGCTCGAACGGATAAAACCCTTGTCCAGCAACTCCTGCAACTGGACCTTGAGTTCTCTAAGCTTAGCTGGCCCATTTTATATGGAGGAATAGATATGGGAGTAGTCCCTGGAGCTAGGTCAATCTCGAAATCAAACTCCCGAACTAGTGGTAGTCCAGATAGCTCCTCGGGAAATACATCTGGGAACTCCTGTACCACTGGGACCTCTTTAAGCCTCGGCCCCTCTACAGTGGTGTCAATAACATGAGCCAGGTATGTCGTGCACCCTCGGCGTATCAATCGCCTGGCCTTCTTTACCGACACAACGCAACGAGGTAACACTCGCCTCTCTCTTGGGAACCTCAATAATGGCCCCTCAAGTCTCCGAAACTCCACTTCTTTGGTGAATCAATCCACTGAAGCTCTATGCGTGCTTAGCCAATCCATCCCTAGGATAGCATCGAAGTCCGTCATCTCGAGTAGAATCAAGTCTACCTCAAGTACCGCATCTCTGACCATGACCTCGCTCCCTCTGTAGACGGAATCTCTAAGTATCTGCTCACCGAGAGGAGTGATGACCAATATCTCCTCATCAAGTGGGGACAAAGGCCTACCCAACCAGTGGGCAAAAGACGCTCTCACATAAGAATAGTTTGACCCGATGTCAACAAGGACCCGAGCGTCGACTCCCCATATTTTCATAACTCCTAATGTGAGAAAATAAAAAGATTAGTTGATAAATATGGAAGAAAATATATGCTCACATATATATACATATCAAAATATATGCACAAACCAACATAGTTAAGCCTCTAAGGCTTTAACTAGTGATGTTTCTCAAAAGAAAGTACATGGAAAATCTCTAAACATGGGGATCGGTGGGAGGAGTACCAATAATTATGTCAGGATTTGCCTGAGCGTCCTCCTGCATCATTGCGTATACACGGGCCTGTGTCCTCTACTGCTGTCGGGATGGTCCTGGTACCGTGTTGCTCCCGGCTGCTGTCCGTGGAGCAGTGTGACTTGAGTGCGCAGGCACTCCCTGCTATCCTCCTCAGGAAACACTCGAGTGTCCTGAAGCTGTCTGACCTCCCAATCCTAACTCAGGGTAGGCACTCCTGATTTGCCCTGGCTTCCCACACCAAAAGCATGTAACGGGCACCCTACACTCTCCTAAAGGGTGGTGTCTACCACATCGGCGGCAAAAGGGGTGCCGCTGAACTAAAGTTTGAGTAGTGGCACTAGGGGCCGATGCTCTGAACCCTTGAGATCATGATCCCTGCACAGAATGTGCCTGTCTTGGCTGAGAAGGGCCTCCCTAATATCTTGAATCCCTGCCCTTCTTCGAGCCATGGCTCGAAGAAGCCCCAAATCTCTTCTTCTTTTGCTCTCTACACTCCCGTTGTCTATTTTCAGCACGGACGATCTCCTCCTCCCTAAGTGCAGAGTCCACAATCTCCGCAAAGGAGAGACTAGGAGTCACTGTCATATACCTCCTGATGTTCAAGTTGAGGCCGTCCTCAAACTTGAACCCTAGTTGCTTTGGCATCGCCAAGTCTGGAACAAAAGCAGCCAGTCACCTCAACTCCGCCTCATACTCTGTCACTGTCCTGGTTCCCTGCCGCAAGTGCAGAAACTCTGCCCTCTTGTGGTCCTGCTGGAACTCAGAGAAGTACCTGCGATCGAACTCCCACAGGAAGTCCTCCCATCGTAGAGGCTCGATAGCATCGTCACAAATCGCCTCCCACCAAGTGAGGGCGTCACCATCCAACAGTCTCTCTGCTACCTGAATCCAGTAGTCCTCGCTCAACCCCAAATCAGTCAAAATTCTACTGGTACAGTTGATCCAGTGCTTCGCTGCTATGGAATCACCCGTTCCTGCGAACTCCATGCAGCCTAACTGCCTCGCCTCCTTCACCAACTGGGTGAGCTCGTAAATACGCCTCAAGATGGAGGAGGTAGTGTCACTAGGTCCTGAAATAGTAGATGGACCAACTACCGGTGGAGGCTCTGGTACAACTGGAGGTAGTACGGCCGTAAGGGTCGACGCGGCCATCGGTGGTGGTGGCATCTGAATACCATGTGCAGTGTACCACTCAAAAACCTACCTATAGGCATCCAGTGGTGGTGGTGGTGGAGCTGCGACTGTAGTAGCTGGTGGAGTAGGTACTGGAGGAGGTGCGCCTGAAGAAGTCGAATCCTCTGGTGCTCCAGTAGGCTCGGTAAGTGCAAAACGTGTACCTCGCCTAGTCGTCATACAGGCGAGGAAACAGGTACTAGTTAAGCAAGAATGAAAAGATTAGGGTTAGTTATGACATAACTAACCCCCTAAAATAAATGAACTAATTGGTTTAGGAACCAATGAAAAAGATGTGGCAGGTTAGTTACGACCCGTATCTAACCCCCTTTAAAATGGATGAACTCATCGGCCTATGACCATGTACTAGGATTTCATGACTGTAATGTAACTCTCATATGCATTGAGGACTTTCAAAACCAATTTACTTGGGAATATTTTCAAAATCATTTTCATAAAGCATAGCTCTAAACCAAGAGCTCTGATACCAATCGACCCCGACCCACCCTCGAGCCGAGCACGTAAGCAACCATTGTGACACCTCAATGCACGGGCACAACCCTCCGAGACATTGAGGCACCTTAAGGCTAAAAACACATCAGTTACAAAATCACATGAATTTCCAAGTAATAAAAGTAAACTATCTCAATGTGCCTCAAATGCATGAATATACAATCATAAGATGAGAGTTACCATTTACATGTGCCAAAAATAATATACAGTCATCCCAAAGCAAATAAGTACAATGGTCAAACTAAATACTCCAAAATAATACAATAACCTCATATGAATATAGCGGAAGAAACGGGTAACTATACCCCAACCCAGTCTCCAATATAAGTCCAACGAAATCAAGTCTCTACCAGCCCCTAAATCCAAGACTATACCTGTGAAAGGGAAAGTGAGGGGTGAGTATCTATGGGAGGATACTCAGCAAGTGGGGGGATCAATATCGTGCTGTCAATATCAAGTGTGAACTTGGAGTGTCAAAGCATATATCAAATATCAAGTGTGCAAAACCAAACGTGCTATTTCAACCAAAACATCTCTCGGGGCATACATCAGGGAATAACATATGCATCCAACAATGTATCATATCATGAAGAGCCGGCCGATCAAATATTCCCGACAAGGGTCTACCTCGACCAATGATGAGCACATTGGGGATTTTCATAATGTAAGTATCAACAGTGGCTCTCTATCCCAATGTTGGCCACAGGCTATTCCAACTAGCCTATAAATAATAATAATAATAATAATAATATATATAAATAGTCGGCCAAGTATGGTGCCCCGCCCAGTGCTAGACAGAGGTAAACTCACGTCCTCTCCGATGAGGGTCAACCTGGGACAACCATACACATGACAATTTGGCAGATACCTCCGGCCGAAACATACCCAGGCACAAGGGGTGCCTCTACCAAATGTCCTTCGTAGCTATGGAATGCTATTGTAACATCAAGTTTTTGTAAATATTTTCATAATAGAAAGAAAAATTTTAATTTTTATTGATTTTCGATTTTGAGGCATTTAATTTGAATTTTTGGTATATTTTAAGATGTGTTCACGAATCGTAATAAACCCAATTTTTATGAAATTTACATTTTAGTGAAATGTGGGTTTGAAAACATATATATATATTATATTTATATATATAACATTTATTTATTTATTTATAAATTTATATATGTAAAAAAAATGTACAGAGAGCGGAGACGCAACGTTTTGCCCCAAAACACTACGTCCCCAATTTTTTTTAATTAGGGTTTGAGAAACCCTAATCTTCTCTCCCTCCCGTCTCTTCTGCTCTCTCACCCAAACCCCTCTCCCTCGATTTCTCCCTCCACCGTGAACGACTGTGAACAGCCGTGCCCTCCTCCGCCTCTCTCCCTCACCGGCGACCTAACCGGCTGTTCGTCTTCTTGGTTTCCTCCTGTTTCTCTCTCTATTTCACTCTCTCACTCACTCTTGAATCTGTCTCTCTCCCTCTCGATCTCACTCTGCCACTGCCTTCCGCAGCGACTCGTCCTCTGCTACCACCATCGTCATTGTCTCCTACTCTCTCTGTATCTCCCTCTGTTTTCTCCCTCTCGCGCACGAGATAGCCCTTTCCTCTCTCTTCTTTGCTCGCTCGCATAAGGTGCTCGCTGTGAGCACCTCTCTTCTTCCACCTCTGCAGACGACCCAAACTGGCGCTCTGTGGATGTTCGTGAACCCTTGCTACGCACCCTTCAATCGACCCTTGAAAGCCCTAGACCATGACCTATGATTTCATCCACTATGCAAGTAAGAGCGATTCCTTTAAACAGTAGCTCTAGGGTTTGATTCCTTTGGTAATTTAGACTAACTAATAGAGTTTGCTTCAATTTGGAACCCTGCAGGTCTTGGACTAAACGGAGTGTATTCGGAAGTTAGGGTTGTGAACTGCGAAAACGCTAGGTGAGGGATTTCTGACTCATTTGATTTATTTGAATAAAATTAGGATAAATTTAGGGGTAGAAGTCTTGTATATGTTTAGAATGTATGTTCGATTAGAATAGAATGCAATTTTTGAAATTTTATATCTGAATGTTAGGGTTAAGTTTAGAAGTCTGTGTGAATTAGGCTGTTCAGTATGAAGGAAACATGTTATAGGATCATAGAATCATGTTGAGTGAATTAGAATAGTTCCCATAGAGTTTAATTTGACATGTGCATGAAAATAGTCAGAATTTGGGATTTGAGTTTAAGGATCGATGCGGCCTTTTTCATTATAAGTTGTCATGTATATAGGCAATCAAAATACAATCTCCATATTATGAAAATAGACTTCCATACTTTGAAAATGACTCATGATTTGAAACAATTGGAAGGGAATCGAAAAGTGTATGATTTTTCAAAGATTTTCTATCTTGTAGGAAATTTATTTATTTTAGGCTTATGTCCGACTTTGAGTGGTTTTAGGGTTGAATTAGACTTGGATTTGATTATGTTATTTATTTATAAATGAAATGCAATTGATGACATTAGAGTGTATTCATAAATTGAAGAGTTAAGATTTGTACAAACTTAGGGAAAATGGATAAACCCTAAAGATATTTGAAAATTTGATGACAATTATGATGATTTGATTAGAAAAATTTGAAAACCCTTTTATGGGAGCTTATTTGATGATGAAATTGCAATATTTGATTAGGTTAATCTTTCGGGGGCTCGAAAGGAATCTATTCGGATTTGATTGATAATTAGAGAGTGAATACCCTCTCTAGAGGTGAGTGGATGGTTCATTGTGTTCATGAATGAGTAACATGTTTTAAAATTGCTTTATAAATGATTTTAAAAGATTTTTATATGTTTTATATAAATGGTTTTGTGACTGTGGGCTGTCTGGACTGGATTGTAAAATATAAATGCATCCATTATGTTTAAGAATGATTCTGTGCCATATGTTATTTGATATTGCTCTATGAATTGATTTGGCATGAGATTGTTGATTTTTTGATGAAAAATTATGGCACATTGATTGTGAAATGGATTGATTGAGAAATGAAGGGTGCTAGATTGTAAATGGCTATAGTCATTCCTCCCACGGAGCGACCCGACGGGGTAGCGTGGTTGAGGGTTGGATGATATTTAGCGAGAGAGACAGACGTGTCTCCCTCTGCTGTAGGTCGGGCTATATCTAGACACACCCCGGTGAGGTACGACCCAACGCCAAAGAATGGGGTATGTTTTGAAACATTGGATGGAAAAACCCCTTGGCGGGTTTTCGTCTGAGTTTCGGCCAGCCTAAGACGAAAGTGTTTTCAATGGGACCCCAAGATTTTCTGAAAAGATAATTGATATGGGTGCATATTTTGTAAATTGTGATTTATCAAAATGTTTTATGCATATGAACTGTTATTTATGATATATGCTTTAACTGCCCCACATTCACCCCTTGTTTATAAATACAATCACACCATTGCATTCCACTCATTGAGTATTCCCCAATACTCACCCCCTCTCTCCACCTTTTTTTCAGAGGATTCTTAGTTCGAGTATTGGACGTCGGAGCTTGCGAAGTATTTTTGCTGTTTTGTATAGGTATTTGGCAAATGCAAGATTTTGCAGATTTGTAATTCTCAAAACATGGAAAGGGAAATCTATACATCCCATGCCGTGTAGATTTTATTGATACTGGCTGAGTTTTTAGCAAGTATTTGTAAAATCCGACGATTTTTTATTTGTACTTTATTATTTTGATTGCTCCATTTTTGGAAAACTGTTTTATCTGTACTGGGACATTTGGATTGAAAATTCTAAATTTCGATATTTTCTTTTGAATTTGTGAAGTTCTGTACATCTCATATCGTTTGGATTTTACTGATGTTAGCTTGATTGCTTCAGGCAAGTATTGGTAAAATCCTACAACTATGATTTGGGACTTCTTGTATGTTAATTGCTTTACTTGTACGGGTTGGCTGGGATGGCCACATCGCATGCGTGCATGTATAGGAACCCCTTTCCGAATTGTGTGCCGACGCATGCTCATATGTACAGGGAATGGACCAGAGGAGTCCTTTGCATGTGTATTGTTAAATGCTTTCCATATTTTTGATGAATTGTGTACTGGAGGTTTTGAAAGCTCAGTTGTATTGCCTTGTGGAGTCCCGGTATATGGGGAGGTTCTGCCCGTGTATCGAGACAAAGTGGCGGTTGTCGCGTGCTCGATCTGAGGATTGGGGCATGACAGCTATAGGAAGCATATCACAATATCATCAAGTCGGCCGGGCACGTAGCCCCATGCATCACATCCTCACGTTGGCCGGGCATACAGCCCCATGCAACATATCATAACGTCGGCCAGGCGTACAACACAAATAGTACATATAAATTCATTTAAAACCATGTGTCAATACCAGTGAAAGTATTAAAACATGTCAATATGTCAAAGAAAGGTGGCACAATATCCAGTTATCAAAATCATGGATGCATATCAATAAAATCAACAGTTGGGACACTTCAATGGTTACAAAAATATGTACATATACTTATCAAAATCCAAAAATTCCGTTTTCATACGTATAGAAATCATGTCGTTTGAAAATCGGTTAAAACATGTTTTGTCAATCAATAGTAGATGTCAAAGTCCCACTCACAGTATGGGGAAGGGTAGATCACTCCCCAAAGTACCATTATAACCAGCAAATAGAACCCCCTCGAATCGATCACCAATCACATCACTACAGTGATCATATATGCACACATATGTCACTATAGGAAAATATATGTAAAAAATTGTACTTAACAATTTCCTAGTCTAGGGCCAAGTTCTAGGGCATTTTAAATAAATCCCTAAGTGTATTTGTACAAAATACCCAAATTTTTCGAAGTTAGGCCTGGTCAAAATCACTGCACGGACAACGTGCTCATGCCGCGCCCATGTTGGCCCATTGCTCATAACTCCTTACCCAATTTCAGTACACATGTTCACACAATGCAGGGCACATTTCAACACAAAATAGTATTTCTCCCAAATCTAATTCCTTGGCCAAACATCACTAAAATTTCCATACAATAAACTCAAATTCTCCCCATTCTGTCATGTCTTAGAAATAATACAATAACCTTTTATACACAACTCCAATTCAAGTAAAATTTTTATATGTTGTAGGTAACTGCATGACCTACAACTTTCATGTTATGAATTTTATCAAAATCTCATCACAGAATTTCAAAAAATACTCATTTTGTTTCTGTTGCGTTCTATATTCAGATTCTGTCCAATTTTTGTACAGAAACCATGACTTTTACCATACTCGTCCAAACTTAATGAAATTTAAACATGTTATACCTAAGACATAGATCTACAACTTCTGTGTTTTGAGTTTTACTCAATTATGCTGACAAAGGGGTTAAAATAAATCATGATCAGAACAGGCAGGTTTCAATTTGAAACAAGGTTTCTGTCAACACTTCTTTAGGAACAAGGGTATAACTTTTGATTCCCTCGTGAGAATTGGCTAAAATTTTTATATGTTGTAGAAAAGAGTGATACCTACAACTTTTATGCTTTGAGTTTCTCCAAAATAGAACTGGAAAAGGGTCGTTTTTTCACACTGTTTTTATGGTCCGAAACAGAACAACTTTCTGTCGTGTTTTGGGAAAAATGTCATAACTTTTGGCACAGGTATCAGATTAAGGTGGTTCTTATCTCGTTGGAAAGATAAGACCTAGATCTACAATTTAATTGGCTAGAGAATTTTCTAATTCAGACTGTAAGATGCATCAAAACAAAGGCAAAGTCACGGACAGAACTAAGAACAGAATTTAAAACAGGACAGAAATTTCTTTACCTAAAGCTCAGAATTTTTAAGTCCACAAATCTTCACCTCAAAGGCCCTTTCTTCCTCCTTTGTGACTTGATTCGGCCTTTGTTAAAATCATGAGTCAAGGCTTAGCTTGGCTTAAATCGACATGTGCTAAAGAAATTGGAGAAAGAATATGTTCTTACCTAAGGAGGCTTGAAGAAGGGTTGCTGAAATTTCAAGATCTTCTCTCTACGAGGCTCTCGGTTTTGCTCTTGTTCTCACTAACAAGTGTTCTCTTTTGGTCCTAGCCTTGTAGTATGTTGTTCTAGGATGAGAATAGGTGGGATTAATGTAAGAATATGGGTGGCTTTTTGTGAAGAGTGAAGGCTTCTTTCTCCCACGGTTTGGACTAGGAAACAACAAGGCACTTGTTATGTTAGCTTTAAATCCTAATTGCACTCAACCATGATCTAAGGTCCACAAATCTTGAACTTCTCCATGCAAAATCCCTACCCTTGATTTGCTTCCACACTTTAATCATTGGAAAGGTCTTATCATCCACTATCTCAATCCAAGGGCTTACATTTGCATACAACTTCAAGCAAATTTCCTACCCTTGGATCAAGTTTCAACAATTCTCCTTTCTCCTCTCAAATTCGGCCAACCACTTGTCCTCCTTACTCTAACACTTGTTCAATTTATTGTTTTAATAGAATACACTTGTCACATTTCATTTAAGTTTTTGTTAATTGCTAACAAGTCCTTTAAATTATAAAAATTCAAATTTGACCCCTAAAAATTTTTATAATTACACATTAGACCCAAAATTTCATGTTAGGCCTAATTAAATTTATTTAATGTGAAATTAAGGTTATTGAGTTTCTTTGAGTCAAAATTGACGCGATTTGCATTTTACTGGTAAATTTCTGTGGTTTTGCCTATTTAACCCTAGAAATTTATCTTCATTAAATTTATTCTTTTTTTTTTTTTAACATTCTCCAAATCCCTATTATTATCATAAGACCATTTGTGGTCATTTCTGAAAATATTTACCTTTGTCGACAATCGGGGTAAAATTCTCTGGGATCGTTTTATTGAAAAAAAATTTTATTGAAAATTCATAAACGTAGTCGTCCAAAATATCATATATATATATATATATATATATATGAATTTGAATACACCATAGGATACACCGAGGGTCGGTGTTACAGTAAGCAGTTGGCTGGTCGACATCACCATGAAGTACAGCCACTCCCAGGGGCATTCTGAATTTGATCTTCATGCTCCTCGTTCTCCGTACTGCTTCAAGACCGTCCAAACTAACTCAGCCCAAAATTGCGTTATAGAGAGATGGGAGTTTTATCACATAAAAAATGGTCTCGGTGATGACGTGATGAGGGGGTGTCCCCAGAGTCACGGCAAGCAGGATGGTTCCTTCCGAGTGCACATACTCATTAGCAAATTCCTTTATGGGCTCGTTGTCACTGGAAGGCATCTCAAAAGAGGAGGTTGCGGTTTGCCCCCTGATCGACAAACACTCTTTTGACAAGGTAGGGCCTTATTCCTATGGTGATGATCAGTGGGTCGTTTCAACTTGTATCCCCTATTAAATCATCGTTGTCAAATTCGATATCTGGTCTCTCTCTTATCCGTCACCATGATTACAAGGTAGTGAAGGTAATAGTAGGGATCTGAAAAAATAAAATAAAATAAAATGTTAAGAGTCCTAATTGTATTCGACATAAACTTTAAGAGCCAAATTATAGTTTTCCCTTTATAATTTTTCTTCCTTTTTGTTATGATGTTTTCACACATATCACTGGTGATCATTAGATTGCTATCGTGGGTATTATTTGTTTTGTAATAATTTAATTTCCACTTCCATATGTTTTTCCTTTTTTATTAAGAATGCGATATTTGAATAGTAGGTTGTCAGACGTACAGCCGCTCACACACTGTGTGTGCCCATAAGGGCTCAAAGTGATTTTCATGAGGTTAGAGGAGAAGTTAAGATATAATTTTTTGAGACTTAATAGCTGATATGACGACAAGAAAGTGCAATAAGAGAGAATGGGCGCACTACGTGCAACCCTTGCCCGTGCGAGCAAACCTAGACTCAAGGTTTTCACCTTATGTGACTGTTGATCCTTAAGCCTCCTAAATTGCCCATTTTAACCAAGGTAAACCTAGACTTTTTTTTGGGAGGGGGAATTTTTCAGACTTTTTGGACTAAAGTAACTTTAGGTTGATGATAGTTTCATACTTTCTTTCTATTCAAGTTAACCTTAGTTTAATAATGCTTTCATATGAATTCTTCATACCAAATTTTGGTGATTTTATATGCCTCATTTCACGCCTTTATATACTTCATTACATGAATTTCACATTCTTGAGTTATTAATAAAAATAAAAATAATAATAAAGGCCAATAAAAATTACCCAATGTAAAATGAAGCCATTCTACGGTGGGTATATGGACAGATGAATGTAAAGAAGTTAGTCTATGAAAATAAAATTTGTCTAATCACTTGAAATATAAAATACATAAGTGGTAAGTTAAAAGAGATTGAAGAAATAATAAATAAACAGAGGATTAATATTATGTGTCTCCAAAAAATTAAGTGGATGGGGAAGAAGGTTAGAGTAGTAGAGTTTTATGACCATAAGTTTTAATACACAAGTAGAAATAGAAATAAGAACGGGATAAAAATAATTGTGCATAAGAATCTACAAGAAGATATAATAGAGATTAGAAGAAAGGGAAATAGAATTTTGTTTGTCAAGTTAATTAGTGAAGAAAACATAATTAATATAGTCACTGTTTATGTATTTTAAATGGGTATAAATGCAACTATTAAACAATAGTTTTGAAAAAATCAAAATGAATTTATACAATTTATATCTAGTGTGGAGAAATTATTTATTGAAAGAGATCTAAATAGGTATATAGGTGAGAATAATGAGGGATTTAAAATCGAATATGAAAATTTTGATTTTGGTAATAGGAATGAGGTGGGGATATCATTTTAGATTTTGTCACAACATTTGATTTAATACTTATAAACACTTTTTTTAATAAAAAAGAGTCACATATAGTTACATATAGAACTGGTTCGAATGTTGGTCACATAGATTTTTTCCTCACCAGGAGGGGTAATAGACTGACCTGTAAAGATTGTAAGGTTATACTATGGGATTCTTAGCGTATTTAGCGGTGGGGCATCAATAGATAAAGAATCATGGTGGTGGAATAAAGAAATTCAAATTGCTATACAAACTAAATAAGAGTGTTATAAAAATCTTAAATGTAAGAGAAATAACGATACATTTGAAATGTACAATATTAGCAAAAAAAAGATAAAAAAAATTTATTCATGAATCAAAAAATAAGGCGTATAACAAGTTAAAAAAGAAAATAGACATTAAGTTGGAGAAAAAAAGATTTATAGAATTGTCAAATTAAGGGACGGGAAGGGAAAAGATCTAAATGGTTTTAGATATATTAAGAGTGAGACCATTAGTGTACTCATAAGGAATGAGAACATAAAAAGTATTGGAGAGATCATTTTGATAACTTGTGGTACAAGAGATATCGATGATATCACGATATCTGTAGAAAACATCAATTAGGATCTTAAACGTAAGATTTGTTTTCATGAAATGAAAGAGACCTTAAAGAAAATTAAAAATAACAAAACCATAGGACCTAATGGCATTCATCTTGAGGTGAGGAAGTATTTAGACGAAGCTAAAATAAAAATACTTATTGATCTTTTTAATAAAATCTAGCAAATCAAGAAAATACCATAAATGTGGAGGAGAGCACAGCTGCAACACTATATAAGAATAAAGAACACGTACAACATTATTCCAATTATAGGAAAATTAAATTTTTTAGTCATACTATGAAATTATGGAGAGAGTGATGGAATATAATTTGAGATTGAAGTTAAATATATTTCAGAATCAATTTGGATTCATGTTATGATGATTTATCACCGAAACTATTCACTTACTCATACATTTGATAGGAACGTTTAGAACATAAAAGAGAAATTTACATATAATATTCATTAACTTAGAAAAAACTTATGATAGAATTTTCAGAAATATATTGTAGTGGGTGTTAACCAAAAAAGAGATCTTCTTGAAATACATTGATCCCATCAAAGAGATGTATAAGAGAGATATTACCAATGTAAGAATTTGTATAGGTTTAACTAATAGTTTTCCAATTAATATTAGATTTCATCAAAATTTGATATTAAATCTCCTCTTTTTTGCAATAGTAATTAATAAAATAACAAAAAGTATCCAAAATAAAATGTCGTGTGTATACCTTTTGCAAATGATATAGTTTTGATTGATGAAACTAGAAAGTATTAATGTTAAACTGGAGCTACGAAAAAACACATTAGAATTTAGATAATTTAAATTAAGTTGGACAAACACTAAATATACGAGATGTACATTTGGTGGCAATTACCGGAATGATGAAAAATGATTAAATTAAAAAGAAAAGACATACCAAAAATGAAAGTGAAAGCAATCTTTGATGCAAATAAAACGAATTAAAAATTTGATGTCCCAAGATCTAGGGTCGAATCACTAACCCTTTTGATGTTCGGGTCCGAAGAGTGTCACAAATGGATCAATCTCCTTTTTTTCACAATCCAAGAGTCTTTTGGGTACAAGTGAAGGTTGTAGATCTTTTGTTGTTAGGAAGAACCTTCAAAGTTCCCTCTCATTTTTTTTCTTCTTTACTAGTTACATACAATCCAAGTAAGAAAAAGATAACCACCCTTTTTAATTATTTGAAATTCAAATAATAGACATGGGAAGTTATAAGGGGAGTGGGGTTGGTTTTCACTTGAAAACCACTCCCTCCCTTCTCTCTTTGAATTTCAAACATGTAGGAGAATGGGTTAGGGTCAAACCCGGATGGGCGACCCAACCCGATACCCATCTCTTATATCTCTCATTCGTACATGAGGGTTAGACCTACATTTAACTCAACCATTTTTATGTACCATCAATTTCATATAGACAAATAGATCGTATGATCAGCGAGTACATCGATAGCTCATAACTAAACACCGGTTAAGGATATGTAGCAGCTCAAGATCTAATATAATAATGAGGACATCAAGTCTCACTATACCCCAGACCTCTTTTGCTACACACAGAGTCAACGTACCTCTTATCCCTCTATTAATATAAACAAGAGCATACTTGACTCATCTCAATTGTGCATTCACAATTATGTTTTAGAACACTAAGTTAAAAACATAACTGGTCAGTCAGTAAATACAAAATAATGTGTCAGCTTTAAGACAATCTTCCTTTCACACTACTATCTATCCACTTTACATTAGCTACTTTTCTAGACAAGAACTGCAAAACCGAATCAATCATGGTTTTTTGGTAACACGCTAAAGTAGTATCACTAAAATAAAGTTTCAAGAAACAGGTAAAAGTCTTAAGGGTATTTAAAGAGGTTAATCACAAACCTCTGGGTCTCACATAATGAAGTATAGTGAGATTCATCAAACTCATTACCCATAGGGTCACAAATGCACACATGGTATGAAAACACGTGCTACGATGCCTTTTCTATTCAAATAAAAGCGTATGTCTTATTTCAAAAATTAATGCATCATATAGGTCTTAGTCTAAGTGTGTCTCGACACTTGACTTGATTCTCTCTTTTCTTATCCTCCAAAGAAAAATCACACTATCAAGAGAAAACCACACCTGACTTCTAGACAAGTGTAATAGATTGTGGAAAATCCATTTTGATTATCTAAAGAGATAAATATATAAACGATAATCTCATCTTAGTTTCTTACTAAGGCGGCTTATCTATGTTAATTAACCAAAATTAACATTGTCTCATCTCTACATATCACACAGATATTAGAGGCGATTGCTCTTGTGAGAGAGCCAATCTTCCAAACTTGTCCAACATACTTTTCAATCAAGACATAAGAATTCATAAATGTAAACAAATTCAAATGTCATATAATAATGAGCATTGCATCATGTTCATTGCATATACAAATATAATTATACTCTACGCAATCCAAGAGATTTTACATGTTTTAGAAATACATCTCTAGCTATCGATTTCATAAACGGATCAGCTACCATTAAATGCGTAGGTAAATACTTCAATGTCACATCTCTCGTTTCAATAATGTCTCGAATAAAGTTGAATTTTGTATCAATGTGTTTAGTTCTCCCATGATATTTGGGATCTTTCGTATAAGCGATAGCTGATTGACTATCACAATAAATTGTCATAGCTCCCACTGTGTCGCTTATGATCCCCAAATGTTGTAAAAACTGTTTTAACCAAGCACACTCCTAAATTGCAGAAGCACAAGCTACAAACTCTGCTTCCGTTGTAGACAGTTATACACACGTTTGTTTCTTGTTTCTCTAAGAGACGGTGTCATTATTTAGCAAGAAAACATAACCTGAGATGGACTTACGTTCATCTAAGTCACCACCCCAATCAGTATCTATGTATCCGCTCAATAACAAGTCATTTTCTTGATAACAAAGGGAATAATTTGCAATTCTGTTCAGGTATCTCAAAATCCTCTTTACAGCTGTCCAGTGACTTTTTCCTGGATTTGATTGATACCTGCTCACCAAACCCACGGCATAGCAGATGTTAGGCTGTGTGCACATCATAGTATATATCAAACTCCCAACAGCGCTGGAATAAGGTACTTTTGACATCTCTTCTTTCTCTTCGGGTGATTTAGGGTACATTTCTAGGCTTAAACTTTCGCCTTTAGCCATAGGAGTATCAATGGATTTACAGTTATCCATTCTAAATCATTCTAGAATCTTTTTAATATAAGATTTTTGAGACATTGCTAACAATCTCTTAGAACGATCTCTGTAGATCTTAACACCCAGTATATAATCAGCTTCACCCATGTCTTTCATATCAAATTAGATGATAACCAATCTTTGATGCTTAGGACATACTTCATATTGTTTCTGGCCAATAATATATCATCGACATATAGAGATAGAATTACAAATTTATTATTGGACTTCTTCACATAAACGTAATGGTTTTCGTCTATGATTACGAAATCATTAGAGATTACAGCTCTGTGAAATCTCAAATACCATTGCCTCGAAGACTGTTTGAGATCATAAATTGATCTTGTCAATTTACAAACTATGTTTTCTTGGCCTTCGACTATGAAACCTATAGGTTGTTCTATGTAGATTTCTTCTTCAAGTTCCCCACTAAGGAAAACAGTCTTTACATCTATTTGGTGTAATTCTAAATCCAAATTAGCTACTATAGCTAACAACATGTGAATATAGGCAAATCTCACTACTAATAAAAAGGTTTCCTCATAGTCAATACTCTCCTGTTGAGTATAACCTTTTGCCACCAATCGAGTTTTATACCTCTCAATTGATCCATCAGCCCTCTATTTAATCTTGAGAACCCACTTGTTCCAAATAGCTTTGTGCCCACGTGGAAGATCAACCAGTTCCCAAATATGGTTGGATTTCATCGAATCCATTTTTTCCTCCTTTGCTTTCATCCACTCTTCCTTTGCAGATAAGATAGAGCCTCATTCAGGTCTTTAGGCTCACGCACATCCCATGGAGAAATGATAAAGGCATGCCCTTCAATCTCGTAATAACATTTCGACATACCTTTCCTAGCACTTTATGAATCGATGATTTGGGTATATCATTGGAACTTGAGTCCCTCCCACTGAGATCAGCTTGGGATTCAATCTGTTGCGGTTCCAATGACCCATCAGGTATAGCTCCATCGTCTGAATTATTTAATTCAAATAAAGGTTCCCCTGGTACTATATCTCCTCTACTAAGAAAATCATTCTCCAAAAAAGTTACATTTCGTGATTCAATTTCAGTTACAGTACCATCTTCCCGTTCACTGATGAATACATAACCTTTTGACTGATCAGAATATCTAATAAAGATACATTTCTTCCCCCAGGGACCAAGCTTTCCAAATTTATTGGAAAGATCATGAACATATGCTGTCAATCCCCAAAGTCTAAGACCAGTCAGACTTGGTTTCCTACCAATCCAAAGTTCATACGGTGTTGTGGGTACTGCTTTTGAAGGCACTCTATTCAAGATATAGGTCACAGTTAACAATACATCTCCCCAAAAGGAAATCGGCAAGTTAGCCTACGCCATCATAGATCTCGTCATATCCAACAACATCCTATTCCTCCTCTCAGCAACACAATTCTGTTAAGGTGTGTGGAGAATAGTCAATTGTCTAATTATTCCCTTTTCATTACATAGATTCTTGAACTGATCCGATAGATATTCACGCCCTCGATCTGTCCTTAAGGCTCTAATCATTCTATCCATTTGATTCTCCACTTTATTCATATAACGTCAAAAGCACTCAAGTGCTTCAGACTTGTGAGCAATCAAATAGACATAACCAAAATGCGTGAAATCATCGATAAAAGTAATGAAATATGACGCTCCATGCCTAACATTCACATTCATTGGACCACAAATGTCAGAGTGAACCAATTACAATGGAAACACAGCCTTCACGGGTTTTTCAAATGGTTTTCGAGTCATCTTCCCGACAAGACAATGTTCACAAGTTGGTAAATCAACTTTGGTAAGCGAATCCAATAGTTCTGCTCTCACAAGTCGATTCATCCCGTCTTGCCCTATGTAACCAAGTCTAGCATGCCCTTTCTCATTTACATTAGCATCACTAGAAGAACAAACATTTAACGATGTATAATGATCTATATAGCAGTTAACCATTCGTTTGTCACAATCCAATATTAAAAAGTCATCAAAGAAATATCCAGATCCATAGTACACACCATTATAATAGATACAAACCTCATTTCTAGAAAAGTGCAAGTCATAGCCTATCCTAAGAAGAAAAATAACAGAAACTAAGTTTCGTCGAATCTCCAGTGCAAAAAGATCATCGTGCAAGATTAGGGTTTGGCCACTTCGTAACTCAAGCTTACAAGTGCAATCCCTCTAACCTCGACTCTCATATTGTTCCCCACGTATATCCATCTTGTACCATGAGGAATTCAACGAAAATCCACGAATACCTCCCGGTCCTTTGTCACATGGTCCGTTGCTCCTGAGTCTATAATCCACACAGAATCAGATTCAGAAAGTAAAATAGTTCTAGAGACATTTACAATAGACACAGAAGCATCATGAGGTGCTACCTTTTTCGGCTCGAGGTATTTTCAAGTGAAATGACCAAGAGCTTTGCAATTGTAGCACTTCATCTTACTCTTGTCCTTTTTCTTCCAAAACCGCTTACGTTTGTTCTTGCGGTTAGAGTTGTTCTTCTTAGACCCTCCGTCATCATCTTTCCCTTTCTTACCTTTGTTTTTTTTCCTATTTTGCTTAAAGCCTGAAACTTTTTGGAAACTACACTCAACTACAAAGGCATTAGAAATCGATCTTGCAGTACCAAGACGGTCATCCTCAAGTTCTACATGGCGAGCAGCATCAGAGAAAGTCTTGATGCTATCATTGTGAGTCAGATTCACTTTCAGATGCTTCCACTAGTCTGGAAGGGATCGAATCAAGGCTGAACTTGTTGTTCATCAGTGAGAATGTGACCAGTCATTTTCAATTCTCTTATCATGTTTGACATAGTTCGCAAATGTTGTTTGATGTTGTCATCAGATTTCTTTTTGTACATGTTAAACTTAATCGTCAACTGCCTCAGACGGGTCACACTGGTACCTCCATACTTCTCTCTAAGGTACACCCATATATCATGAGCAATAGGAAATTACTCACATTCATGTATGAGATCATCAACTATAGAACTAACTAGGATGCCACGTGTAGTGGAATTTTTCTTCTTCCACGCCTGGTAAGCTTCTTGATCTTTTCTCTGTTGAGCAGTGTTTCCAATTCTAGGGTCTTGCATGATATGGTTGATGCCCTCTAAGGCATCTTGCTCTTCCAGCACATATCATATCTTATGGCGCCAAATGTCATAATTATCGCCATTAAACTTATCACCTTTATTTAAATCTGCTATTATTGACTTCGATGCCATGGTCTGGGTTTTTAGAGAGAGGTAATTATAAGTATTCATGCTCATTCAATCATATAATTTTGTACTTAAAATCCAAGAAATTTATGATAAACGAACATAAGGTATAGAGTTGAAAGATCACTAAGTTCTCAATCATCATCTATCATCCAAATGTCTGATTATCATAAATTTGATTTCAAAGTGACAAAATCCTTTTAAGTCTTAGGTGAGAATTACTAAAATTCTACCAACCTAAAAACTCCCACTAAAGTCATGGGAATTTGGAACATATCTCTTCACATGCTCGCATAAATATACAAATATGAACATTCTTTATATATATTCAAAGAGAGAAACATTATATCACACGTTAGTGGCATTGTTCTCAACATCATCATAGAAATGAGCAAAGAAAGAAAGGAAAAATATACAATCACTTTTCTTTTTTCTTTTCTTTCTTATCTTCCATATACATGCGAGTAACCAAATTGATCATCCCAACTGAAAGCCTATCTCTCGAAGTGAACCTCCTAATAGCTTGTGGTGTAGAGCTATTAATCTTTAGAGACAACACATTTTTCATTTTAATCTCTATCTCCCTAGCTCTCCACATCCTAAGCAATTTTAGTCTGAAATCTTTAAGGTAGAGCCACTTATTTTCCTCTATTATTTTGTCAGCCATTCCAACCAAATTATCAGGGAGGGAATTCCTTATAATATTAATCTCGGCTTTGTCGCCTCCGAACCAGTGACCAAAACGCCAAAGTTCATAGCGTTTTCGACTCATAACCCACAGATATTGCGGCAAAGTGTGCATCACTTTCATCTTATAATGCAACATTATATGCAGCTTTGCCAAACGTTCTGAGATCCTCTCGTCTCTGTATCTCCCTCGGAGAGGTGCAAGAGTATGTCTGATTCTCATCATATCCCTAAAATGGGGTAAACAGTAGATTGGGTATGAAGCCAATCAAAGAATTTTAAAACACCTTCCACAATTATTTATACTCAATAATCAAATGATTTATGTCGAAAAAACTAATTTTTCATATATAAATCAATGAGCATAAAATCAAATAGGTGTTATAAAATTTAATTAAGGTAGGCATAAGCTAGAAAATATTTTTTCCAAACACGTGAGAAATTTACAAAAATTTTTCTCAGCTATTAATTGATTTTTCTGCAATTTCCAAATATTTTACAAATTTAAAATAAATAGAAAATAATTTTCAATCCAGAAAAATTAATTTAAAATTACAGAAAAATAAAAAAAAAATAAAAAAAAAATTTTGAAAAGAATTCTAGCCTGAGAGGGCTCCTCACGCGCCCTCATGCGCCACCCAAAGTGGTGGGGTGCGTGGGTGACCCGTCCACGCACCCAGGCAATGCGTGAAGCCCACTTGTCGCCTTCCTGGCTAAATCTAGCAATCGAATTTTGCCTACCCCCCATTTTTGGGGTCTCTGAATCTAATGGTGCCATCGATTTTGCGATCTAAGGTCTGGATCTTGGCGTTTGGGCTTCACAGCCCACAGCCCGAGTGTGAGTATGAAATTCCTGCACTGTTCATCTTTTTCTTAGAACCAGAAATTACTACACTCGACCAGAATTTTTCAGATCTGATTTTTCCCTCATTTCTAAACCATTTTTTTGTTATTTATATGGTTAAAAAGGATTTTTAATAAGGAATTGAACCATGTATTTTTCTTTTCATGAAATGCATTGTCTAAGGAGATATTTTCATTATAAGTCTCGGTTAGGGTTTCATGATTCTCCAAAAACACATGGCGGCCATGTATGAAATTTTGCAGATCAATTCCTAACATCATGGGTACTCTACCTTTCAAATTTCAGAACATTTCGTGGTCTACATTCAAAGTTACCATTTTCAATTTCAAGAAAAAAAAATGGCACTCGAATTGAACATTATTCTAGTGACCCTTTAACATGATTTATATCAAAAAAATTAAGAAACACCTAAATCATGCTCTGATACCAATGAAAGCAATCTTAGATTCAAAAAAAAGTGAATTAAAAATTTGATGTCTCAAGATTTAGGGTCGAATCACTAACCCTTTTGATGTTCGGGTCCAAAGAGTGTCACAAATGGATCAATCTCCTTTTTTTCACAATCCAAGAGTCTTTTGGGTACAAGAGAAGGTTGTAGATCTTTTGTTGTAAGGAAGAACCTTCAAAGTTCTCTCTCACTCTTTTTCTTCAACGTTGGTTACATACAATCAAAGTAAGAAAAAGATAACCACCCTTTTTAATTATTTGAAATTCAAATAATAGACATGGGAAGTTATAAGGGGAGTGGGGTTGGTTTTCACTTGAAAACCACTCCCTCCCTTCTCCCTTTGAATTTCAAACATGTAGGAGAATGGGTTACGGTCAAACCCGCATGGGCAACCCGACGCGGTACCCATCTCTTATAGAAAGTTTTAGATATTTTGGATCTATCATTCAAAATAATATCAACACAAATGGGAACATGAATCATAGGATCCAAATAGATTGAATGAAGCAAAAAAATGCATATGGAATTCTTTACAATTGTACAATGTCATTATAGTTGAAGGGAAAGTTTTATAGAATCATAATAAGACATACATTATTGTATGTCATCGAGTGTTGGATTATTAAATAACACAAATATAAAATGGTTGTAACTAAAATAAGAATATTCAGATAAATATGTGATAAAACTAAAAAAAAAGAATTATAAATAAAGAAATACATACTAAATTGAGAGTGAATTTAATTATTGATAAGATAAGAGAGTATCGCTTAAGATAGTTTGGATATATATAATGAAGACTCAAAAGTGCACCAGTTAGAAGAAGTGTTTAATTGTGGAGATACTGTTATATATGAATCACTGGCGTAAAAGAATTTGAACTATTGAATTACTACTGCTACTATTATTACTATCACTACAACAACAACAACAACTACTACTACTACTATTATTATTACTACTATTACTGTTGTTATTGTTGTTGCTATTGTTATAATTTTTTAAATAATTTATTTTTATTTTTACCTTTTTATTATTTTTATTTTTAGTGTTTTTTTCTCTATTTTTATTTTAAAATTTTAGTTTTATATTTTTATATTTTTTTTATATTTTTATATTTTTCTTCTCTCCAATATTGATCACTCAAATGATCGAAACTAAAATTTAGAATTAAAATTTAAATTATTGTTGTTAAATTGACGATGATATAACATGATATGATTGTATTAAGTGTATAAATGGTTTAAATATACCTTGATATGAATATGTTTAAATAATTCATATTTATTAGAATCGTGTTGACGAAGGGAGTGAACTTATTATGACTATTTATGTTTCCAGTATTTAATGCTTAAGATCGTTAGGCGTTTGCTTAGCTCACATGTTGGTGCTAAGAAGTGGGAACGTTGTCCTTTCGGAATGCCGACAACACATGGCAATGGCAATGGCATAGATGTGTACGGCTTGATAAATAGTTACTAACACATGAAAGATTTAATCAAATTTTTCTAAAAAATTTTAAAATAAAAATGATAGAATTTCCACCAAAATTAATTAATTCTGTGTTATCAAACAAATAGGTGGCAATCTAGAGACTGATATCTCGGATGTTTCTTCCGTCATGTGTGAATTGAATTGAATCGGAAGGTTCTTGCTTCTGGTGTTTTTTTTATGTGATTTTTTTTCCCCAAAATGGATACAGACAACGTGCAATTGGTTTATGACTTTATTGAGAAAATCCACTTAAGCAAGCTCCTACGAATTAGGTAAGCAATATAAGATTAAGGAGATGAATGTGGAAGCAGCAGAAAGTTGGAGACAAACATCCTACTTATTCCCACACAGAGAGAGACAGACCTACCCTTTTGTCATTTTAATGCCTCAACATCTAATATGAGAAACAAATGAATATCATAGGGACAACTGAACTAACGAAGAAGCTATGAGAATTCAATGAGAAAAGACAAGTGTTGAATAGAATGAGATAAAAATCATAACTTTGAGACTGGATCCTGTCCAACTCCAACCACGGTTTCAAATAGCTTAAAAGGTACATGAAGTAACAGGACATGGGACATGGGAAATGAGACATGGGGCATGACAATAAAAGTTCTACTAAAAAATAATGATCAATCAAAAGTGCCTGCATTGTAACACTTCTGAGCGTGCATAACAGAGAGTCATAGTATCTGTATATCGAAAGGCTCGTCCAGCTCGAAAGTACTTCTTAATACCGCTGTCTCCATATGATTGTATCATTTCACTAACACAAAAGCAAATATCCCTATTGGTACTTTTGTTTCCTTGGAATATATCTTTGTCCAGAACCCCTTTGTGTGTTCGTAAAAAGAAGAGATGGTTAGCATGGGGATGGGAGCTTTTGGATCTTATCTTTGGAGTATATTTTGTCATGCATATATGGTTTTCCAAAGTAATATAAGCAAATGCTTCTCAAAATTAGGGAAAACAACAGAATGAGGTGCCTCTTTTTGTCATTCAAAACAAAACTAGATTGCATTCCGGAAAAACCAAGGCATCAACGACAAGCCCGAAGGATGGAGAGGGAGAGAGAGAGAGAGAGAGAGCAGTGCAAGTTGGTATTAGGTTTGCCGCCCAGTTTTTTGCTCTCACCCTCTTTGTCGACCGGCTACAATAAGTTGATTTCTTTTATTTTAACCACCGTCCCGTCCTTGTCTTCACCAACATCATCTCTCTCTCTTTTATACTCATCAAAACCTCAACCTCACCTCTAGAAAAAGCCGCAATATCGGTCTATCAGCTAAGAAAAGCACAGCAGCATTCAATGGCTAGGCCTAGTCGGACTAACACTAATAAAAGCCTAGAGAGTCTGATGGACATGGACAAATCAGCCCAAGTTGCTAAAAATGCTGTTCCAAATCAACCTAGGAAGATGATTCCTGGCCATGGACTTGAATTCAGCAACTTATCTTACAGTGTCATGAAGAAACAGAAGAAGGATGGAGTGTGGATCACTAAGGAGGCTTATCTACTTAACGACATCTCTGGACAGGCAATAAGAGGAGAAGTCATGGCCATCATGGGGCCTAGTGGAGCTGGAAAATCTACGTTTCTTGATGCTTTGGCAGGTAGGATTGCACAAGGGAGTCTTGAAGGGTCAGTCCGGATAGATGGAAAGCAGGTTAGTTCTCTCTTAATCCCTTCCCCTACAGTATTCTACTCGTACATCCCTCCCCTACGGTATTCAGCATGTACATAGTTACTTGCAATAGTAACTAGCAAGAGACTTTTTGTGCAGGTGACAACAAGCTACATGAAAATGGTGTCATCTTATGTCATGCAGGATGACCAACTCTTCCCAATGTTGACAGTCTTCGAGACTTTCATGTTTGCAGCTGAGGTTAGGCTTTCCCCTTCTCTATCCAGGTCTGAGAAGAAACAAAGAGTGTTTGAACTTCTAGATCAACTTGGACTACAGGTAAAGTCGTCATTCCTGCTCCCAAAGCTCTCACTCCCTCCCTCCCCTATCTCACATGATGGCTTTATGGTCGGCTTTATAGAGTGCAACACATACCAATATTGGGGATGAAGGGACGAGAGGAGTGTCTGGTGGGGAGCGACGCAGGGTGTCCATTGGAATTGACATAATTCACAAGCCATCTCTGCTGTTTCTTGATGAACCTACATCAGGTTTGGACTCCACAAGTGCTTACAGTGTTGTGGAAAAGATTAAAGAAATAGCAAGAAACGGTAGCATCGTCCTCATGACCATCCACCAGCCTTCTTACAGAATCCAGATGCTCCTAGACAAGATCACTGTCCTTGCAAGGTAAACTATTCAACTGATACCATCCTTTCCTTTGCCATCGGCATAAATTTGATCCAAGGGAAGCAAGGGTCTTTCCCCAGCTAACTAGTCGAATGTTCTGTTGCTACAGAGGAAGGCTAATATACATGGGAACTCCTGGTGCTCTTCCCAACCACCTCTCTGGTTTTGGAAGGCCAGTTCCTGACGGAGAAAATAGCCTCGAGTACCTTCTTGATGTGATCAAAGAGTACGATGAATCAACTCTTGGGCTTGACCCTTTGGTCCTCTATCAACGAGATGGCATTAAACCTGATGCAGTTGCCAGGACTCCGATTCCAAAAACACCAAAGACACCTAAAACACCTTATGGATACTACAAAAAGACCCTGTCGTCCAAGCATGCCATCAGCCTGCATAGCCAACAGTTCTCCACTGGAGCCAATACACCTCGAGCAACTTCAGGCCAATTTGAGTATGATGATGAAGATGATGAGGACAACTTTGACAACTCTCTTCAGCGTAAGACGATTCACACTCCTATGCACATACATAGCGGAACGCACAACCTGCGGTTGGCTTCTCAGTTCTATAAGGACTTCTCTGTTTGGGTCTACCACGGTGTAACAGGCACTCCTCGCCGAGCACCATCATGGACTCCTGCTCGAACTCCGGCAGGAGCTACACCTGCAAAAACACCCAGTACCATTGGAAGAAGTTATGCCTCGAACAGATATTCAACTCCTCACAGAAACCATGTTCCTGCCAAAACTCCTGTGTTTAGTCTATCTCACGATGATTCATATGCTCCTTCATATGAAGAGTTTGAGATGGAAGTGCTTGATGAGCCCGAGCATAGAGCCAAGTTTGCTAATCCATGGCTCCGTGAAGTTGCAGTCCTCTCATGGCGCACAGCACTTAATGTGGTTCGCACACCAGAGCTTTTTCTCTCCCGTGAGATTGTCCTGATGGTTATGGCTTTCATTCTGTCCTCCCTCTTCAAAAACCTTCATGAGCATAATTTCAAAAACGTCAACCGGCTTCTGAATTTCTACATCTTCGCCGTTTGCCTAGTTTTCTTCTCCTCAAATGATGCTGTTCCCACCTTTATCCAAGAACGCTTCATCTTCATTAGAGAGACTTCCCACAATGCTTATCGAGCTTCATCATATGTCATCTCCTCCCTAGTTGTCTACCTCCCTTTCTTTGCCATTCAAGGCTTCACATTTGTAGTCATCACCAAATACATACTCAAGCTCAACAGCAGTCTCTTCTGCTTCTGGCTCATACTCTACGCATCTCTCATAACCACAAACGCGTATGTGATGCTTGTAAGTGCTGTGGTTCCAAGCTACATAACTGGTTATGCTGTGGTGATCGCTACAACAGCTCTATTTTTCCTAACCTGCGGTTTCTTCCTTAAGCGATCTCAGATACCCAAATATTGGAGATGGCTCCATTATATCTCTGCAATCAAATATCCATTTGAGGCATTACTTACAAATGAATTTAAAGGAAAAACCTGCTACCATGGCAATACCTCAGAACTATCACCTGGTCCTCTGGGTTCAGTCAGGATTAGTGCACTCCACAATTCCTCCATTGCAGAACTGAAACCTCCATGCATGTTGATAGGGCAAGACATTCTCTACACCATGGATATTACAATGGACAACATCTGGTATGACGTCCTTATTCTACTTGCCTGGGGAGTTCTCTACCGTCTTCTCTTCTATGTTGTCCTGAGATTCTACTCCAAGAATGAGAGGAAATGAAAACGCAGTGCATTTCTGTGTCCATGACTTCGTATCCTCACATTTCCAGAATTAAACTAGCTTGAGATCATATAGCATGGTATATATATATATTTTTAATATAGGTGAAGATCAACCTTGGGGAAATAATAGGATTGTAAGAATAGATATTTCTAATATTAGTAGTCTTTTTTTTCATTCAGAATTCGGCACCATTATACTTACTTTCTGGTTTGGTATTAGATTTGACCAACACAGCAGAAAACCGGCCTTGACCTAAATCTAGTATTAATTTGATTGGTGACTACATGGCAGAGGTAGCATACCATCTTCCAAAACCAAAACCCAGGGAGAAAAAATTATTAAAAAAAAAAAAAAATACCATTGCAACGGACAGAAAAAAGTGTGACATTTTATTGCATCTGTTGAAAGAGATTAGAGCAGCCTGACCTTGCCATTTCAGATGATTTCAACCTAACCACGCCCCCAACAATTGAAGAGGGCAAAAGACTCTAAGCAATCCTAATTTATAGTCCAGTGCCCATGTTTGGGATGCACAAGGTCAGGACGTGTTTAAGATCACATATTTCACCAAGAACAAAACATTTCACAAAATTTAAATTTGTTACCATGCAACAAGAGTACATGTCCTTACAAGATTATTAGTTAATACTTTTAGACATAAGGTTGTACATAAACAAATTACTAAGCAAAATAAAGAAATATGTTCTGGTATATAAGAAGACATAAGTGTACCCATAGCTATTTTAGTCGGGCATCAGGAAAGTTATTAGGGAACCAACTCAATTCTAGCCTGCATGCTGAGCAATCTTCCTTTCAAGTCCACTTTTATCAGCCCCCACAACTTTGTCAACCTCCTTGCCATTTTTTATGAAGAAGAAAGATGGAACGCTGCTAATATTCCATCGTGCAGCTACATCCCTTGCCTCATCAATGTCAACTTTTAGAAAAACAACATTTTTGTATTTCTGTGCCAAGTCTGTATAAACTGGAGAAATGAAACGACAAGGTCCACACCATGTCGCAGTGAAATAGAGGATTGTCAACCAAGATGCTTTTGAAGCAGCATTCAGCTTGCCTTCCAATTCAGTGGCAGAGTGAATTCCAATAACTTGTCCTGTTTGGGGAAAAATAACAAGCCAACAAACAAACGAGAAAAACAAAAATCAAATCAACAGGCAGAACCAAAAAAATTTATAATTTATAGGGCACAGGGTTCACTTTCCTCCTGCAGAACCAGGAGAACATTTTTCTCAAGTAGATTTCTGCAAATGATTAGGTTCTATACTCCTCATGTACATAATTAAGATCTCTAAGGGCTAGTAGTGAATTTACACAATATACACATCGTTAAAGAGAACCAATCTCTCTCCTCTGACTACGTCCCAATCTTTATAATCAAGACCAGTGCAGATCATGCTACTAGCATCAATTAAGTTCAAAGTGAAAATTTATTCATCATAAAGTCTAGTTTGAAAAATACCAGATTTTTTCAACTCAAAACAAAACAAGTTTCATGGGTTATCATTATGTTGTTTGCACCATGCAGTCTCACTTCACAAGTTCAAGAGAAATTTTGCCATTGCATGCCCACATATTTGTGAGAAGGAAAATTCAGCCTGAGCCAAGAGCCCCAAGCAATCACCAATCAGCCTCAGTCTCTTAGCCCATTACCACAGCCAGTAAAGGTCTAACACAATATAATCCCATACTCCAGCTGCCATCGACATGAAAAGATGGTACTGGTTTTATTTCCCAAAAACTTAAAAGCCATTAACACATTTTGGATTCTCCTATGGGTTTAGAACTCCAGTCATTATGGCCCACACATAAATGAAATTGCTATAATGGAGATCCTAATTTTATTAGGAGAGAATATGTCATAAATTTTGCTAGGAGAACAAGACCTATAGAATGCCGATATGGCAAAACAAAGTATTGAAAGAGTGCCCAAAACCGAAAACATAAAAATGTATCAAGTAAAAGAAAAAAGTCACATGCATTTTAAATGCTATGAGTTGATTTGTGTACTTATCAAGGAATCGGTACTTAAAATTACCTGCACATAGTTTGTCTAACCATCAGCTTACAAAATAGTTCTCTAAGCCATGAAACTTACAAATTCTATTCTATGAAGCATGAAAACACAGACACAAGGAAACGGACACCATACAATAGGATGAAAATTCAGCAAATTTTCCTACACGACATAGTATAAATTTCAAAAAATTTAATAATTTTTTTCTGTAATATCTCAAATTTAGAATATAAGCAACTAATGAAATTGAAGTGTGACAATAGGGACTCCTCTAAATATGTAGAACGACACAAGCATCCCAATCTACCAAATAATAATTTGCTATTTTGAAGTGTCCAAGCTTCAGAGATTAACCATGATCATTTATATCTTGATCAGAGTTTCTTCATAGCTGGGCACATCAGGGCAATACTAGAACAGTCTAAGTTTAATTACAAAAAAAGGCCAGATATCTTAGTTGAGTTCAGGCCTATCCTATATAAACTAAACCGAAGTCAACTCGCAGCCACAACACCAAATTCTATAGTTAGAGGATTTAAACTGTAAAAGCAGGCAAAAAGTATCCACCACTTGAGTCATTGTATTCTCTTTCAGATTACACAAACCCTCATTATACCAAGTGGAAACACATCTTAAAATATTTTCTTGAGATCATCCATTATATTTACAAGCTTTAATATGATTTAAGACTTGGACCGTACAAGCATTTTATTAGGAACTACTAGCACATTTGAACTTAAAAATTGTTGTACTGCCATATCTATGTCAGTGCAACTTATGTTACAAATTATTAACTCCAGTTAATCAATCAATTGTACACTCGGGAGGAAATTCATAGCTTCAAATCGTAAATTGTAATCCTTTCCAACTCCCAAAAAGATTTTCTTTCTAGGAGGATAAGCAAAGAACTCTTGTGCTGTCAAGCACTCAATCAATTGTACACTCGGGAGGAAATTCATAGCTTCAAATCGTATATTGTAATCCTTTCCAACTCCCACAAAGATTTTCTTTCTAGGAGGATAAGCAAAGAACTTTTGCGGTGTCAAGCACTTTCCTTTTACACAGGGGAAAAGAGAGTCCATGAAAATGCACCAAGGAGATGCACTATGAGCTTAAGTAAGAAGAGACACACCTACAAAAGACATCACATCCTCCAATACTCCAAAAGTCTCATAGGAGAAAAAATGAATGGATCTACTCCAAAAATAAATAAATAAAAATAATCAAAGGTCTCTCTAAACACTTAATTTACTAAGATCCTTTTCCTTTGACATTCATTAAAACATAGGTAGACAAACTAAAGAAATAATTGTCCTCTGTGCTGTAAAACCCCTCAAACCGCTCCAAACCCACCATTTGAAGGCAATCTTTTTTGGCTTCCTCTTTCACTTGAATTTCCAAATCCCGCTCGCTCCCGGCTACGTGTCCTTTGGACCCTTCGCCCGCTTAGAAGTGGATTCGAACCACTGACACAAGGATTTTCAGTCCTTTGCTCTAACCAGCTGAGCTACCTGAACCACTTTCCTAAAGTCTGTTTTCTTCATCGAATAGCGCCCTACCTTACCACTTGACTAGTAAGGGAAAAGCCCTTTACTAATAACATAGAAAGGGCTTTTTTCGCTTGTTCGTCAAGCTTTATAGACATGATGTGGCTGGAGTAGTCATGCAGAATGTCAAATATGACCATTAATACTATTCACTAACTTAATCAAACCAAGTTAATTATATAGTCAATAATGATAAGCTTTAGCACCTACTTGCACTTTAATACTTCCACCAAGCATATGTTGGATGTATCGTAGTAGCAGTAGATCTTCGAGTCCCATAGTGATTTCAAGATAAGTATATCCTATTTTACTAAGTTGAATATTTCCATCACCATCAATAATTCCAGCTAGCCACTCCCAGAAGGATTCAATATGCATCCATTATGGCACCTAATCAATCTGAGCCACAGAGCACACCGTCTCTCCTAATAAATCCAAGCTGCAGTAGGGAGGACTGGTAGATGATGCCATTAATTGATGTAGGATAGGATAGTCTTTTTAATACAAGAAGTTTGAGAATTTGGAAAAACAACAGTCTTCCGATACTCCCCCCTTCCTTTTTCCTATTCCTTATCTCAAGCCATTTTACATTTGTCATGAGCTTACCCTCTCTCTATTCTTACTCTCAGGATCTAAACCCCCAACCTTTCCTGTCTCCTCCTGGATTCTTTGTGTTCCCCCATCTTTCGTAGTTTCTTCAATCTCTTCTATCTGTTTCTGGTTACGAAACCTCAACTTTGATTCTGTATCAATTACAATCTTCTTCTGCAGAACAAACGCATCACTTTATACGAGCCTTATAGAAATGCCAAAAGAATGTGAAGTATGTGCCATACATTTCAAATTCAATCAGGGAGTTTTTAAATCAGTATCGATAGCGATGTTGATGCCAGTTTGTGGTGATAATTTGAATATTAAAAAAAAAAAAAAGGGAGCTTCATTCTAGCTAATGTGCTTTATCTAATGTTACTAGTAACTTGAGAATTAAGAACTAGTCTTCCCATTCCTCTAATTGAGTAGTAGGGTTGACAAAGGTCACATTTTACAAACTCTTGATTATTCATCGTAACAATTAAATTGGCTTCAACTTTTCCACTTGACCTTTTTCTCAGCCCGATGACATTTTTTTTTTTGGGGGGCAGTGATGATTCTAGAAAGCACAATGAGGTTAAAAGCCAACATATTCATGGATAGTGCACAAACAGGTCATCAAAATCATGGAGAACAAGATAAGTATTACCTAACATCTTCACTTAGGAAATGTTTGGTACAAGGGTAAAGGACAGTCCAGTGAGGTAAACTTTAGTAAACTATTGTGGGTGCTATGCATGGTTATGTCAGAAAAGGAAGAATTTCACGTTGTTGGTGTTGATAGGGACTTGCACATAAATTTGATAACGGTTTTGAAGATGGGTTGTTGCAGAAGGACATAAGCAATCATGTGGATGAAAAATTAAATGTCTTGTGTCGAGATTTCGAATGAAGAGATTGTTTTAGAAGACTCAACCTTGTTCTCATAAGTTTCTGAGAGGTATGCCTCCTTTTGAGGTAATAGCTGTCCATCAGGCAGGGTTTTTGATGGTCTAAGCACCATGAAACATTTTTTTAAGCCCTAATGCGGTAGAGACTCTCTTTCTCTCTCTTACTTCTATATCACCTCAAAGATCTGATTGTCAACATGAAACTAAGAGATCCCTAATTTTGTCTTGCTCTGAAGTAATCAATTCAATTTTGGCAGTTCACACAGCTATTGATTCCAATAACCTTAATGTAATTACAGAATTGAGTTCTTTGGTTTATCTGCCCATAGTTATTTTCTTGAAGACAAGGGGGATAATCGAGACGAATACATCCTTAACAAATTAGACTGGAGCTTGACTGTGCCCAGTGCTGCCCTCAACCAAGCCGACACAGCTTTTCTTATCTTTATACTAAGAGGAAGAGTCCTAAAAAGGTGTGAGGAGGAAATAGATCCCAAGGTGCCAGGGGAATATAAGGTATCAAATGGAGGTGATCGGTTGCAATGTCATGGGTGTTATAGAGCGAAAAGGAGAAAGGTAAATAGAAACCATTCTAAGAATCTCTACCAATATTGTCATCATACAAGAATCTAAGTTAAAGGAGCTAGATGTTAATTTTGTTAACTCCATTTGTCAATCCCCCACCAATTTCTTCCCTATAGTAGTTCTTCGCACAAAATCATCATTATCTAAAATGTCAAAACCTTAAGTCATCTTAATAGCCTTCATGGGCACTTTTCCCTATCTGTCCTTCAAGGTCTTCTTAGTCTTGGTTTACTTCCCCGTAAGGTACAACCTCTTGAGAGATGTACAGGATTTTTTATTTGTGCTCACCGAATATGCGTGTAAATGAGGATTTAATGTTGCTAGATTCTTATTGGAGAAGCTTAATAGGTCTAGGATTACCAATAGTATTGCTTATTATCTCTTTACAAGGGATTGCAAGTTACAAGATACTCCTCTTTTCAATGCCCAATATATTGGTATGAGCCTTAATACATGATTTAGTCAATGGATACTTTGCAAGGAATTCCTCTCTTACTAGAGTTTTCCCTCTCTTAGACCATAGGTTTGACAACCGGGATCTTGTTCCCCAACAAGTTTCCTATCACACTTCTTTTACAAAAAATAGACATGCCTCTTTATTGATCATTCTCTCTTTAAATAGAGGGAATTAAGGTTTACAATAAAATAAAATTCTTACTAAAAACAAATACCTAAAATTATTCCTCATATGAAGAATTATATTTAAGAAAAGATAGCTATCAACTAAAATTAGGAAACTGTTATTCTTCTAAAATATTTTCTTTTTACTAGTTTCTAAATATTCTCCTATAACATCTCTTTTCGATAGTATGTACTTTCTGGAATAATTCTTTCCGATTATATCCAAGTGCATATCATTACTCCCCTCGTAGACAAAGGGCTTGTCCTCAAATTTGAATTCAAAAAGGGTCTTCTCAAGTCTTCAAGAACTCCCAAGAGGCTTCCACCCTTATCCTCTTCTTTCAACTTTAACATACTGTGCTTAGCCTGTTCAAGTTCCTAGCAGAGAGCTGCCCACTGTTCTAGAAACTCTTGCTCAACAACTCTACCTGCCGCAGCCTCTTGTTCTGCAGCCACTTTCAATCTTGTAATTTCTTCTTCGACAGCAGCAATATCCAGCATAAGTCCTTCAACACTTTCAATTGTCACCCTCTCTTTTCTTCAACTTCCTCTATATGCAGCTTCCTTTGGCTGAGACCCTTTGCCTGATTCTCAACTTGCTCTTTAAGTGAAGTTGACCCTGCCTTGAGAATGGTTGTCCTTCCTCTGCTGATCTGGCAATTGAAAACAAAAGCATCTGTAATAGGCACATCTATAACATTTCCATGCTTATCTACTTCCCTGCCAAGAGCAGCCAGATGAAGAGAGGCCTTGAATGGCTTCTGTTTGATTGCTAGGTCAGTTGTTAATTGACCTCGAAACATATTTATAAGAGGCGCAAATTCAGAATCCTGGTGAAATCCTATCTTGGCAGCTAGCTCCTATGCACGTTTTACCGCTTCAATGTTGTGAATTTGTAAGACCAACCAAAACCAGTTATGCCACCCATAGGCAGCTTCACAGAAGCCAAAGTAGGCAAAGTAGTTGCACTTGGTTCCACCTGCATAGAAGCAGTAACAGTAGCAGCAGATGGAACAGGCAGAGATAATTTGCTGGTACCCACAGAAGGAGGTTTTGTCCCCTCCTTTGGTCCTACAGAGGGGCTGCCAACTGAACTTGTGCTAGCACCCTTATTCAACAAAGGAATTTTCATTAGCTTCTCAGCCAATTCCTTCAGCATTTGTAAAACTTTTTTAGCTTTTGCTAAATCATCAAGAGATGGGCCTCCACTCATGCCGGCAGCTTAAGTAGATCTATCTGTACTAGATTTTCCAGGAGCCTCATGAGATCTGGTAATACTAACTCCCTTATTTTCATTTGTGTTAGTAATGGAAGACACCTGGGTAAGGATGAACAATAGCCAAATGGGTCTGATACACACTATCTGATGCCCTATTGAGTGGTTTTGCTGTGCCTCTAAAGTCATGGCACTTTCTGGGGAGTCCCTCCTAGCAGACTACTCCTTTCTTCCCCATGGTTTGCAAGGGTGTGGCTGCTGCTGCACACCTCTTGGACCTTGCTCTGCCCCTACAGCTCTCGCTGAAGCAGTTCCATCTGCAAGATCAATGTTGTCTGTTGTAGCAGCAGAAAATTCTCGAGTTCCTCCACCACAGCCAGTTGTTGCTCCGTTCGCTGCTCGTATTCCCTTATGAATCTCTCCATCCAACTAAACCATTTTACAGAATTTTCCATGATGTCTGGCTCTAATACCAAATTGATATGAACCCTATTACAAGATAGTCAATAGATATTCTACATGGAATTCCTCTCTTTCCTTGCTAGAGTTTTCCCTCTCTTAGAACTTAGGTTTGACAGCTGGGATATTGTTCCCTAACAAGTTTCCTACCACACTTCTTTTATAAGAATTAGACTTGTCTATTTATTGATCGCACCCTCTTTAAACAGAGGAAATTAGGGTTTACAATAAAATAAAATTCTTACTAAAAACAAATCCTTAAAATCATTCCTAAAATAAAAAATTTGCAAAACTAATGTAACTACTATTTTTAAATAAAGATAGCTATAAACTAAAATAAGAAAACAACTATTTTTCTAAAATATTTTCTTTTTACCAGTTTCTAAATATCCTACTCAAAATATCTTTCCAATAATATGCATTTTTTAGAATAACTGTTTCCAATAATATCCAAGTGCATATCACATACTTGGAGTGGGGAGTGAAGGGCTGCCTCCCGTAACGATCAGATTCTCTCTAATGTGCAGGAGTCTTGTTTCCCTAATCTTAGATTTGAAACCCTCACAAGAACCACTTTAGACCACTTTTCTATCCTTTTAAAATATAATGATATCAGTTGGGGCCCTACTCCTTTTATATTTGAGAACATGTGGCTTTCTCCTAGAACTCTCACAACAGTCGTGGAAGATTTTTGGAGAATACCCATGTAAAAGCATGGGAGGGTTTCAAGTGCTCATGAGGTAATTGAAAAGTCTGAAGGAGATTCTAAAAGCTTGGAACCAAGAGATTTAGTTGATGTTAGCAAGAAGAAGTGTTATTCTTTTAAGATTGATGAGCTAGATAAACCGTATGTTTTTCTGCCCTTCTACCTATAAGAAGTCTTAGGAATGGTTTTGGGAGTTTCTTCTAAAGGACGAAATAAGTTTGCTTCAGAAGGCTCAAATGAGATCTGGTTGATACGGAGATTGTGACTCTAGGCTTTTCCATTGGGTCAGCAATGGTAGAAGGCAAAAGAGTTTTATTAGAGAACTAGAGGATAATGTGGGAAATGTTATTGCCAATCTTATCTTCATTGAGAACACCATTAACAATTTTCATTGAAATCATTATGCTGAGGAGGATAAAGGTCCTCTTTGAGCAACATTTTTATGGTAGGGTGCGAACTGAAGAAGTTTGCCTTTCTCAATTTCAATTGCGGGTAACACTATTCTTTTTCTCAAAGAGTACAATGATGGTTTTCGAGATATAATCACTCTTCTAACATCTCTGAGAAAACTTCAGGGGTTCAGATCAATAGTGAACTTGTCAGCATAAATGTGTCCAATAGAACTTTTGATTTGGAAGCAATTATCAATTGCAAGACGAGGGATTGCCCATTTCCTAGTTCCTTTGACAGGAAGTCCAACAAGTGTTCATTTTTGGGAAATCCGGGAATTGTATGGAAGTAATTTTTCATTAAGTTGAGATTTCTTTTTCTCCCAAACTTGAAATATTGTCTTTGCCCTTGCGAACTCACAATTCTTGAACCGTGTCCCACCATGTGAAACATAACCATGTAACCTTGTTGCCACCAATTTTACCTTTCAATTTTCAGGAATATCTTGGTAACCAAATAATTCCCCAACACTAACTAATGAAGAAATTCTTCTAGTTGATGACAACCATAGAATTCTGGCAACTTCATTTTAATGCCATCCAAGGTTGAAAATTCATTAAAATCAATCCACCTTTACCGGGTTTCATGACCAACAAAAGGATTCACATTGTTGGAATCATCACCAAAATACCCACGACTTCAACCATGCTCACTGTAAACTTTGGTTGATTAAGTTCTGAAGTAGTTCAACTTGCCTTCGAAGTGCCTGAATTCCTTCATCTCTTTCAGCTCTTATTCCACACATCATTTGGTTTCTTTGACACCCTCTCCCTCTCCTTGCTTCCATTAGAAGAAAAACCTTAAACAAAGAGCTTTTATGAGGCTCTAACGCCAAATAATGCATCCACCAAGGAGAGGAACAAGGAAAAACAAAGAAAACAATAACAGCCACTAAGAAGTAAGGCAACAAAGCACGCCTCAACCTAAATTCTTATCAAAGAACTTTAATATGAAATGATCTGTCTTCTTCCTCCCTAATCCCCTTGTTCATAAGAGCTAAAATCATTAATAACAAGGTGACGAGTCAGTTTAATAACTCATTTGAGAGGCTACATCCTTCCTAGTAAAGGGATTAATACCTTCCCAAGAATTTCCAAGATGAACTTGATAGGAATTGATGTCTACTAATTCCCAAGAATCACCAACCCAAGCTTGGTAGGAATTAATATCTACCAAATCCCATGAGTCACCAATATTAACTTGGTAGGAATTATAGCATCAGTGTTCACTACATCAGCATAAAACATAAAAATAAAATGCTACATTTTCTTGATTGCAATAAGGCATCTTACATTGAGAGAGAGAGAGAGAGAGAGAGAGAGAGAGCACATGCACACTTGGTAGAATCCAAGGAAAACCATTCGAAGCAATATGATTATGTCAGACTGTTTTCGGATTTCAGGCTGAGGTTCACTTTTGCCACCATATCCCAGTAATACTTAACAAGATCAGAATATCAAGAATTTAATTAAATATGAGAAAGGTAAAAAGTCTAACCATCTTGTAAGGCAGACATGGCTTCTGGATCCTGCATTACAGTTGAGGAATCTATCAAAACAAGCTCAATGAAGACAAAAGAGGGGAAACCAATGAAACCTCTAATATATGTGTGTGTGTGTGTGTTTGTGTGTGTGTGTGTGTGTATATGTGTGTGTATATATATATGTGTGTCTCTGTGTCTGTGTCTCTGTGTCTCTGTGTGCGACTATATATATCTGTATATACCAAATTTGGCACCACAAACTCCGAATTAGTCCATCCTAACCCCTCCCAATGGTCAAAATAGTGAAAACCTCTAAACTTGATTCCAAAGCTAGTGACCAATGTACCAATTTGATAGACTGCCTCTTAACAAGGTTATACTCAAAAAACATATGCAAGAGATTATATTAACTTTTGAAAACTATGCAAGAGATTATATCAACTTTTGAAAACTAACTTACTGAAGGTTTACTTTCAGAGGCATTCTTCTTCTCCCTTTCATACTTTGCCTACAATAAAGGATGACAGAAAGAAGTTAATGACTTTATACAGGACAAACATTCCATATAACTTACCTTTGAACATACCTGGGCTTCAGCTCGCATTTGTTGCCTCACAAGTTCTGCCCTTTTCAACTCCCTCTCCTTTCTCAACCGCTCATATTTTCTCCGGTGATCTTCAATTTTGTGAGCATTGGGTTCAACCTGAAAATACAAGCACAAGAAGGGTAAGTAAATATGATTTCTTTTCTCAAAAGGAAATGAAAATGGGTCACCTTTTTAAGTGCTGTATCAATCTCCTCATCATAGTCCAACTTTGATGCTAGTCGCAGATCGCTGGCAGCTTCTTCCCATGAGCCCAACATGGCCCTTGCCATTCCTCGCACTTTATATCCTTTTGCTGAATCAGGGTTTATCTTAAACACATGGACGCAAGTGACAAAACAAATTTAGGAACACCATGAACTGAAATTCCATTGTGGCCTCTATGAACAAAGCGGAGCCAATTTGACAACCTGCAAAGCTGCATTAGCATCACGGATAGCAGCATTTGGCTTCTTTAGCTTCACAAACACACTGCCTGAGATTAAGCATGTTCAACTTTTAAGTGAGCAGAAGAGAATGTGTATATGGATATGAAGTTGGAAAGCAACCAATCAGGACTATCTTCTGATGTTAAATTACCTCTAGTTGCATAAGGTATTGCTGAACTTGGATTCAACATAATAGCTTCTGTGAGATGATCTATCGCTGCATCCAGCTTACCTACAAAGCATATGCTACTTTAAAAAAAAAAAATTAAAAAAAAAATTAAAGATAAAAAAAGATAAAAAAGGAACCCAACAAGAGCCATTCAAAAAGTAGAAATGTTATAGTGTACCTTCAGATAATGCATCCATAGCTTTCGATTTTGACACCTGAGCAGCATCTCGGTTTGCATCACTTACTTCAATGGAAGGATCTCCCATCTGAAAAAAGAGGGGGGAAAAGGGCACAGCATATGAAGTTAATAAGGATGTAGTCATATCAACCTTTGCTTAACCCCTCCATTCTCACAAAAGAACCTTTTGCAGGGGATCATTGTCAGGCTCCACAAGGTCAGTCCCATCCAACTCAATATCAGACTCGACAATATCATTATCTAGCACATCTTCTCTTGAGGGGTCAGACACTTTAGCATCAACATGTTCTTCAGCTTTACTGACTCTGTCTTGCATATTGGTTTTCTGAAATCAGAACATTGCCTGAAAGTTTATGTAGTTGTCATCCAAAAAGAGAACTAAATAAGTAAAAAAAACAGTCTAAAGAAAACAGTAGGAGTGCTTTCAGATGTCTTTGTAATGCTATTCCAACAAACCAAAAAAATTCCAATTTACTTAGATGCCATGATAAGCCACAGAATTAAGTTTATTAAGCAGATGCCCATTGAGAGTACATGATCACATTATGGTTTATCAAATGCATTGATAACAAAAATTGTCTCGAGCTTACAGTAAATATGATTTACTAGCCAGAACAACAAACAAGGTTGTGATAATTTGTGACAAAGACAACTGTTTGATCTTCTTCCTCTGCAAGAATATATACATTTCAGGTACTTACAGAGTTAATGCTTCTACAACACTGGAATCTGTTCATGCGATAACATTTTAACAAAAAAAGACAATAGTATTTATGTTTTGTATATATTAATGCACAACTCTTTGGTGAACGTTGATTGTCAATCATTCTGTATTGACTAACAAATGCAACCAAGCCTGAAACACAAATTAGAAAGAAATGTGGAATTCAAAGCAATTGTAATTAGTTGAATTAGAATAAATATTTGGAATGTAAATTTAGCATAACCAATGTTTTAGATGAGGGCTTAATAAATATTGAAGAAGATGTACCCAAGGGGGATAATTTTCATTACCTAGATCCATCAAACATAATGATAGTCAAGGCAACATGGATGAAGTGTGGGCATGCTTGGGTACACAAAACATGAGGGTCTACACAAACATGGGAATATTAAGGTCGGTCAACTACTCTGGAATGAAAGGGATTTGCAAATGAGCAAATTATGGCAATGTTGAGGCATATTGGCTACTCTAATTGACGATTGCTAGAAAAAATTGATTAGATGAGCTGGCTGTATGCAAAATAGACTTGTAAATGCAACACTAGAAGAAAGATGATAACATCCAATTGAAAGTAGTTCATGAACTAAAGATGAAATAAAAAATTGTATCAAATAGTCAGATACATTTGTCTTGACTTTATAAGTACCATGTAGCCTTAAATAGTGCAGACTACTTTAGGACATAAGGCTTATTTGAGTTAAGCTAAGCAGTAATCAAATTTAAGTGTCCACACTGTGTCATATTGACTTATTTGACTTTCTATGTAGCATCTTGCATGTCATGTCTTATTTCTAAGGTACATAAGGTGGCCAGAAGGTCTAGAAACGAAGAAAAGAGATACTACAAACGATCAGCCTCAAGAGCAAGCATCCAGACATCACACATCTGATTGAGGGGATTTTGCTTAGAAAGTTGGAACAAAAATTTGCTCTCATTTCATTTAATAAACAGAACAACGTTATTGTCAAAGGATCCCCTCCTCAACACACGCCAAAACAAAGGCCTAGTTGAATAGTACACTTATTTTGATTTGGATAATTATTATTAGCTTCTAACATATAATGGCAACAGCCCAGAGACTCATTTTTAGTATCAAATGGAAGACAAAGTCAAAAATTATCACTAAAGAACACAAACCCATCAACAAATTGAAGCCCTGAAAGGCTAGAAATACTTGGTTGAACCAATTGAAGTAAGGAGCTACTCACAGATTTTGGGTCAGGCGGAATTCTTGCTCCCAAGCTGTAAAACAAAAACCCCAAAATGCCACATAGTCAAAATCGATTTTCCGCACACACAAGTTTGAGAGTGTGACTGTGTTTGAATGAAATGAAAGAAGAGGAAAACTAACCTGAGCAGATAATTTTTGAAGAAACCAAGAGATGGATTGTGGAGAATTGAAGGGTTTGACTTGCACTGATCCACGAAGTTCTTCAACTCTTCTATTTTGGCAGAATCCATGACCGCTTCCCCTCTCTCCCCTCTCGGTCTGCGTAGAGAAAGCAAAGGAAGAGTGTAGAATAGAATAAATTAAAGAGCTGCTATTTTGTATATGAGAGCTCTTGTTTTTTTGATAGACCCCAACTCAGACATGTGTTACCTCATGCAAGATATCATAATTGATGACATAGGCGACGCGATGTGGTGAGATCCAACGGTTGAACACCATCAACAGCATTCGTAACAATGTGTAACAACAGAGGAATTTTGTCCATAGGACCTTGGGAATCAGATTCGGGGGCTCATATGAATCGAATAAAATAATTTTTATATATCTTGTAGATTTTAATTTTTATTTTATACTATTTTTGTACGATTATTGTTATCTAGATGCAATAAGATATTATATAAGATTTTTATAAATATCATTAGATAAAAATTTTAAATTAGAAAAAGTATAAAAATATCCCCTAAAACTATGAGCAAAATATAAAAATTCCCTTAAATTAAAAAAATAAAAATTTTCCCTCAACTATGAAAATACATAAATTTAATCTATATGCCTATCAATCATTTATTTCTAATATTAAATCTTTTAATTTTAACATTAAAGGAAAATATTAAAAATTTTATTTTTTATTTCAAACTTTAGAGAAAAAAAATCTCTCTCCCTCCTTCCTTCAACAAGTGACACTCTCTACACTCTCATTCTTTTTTTTTTTTTTTTTTTGGTTACACCCCTTAGATCTCAGGTTGAATTGAGTTAGATTGGGGGATTGTGACCACTACGATCTCGTTCTCCAAATCTCTTCAACCTCTCTTTCTCTCTCAACATCCGTTGGACATGTGATGAGGATCGAGGCCTTATGGCCTTACCATCAAATGGCAAAACTTGTTGCTCATCAAAGACAAACCTTTGTCATTTGACGGTATCAGTTGACCATTGTGCCATGTAGTATTTTAAAACCCAAACTGGACAAGCTGGTCCAACCAGTCTGATTAGAAATCGAGTCAATAATCGGTTTGGATTTCTTAATATAACCGGATTTTAAAAAACTGATCAAAATCTAAGTTGTACTAGGAACTGACTAAACCGGACAACTTGGATTTTTATTTTCTTTTCTTTTCTTTTAATGCTTGAGTAGTGATAACTAATAGGTCACAATGCAATATTTTTTTTTTCCTTTTCTTTTTATCTCACTTTTGCCTTTTGATATTTTTTTTTTAAAATTGTTTTTCATCTTGGGGTCATTTTTTTTCTTTTTTCTTTTCTCTTTTCTTATTGTTTAAATTAAATCTCGATGTGTTTAAACTTATTACTTGAATTAGATTTTGATATATTTGAATAATATTTTGTATTAAATGATGTGTGATATTTAAATAAGTAAATTGTATTTTATTAATATTATATATTTTGATCATGACTTGATAAATATTTGTGACTAGATATATAAATTTTTTTAAATTATTAATATATTATAATTTAAATTTATTTATGATATCATGATAATTTCGTCTGATATTTTTATCTGATCTGACTCATTTGATCTAATAATCTATTAATCTCTGGATGCAATTGGTTCATACTTATGTTTGGGTTTTAAAATACAGTCCCATGGTGTTTTCACCTCTATGGTAGTCATAGCTATAGCCATCTCTTTCGCCTGCAAAATAGGGATTCAGCCACGAGCGCCAGTTGAGAGCCTCCCTTTGCCCACCGAAGGCGCAATGCTACACTGGCAACTGGCCCCCGCCCAAAAGCCAAGGCCACCAATTTCCAACGTAGCGTCCGCAGCAACAACACAACCATGGTTGTGCGAAAAGCAAAGTTGGAGTCTGAAAACCCAGCTATTCTCTCCAAGAGGGCTAAGATAACAGCGTGCGTGGACAGCAGAGAGCGCCTCAAGTTGACTTTACGGCCCACGTGGCTCAAGTCAATTGGAGCTAAAATCTAAAAAACAAAATAGAAAAATATTTAATATTATGATTTTTTAAAATTATACAAATGATATTTGAGATTTTGATATAAAATTATTTATTTTATCAAATTTTTAGAAAAAATTGTTAGTTTTTTGGACCTAGCTAGCTGATGGGACGTATTCCAAAACTCAGTCCAAAAGAGTTAATTCCCAAAAGGCCCACGAAAAAGGTGTCTACCGATCAATATCTAACGACCGCAACAATAATCTACTGAAAGGCTATAGTCGCCCCGATCGATCTACCGAAGGGCCTTAGCCGTCCTGGTCTACCGAACGATAGGGTCTTAGTCACCCCGATTAACCGATCATGACCCATCAAGCGGAGATAGTTACCTCGATTAGTTAAACAAATGTCAGTCCTCTAACCGGGCAATGCTCAAAAGACCCTTTATCGGTTAAATAATCGAACGAGGGGTAGTACCCCTATCAATTAAAAAAGAAAGGTCAGAACTTCCATGATTTTAGCTTCTTATTTCGTAATAGTAATTTTGAGATCTTTCAAATAAAGTAAGCATCCCTCTCGAAGAGGAAGGTTTCCCGATATATGAAGATCGTAACCAATTCGTAATACTGACTTCCGAGATTCTCGAGATCAGTTCGATAAGGAAAGTATGGTGAAAGTCCCTCAGCGGCGCACAACTCTCCCAAGTATAACAGATCTCAAACCCCTAGACATCAGGTATGCTCTCTAAGCCTAACACAGGGGGCACATTGATCACAGGGAACCACTTTTCCTCATCTTTGAGTCTATTTCTTTCAAACGAAAACCTCTCTTTACTGATTTGAGCGTCGGAGTCTCTCCGCCGAAACACTCTTCGATGGTTTTTGTAGGTGTATTTACTATCGACGGCAACCGCTCGAGTCAACAAGGAGCTGGTCTCTGAGGGCCAAAACCCACCTCCATCACTAGCAAAGACAGTATTTAAAACAAAAATGAGACACAATTGACTATTTCATTTTTCTCTCTACTTTTTTATAGTTGTGGTACATATGTTTATTTAGTTTACTTCAATGTATACTACAGTTTTTTATTTATCAATGATAATTATGAATTCAAAATTTCAAAAATTTGATATTCTCTCATCCAAATAGTGTCATTGTTGGAGTTGGGTCTTGATTCCACAGTTCCGGTTCTTTGTGACTCAAACGTATACTCAATGAGAAGATTTAAAACTTATAAAAAACCGTCGGAGAGTGTTTCGACGGGAAAGGTTTCGACGCTCAAGTCAGAAAGAGTGATTTTCAAAAAGATAAACAGACAAAGAGGGAGAGAGGACGGATTTCCCTATAACCTTTTATGTGTTCTGTGTCAAGTTCAGAGGACTTATCTGACTTGACGCATCAAGGGCTTTTATATGATGTCTTGCTAGAGTCGTGTGATCTCGGGGCGTCACAACCTTAGTTTTCTTATAAGATGATCCGAGAATTTCAGATCTTGATCGTCAAAAATTTGAAATTATTATCATTTAAGAAATTGAATTATACGAAGAGATTCTTTCCCTTACCAATTTGATCGTCAAGGATTTTCTTCCTTATTTGGGGAATACGCTTCGTACTAAAATAAGAAACTCAATCAATGTGAGATTCAGTTGATATTATCAATTGGGAGTAGAAGTGTTCGGTTCCTTTAATATTCAGTAATTGTTGGTCGAATGAGAGAGAAAGAGAGGCAATCGTTTGGTCTCAACAAATGCACTGATAAGTTGGGTCGTATAAATTTCCTTGAAGGCCAACCAAACAACGAGTGGGATACCACAGAGCCAGACTTTTCTGGAGGGTCGGGACAACGAAAGCCCATTCAGGAAGATTGATCTCATCGGCGGAGTGGGACGACATAGGCTCATCTGTGCTTAAGCGTATTGAACATGTCGAATCATGGGCCTCATGCTAGCTATTAAACGTGCTATGTACAATGTATTGGGCCTTTTTCAAGAGAATCCCGTCATTTGCACTCGATTCATGATATCGTTTCATAAGAAAAGCATCATAAGTAATAATTTTATCGAAAATGTGCCAGACTTTTAATGTAACGAGTGTCTTTTTAATTTCCGTGAACCGTTTTTATTGGTCTTTTAAAAGCCACGTGCTTATATGTATTACATATTTTGTATCTTCATTTATAAACAATTCTCTTGCCTAGTGAAAGCTTTGTTAAAGATGCCAAAGAGAAGTTTCGACTAGTTGAGCGGTTCGATTTTCAAGATCCTGACCTGGGACTACTGAATGCATCTCCCGAATGGGTGGATAAGGCCCTTCAATCTCTTTGTTTAACGGTATTGTCCTAACCTGAACTTAACCTATTACATTTTTCACTCTGATTAACTCGTGTAACTTTTCCTCAAACTACGGCTTTGGTGGAATTCGAGAGACAAAGGAGGAAACAATCAGAAAAGCAGATCAATCATTTGGGAAATCAGATTCTATTGCCAAAGGATGCCTTGGAAGAGAGAAATGCCTAAGTCGAGAGTACCTCTAGTGCCTTACTTACTGAGAAAGTGAGCAAATCAAGCGTCTAGAAGAGAAACTAGCATCGGCTGAAAGGCAATGCGAAGAGTTAGAGGCCGAATAGTGCATTCATGTGGGCAGCTTGATAATCGCAAAGACATTGGCACAATTGTGGGAAGAGTCCCTTCAGGAAGCTGAGTATAGGATATTACATTTTGAAAAGTCCGGTCTAGCCCTCAGACATTCCCAATATAGGCTACTAGAAAGACTGAGGTGTGCTGAAGTGATAACCTATGAAGCAGGGATGTACAAGCCCTTGCCCCATTTGGATGGGAGACAGGTCAGACGGTGCTAGGCCAAGGTCCCGTCTCTGTAGCTCTAGATCATGTCGGGTCGGCCATAGTTCAAGCAGTTGGGGAATCCTCTTCTCGAGAGGTCCTGGTGCTTCCTCCTCCCTGATCCGGTGTGATTTTGTATTTCCATATGAAAAACCTTTGTTGTTTGGTGTATTTATCCCTTTGTAAAAGTTCCTTCTTTAGTAGAACACGTACTCTTCTTAACATGATCTTGATGTGTCTTGTCGGCGATCTTTTGAGTCAATTGGTCTATGGCATACTACTGATTTATATAGAACTGCACTACTTTTGTTAGAAAGGCAGTTTAATTGAAACATGATCATATTAGATATCAGATTTCGTATATCATCTCGAAAACTCAAGTAACGATGCTTCGACGGGGAGGAGTCGACTGACGCGACATCAGTTTGCTTGGGATGGGGATCCAATCAACAATTTGAGGCAAGACAAGCCCAATCAAAGCGACACAGATTCGTTTGGATAAATAGGTTTTATAGGTAGATCGAGGCGACATGAGTTCGTTCAGGGGCGTTGATTTTTCTGAGAGAATGGGACGATAGAGGGCCCATTCAGGAATGTAGATCCCTTCAGTAGAACGAGACTACAGAAGCCCGTTTGGGGAGATAGATCCCTTCAGTAGTACTGGGCGACAGAGGCCTATGCAGGGAGATAGATTCTTTTGGTAGGCTGGACAACAGAGGCTCATTTGGAGAGATAGATCCCTTCGGTATGCCATCGTGTGTTTTCAAGGAAAGAAATCAATATTGAATAGGCTGAATGTGAACACAAAGAGAGTTATGCTATATAAAAAAGGTCCAATAAGGGAAAAGTGTTAGAGTTTACTCAAGATGGAAGGTGGAGAACATTGGGTCATAGGCCAGAAAGGCACAAGTTGGAATGTAGAGTTCATGTAGGAGCTATGGGTTATGGATCTGGAGGATCACTCCGCCTTGCCCATCATGCGATGGTCTACCGACCACTGGGTCACTCGGTTCGTTTCTTTGTTGTGAACCACGCCGATCAGGGGAAGATATGTTTTTCCTTCCCATGTTAATGAAGCTTTGTAACTTTCCGCTTCGGACCAAGAGTTCTAACTCGTCTTTAAGCCTTTCGTAGTCATCGGTCATATGTTTGTAGTCCTGGTGGTAGTGACAGTATCTCAATTTGTCCTTTTTTGGATCATCTTCGGTGGGACAAGGCAGCCACCTTACGTACGAATTGTTTTTGATTTGAAATAAGACCTGGCTGGCGGCCTCACTCAGGGGGTACAAGTGTTAAACTTTTGCTAATGTCGAGGGTCCGATCGATTTTCCTTAGGTGTCCCCTGCTGAGGTGATCGGCTACGCTCTCTTTGAGATGATCGATTCATTCGTCATTATTATGTTTTGGCATCTTCAGTTGTGATGTACTTCTCGGCATGAGAGTAGAACTCTTGGATTGTGGAGGGGGGATTTTCTATAATCGAATCTTTCATACTGGAGGAGCATAATCCAGTAAGGAGCACAGCCAGCGTTATAAAATGGTTCAGGGATGGAACTCTCACCATGATGTGAACCCGTTCGGTGAAGAATCCCTAGAATCCACGAACAAATTAATTTAGCCCAAAAACCGTCCCAATGAATTATTTGAACCGGTGGAATTAAAGACCTCAACTCTTGCCTTAAAAGAGAAAGAACCTAAGATATATGATCTTAAATCTGTTTCTCACAGGAACAAGAACTTTGGTATAAAGATGGAATGAATGACGCTACAACCTAGATGGTTTCTAGGCTAAATTAATAAGTCAAAGAACTAAACAAGACTCCAATCTTGAATAAGTTCAAAAGTTCTCAAAAGAACAAGATTTGTATGAAGAAATCTCACAATTTTATTAATTCCTCAAAATTATATTTTACACAATGTGTACTGGCCTATTTATAGGTTAAAAGTAAAGACTAAATTGATAACTAAAAATTTAGTAACTCTTTAAACAATTAAAAAAATAGAAAACTAAAATATAAACTAGAAAGAAGAATTAGGAAACTAAATAAACCAAACTATTTTGACCAAGTCTTGCAACTATTTTTCTTTATTTTCATCCTTCCTTGGTCTTGTATAATTTTGGGCCCTTTATTCTTCCAATTGGGCTTGTATGAGCATAATTAAGTCCCTTTTGGCTCTTAATTTATTTGGGCTCTAATTTCTTATTGTAAAACTCTCCAAATTAAGTTATTCAACTCTTTCTTGAATCTTTTAACTCGAATGCTTATCATTAAACCAACTGGAACTTGAATTGGATCATGTAAATTCCTTGCAGCCTTGATGTCCATATCATTTCTATAACACCGACACTCGGTGTATTGTATATTGTACTCCTCATTTATTCCATATATGATATGTTTTCATTTTAATATAGAGAAAAGTCACTCAGAAATATTTTTTTTCGATTTATAATGCTCTTGAAGTCAAGGGTCAAGGAATTTTGGCAAAAACGCAAGGCGAGAAACAAAACCGCTCTAAAAACCCTAATAAGTTTAAGGGCGATTTGGAAGGTCAAACGATTTCATCTACATGCGAGATCAACTCTATTGGATTCAGTGTAAAAAACTGAACCAAATTGGTAAATTCGAATTTCTCGGATTTTGGGTCGAATATTGACCCCACCGTGTGTTACGCGAAAATCGAGATAAAAATTTTCACGCAAATTTAAAAAGGTCCTAATATGCAATTTAGAAAAGGTGAGAGACAAGGTACTATTCAAGTATAGTGGTGTTTGACTTATTTCAATTAAATCAATGGTGGAAGTTGGATGGAGAAAAGGTAGAAAATCTTGAGCCATTGGATTAGGTGATTGGGAGACAAGGCATTAATGAAGCAATTAATGAAGCTTGACTTGTGGGACTTGAGAAAGAGAGTGTAGTGAGAGAACAAGCACCAAACAATTCTTCTTCATCCTCAAAAATGTGAGGCACCCAAGGAAGAACCAATAAACTCCATCTTCTTCTTCTTCTACCTCCATGACCGAGAGCTTGTCTTGAAGGAAAATTTGATTTCTCCAAACAACAAACCAATGTTTTTACATAAATTCATTCCTCACAAACCCTAGTATGACATATTCAAAAATTGGGAGGAAAGGAGAAGCCTAACCAAGTGGATCTATAGAGAGACTAAAAGCTTCAAGGAGGTAAGAAAATTTGCACTTGCTGAATTCTTTTTTCTTTTAAGGCTTCGTATGAATGCTTGAATGTGATGTTTTGAGCACGATTCTATAACCTAGAGCCTAAGTGGAACCCATTAGAACATGAGGAATGAGTGCAGAAAAATCTGAACCTTGCTTGGCCAAGAACTTTAATGAAAACTTTGAAAATTTCTACAAATAGGACATTCTGACCATGCTGTGATATTTTGGTCATAACATTTTCTGCACAAAGGAAAACTGAGCTAGGTTAATTTCAGGTGAAACTAGACTCACAAAGCTATAAAATGAGATATGATTTGTTGCATTCTGATGAGAATTGGATTTATTATGATTTTTCAAAGTTAAGTGTTTTGCATAGAAATTTTTGTTCTGTCCTGCTTTTGCTCTGTTTCTCTCCGTGACTTAGCCTCTATTTTGAGGTGTCTTTAGCAAATGTTCCAGGTATGTAATTTGTATATCTTGGTCTTGTCTTTCCAATGAGATAAGAAACACCTTAATCTGATTCTCATGTCAAAAGTTAGGGCAATTTTCTTGAAACTCGACAGAAGGTTGTCCTGTTTCGAACCCTACAAACAGTGTATGAAAACGACCCTCTTCCAGTCCTAGTTTGGGCAAAGCTCAAAGAATAAAAGCTGTAGATATCCCTCTTAGCTACAACTGTTAAAATTTTAGCCAATTCACAAGAGGGAATCAAACGTTATGCCCATTTTACTAAATAGGCGTCGACAGAAATTATGTTTTCCAACTGAAACCTGCTTGTTCTGAGCATGATCCATTTCAACCTCCTTCTAGGAATAATTAAGAGAAACTCAAAACATGAAAGTGGTAGACCTATGTCTTGGGTATAACATGTTAAAATTCCATTGAATTTGGATAGGTATAGTGAAAGTTATGGCTTTTGCACTAAAATGGGATGAAATCTGAATTTTGAATGCAATTGAAAAAAAAATGAGAATTTCTGGGAATTTTGTAATGTGATTTTGGGAAAGTGTATAGCATGAAAGTTGTAGGTCGTGAAGTTACCTAAACATATCAAAATTTCACCTGATTTGGACTGATTTATAAAAAGTTATGCAAATTTTCATAGGATTGTGCAAAGTGGCACTAAAGTGGAGAACTATGCGTGAACTTGTTAGGTGACTTTTGCCCAAGCTGTTAAAGAGAGCTCAATATATCGAAATTGTGGTTCATTTGGAAGTGCGATACCCTCCCTATTACTGTGAGTGGGACTCAAATCTCATGCATGAAAAGTGAGACTTGATTTTGTCGTGTTTTCCACAAAACATGCTTTTGATATGTATGACTCGACGTGTGCCACTAGATTTCAAAATTGTTTTGTGACTACTGGAGTGTCATGAATTCATGTTTTCTATGAATATGCATCCACAAATTTTATTCAACTGAAATGATGCCATGTTTTATGATTTTCACATGTTTAATTTCATATAACCCAATATGGCACATTTATTGAGCACTATGGTTTCTATATCATTGAGTTGGGGCCGTGTGGCCGTGGGATGATTGTTATGATATGATTGAGTCCCAAGAGGACAACCGTAGCTATGGGGGACATTTGTTATAACGCCGAGTATGCGTTTGGGTACACTTCGCACGGAGGTACCTAAAAACGTCCGGTATATAGGTATAGGTGTGGCCGGTTGAACCCGCAAGGGGGCGGACATGTATGACGCCACTGTCTAGCAACGGGAGGGTCCTATATGTGATCCAAACTGTGTATGAGCTAGCCTAGGTGAAACTCATGGCCAACGTCGGGGTAGAGAGCGACTTTTGAACATTTATGCTAAATAAAACCCTCGATACGTCTATCATTGGTCATGGTTGACCTTTGCCAAGATCATATTTGACTTGCTCTAAAAATACTTGATTTTGAATGGATGCATATATGTATGATATTGTGTGATGGACTAGATGATTTCATTTTACTGAACATACTATGTTTTCCTGCGAAATGTGAATTATTTACCAATAATTATGTTTGATACTCTAATGGTTCACACACACTATTTATGCTTGATATTGATCTCCTCACTCTCTGAATATCTCCCTTGATACTCACCCCTCTCTTTTCCCTTCTCATACAGAGTTATTGTGATAGAGCGACGTGTAGGGCTCTAGACCTCTTTGTCACGTATTTGTGGATTTATGTATTCACTACGGTGAGATCTAAATTTCATTTGAAATATGAGATCCGTGTTGTATATCGTCCCTGCGAGGCTTTGATATTGAGGTCTATAGATAGACATGTACATTTTACAGGACGACTGTATAAATTTTTTATATTTATTGGTAAAACTCTCATACTGGCTCATTACACCTGCAGTGAGGCACTTGAAAGCATTTAACTTCTTAACTTGAGAATTTGTTGTACACATGCATAAAATTTTAGGCCCGTTCAGTGTAGTGGCTGCTCATGCCCTTGTTGGGTATAACAGTAGAGGTCTGTCGCTAGGACTGTTACTATTCATGATAGCTTTGCGTTGTCCTAGTTTGTACGCTGTGGATTGATTAGTATTATATGAATGTGGTTGATTTGTTGTGAGGCTGGGTTGGCCCGTTTATTTAGGTGGCAGGATGATCATTCGATATACAGGTTGGTTTGTATATGGGAGATCTCCGAAATATAAGGAGGTTCTGCCCGATTTTCTATAGAATGTAGCCGGCATCTAGGGCAATGGGCAGCTTTTTACGACCTCAATTTGGAGCGTGACAGTTCTATTGGTATCAGAGCGTCTAGGTTAGAGAAAAGATAGTAATGAAAATTTTCCCAAGTATATTTAAAAGCCCTCAATGCATTAGAGAGTTTCATGTAGTCATTAAAAGTCCCTTACATGGCTATAGGCATATAAGTTTATCTATTTTAGGGGGTTAGATTCATGATGCATCTAACACATTATTTCGCATTTAAATGCCTTAATTCATAACTTAATTTTTTTAGGGGGCTAGTTATTCAATAACTAACATTAATCCTTGATTTCTACCTAATAGAAAGGTACTCTTTTTTGTAGAATTATGCCACCTAGACGTGGTAGGCGCAGTGCTAGATTCGCACCACCCGAGAGTCCCCCAGTGCCTGATGCACCTAGGGCACCCGAGACTCCACGAGTACCAAAGGATGCTTCCTCTACTCATGCACCTTCACTGCACCTCCACCGGCCATTACAGCCGAGATTCATCCACCACCACTCGATATCTTGAGGCAGTGGTAAGAGTGGTACAGGAGATATGGGGTGCAGATGCCACCACCTCTACCACAGACACCAGCGACCGCACCTGCTGCCGTACCTACATCTACGGCACCGGTTCCTCCTCCGGTGGCCGGTCCATCCATTTCTAGTCCGACTGATGATATATCAGTTACTTTGAGGTGCATCCATGAGCTTACACAGTTGCTGAAAGAGGCCCGATAGCTCGGATGCACAGATTTTTTAGGATCTGGTGAGGCCACAGTGGCGAAGCACTGGATTAACAGGACTCGTAGGATCCTTACTGATCTGGGGCTGATAGAGGAGCTCAGGTTGAGAGTTGTTGAGAGACTCCTCGACGGGGATGCCCTCTCGTGGTGGGAGGCTATCTGTGACAGTGCTATACAGACTCTGCGGTGGGAGGACTTTTTACGAGAGTTCGACCACAAGTACTTTATCCCATTTCAGCCGGATTGCATGAGGATAGAGTTCCTGTACTTACGTCAGGGTACTAGGTCAGTTTCAGAATACGAGGTTGAGCTCAGGAGATTAGCAGCATTTGTCCCCGATATGGCTACACCAGCTCAGATGAGGTTTAAGTTTGAGGATGGCCTCCATTTGAGTATCAAGAAGTATATGACAGTGACTCTTGCTTTTACACTTTCAGAGATGATTGATTCAGCATATCGGGCAGAGGAGATCATCCGAGTTGAGGCTAGGCAGAAAGAGAGTCACCAGAAAAGGAAAAAGACTGGGCCACAGGGCGGATAGTCTTTGAAGAGGGGTAGAGATTCTAGTTATCATGGAGGGTCTTCTAGCTTTAGACCAGTAGGACCAGGATAGGAACCCCGACCACAGGGCTTTGGGGCACCAGCCCCTAGTGTCTCTACATAGTCTACTATACAGAGATAGCCTTTTTGCCGCAGATACGGCAACCATCATGAATTTGGGGTATGTAGAGCACCGGTTACTTGCTTCCAGTATGGGAAACAAGGTCACATTAGAAGTACCCGCCTAGATTTGAGTCGAGGAGAACAAAATTTACGGAATCATACTGGTGCTTCTGACGCAGGCCAGTAGGGGGCACCTGCGCACTTAACTCTCACAACTCCTCAGACTGCAGCAGGGAGTAATACAGTGCTAGGACCATCGCGACAACAGCCTAGGGCCCAGGCTCGTGTGTTTGCGATGATGCAGGAGGACGCATAGACAAACCCTGATGTCATTATGGGTAATCCATCCGCAGACCCTCATTATAGGACTTTTATTGTACTTTCTTTATGAGATCTTGTATATCATGATATCGATGTACAGTTTTGACTAGTTAAAGTCTTAGAAGCTTAACTAGTTTAATATATATATATACATATATATAAATACGTCTATTTTTTCCTCGCATTTTAAATATCTTTAATTTTTCTTATCCTTAGGTACCATGTAAATATTTGGTATCGACATTTGTGTTCTCATAGACACCAGGTCGATTTATTCATATGTGAGCGACATATTCGCTCGCCATTCTGATAGGCCTATCTCGCCACTTGATGAAGAGATTATGGTTATCACTCCTCTCGGAAAGCATATCATTCGAGATATAATCTACAGAGGCTGCGAGATCATTATTGAGGAGGCAGTATTAGAGGTATATCTGATTCTGCTCCAAATCACAGATTTTGATGCCATCCTAGGGATGGATTGGCTGACTTTACACTGGGCTTCCATGGATTGTTTCACGAAAGAGGTTGAGTTTTGGAGGTCCGGGCAGCTACCGTTGGTGTTCAGGGGTGAGAGACAGGTATTGCCCTATTGTGTTATATCGGTTATGGAGGCCAGACACGTGGTACGCCGTGGGTGCACGGCTTGTCTGGCTTATGTCGTTGACACCACCACTGAGGGACCAAGACTTGAGGAAGCCCTCGTGGTGTAGGAGTTTCCAGATATGTTCCCCGAGGAGCTTCCCCGATTACCACCAGTTATGGAGTTCGATTTTGAGATTAATCTAGTACCGGGGACCGCTCCTATTTTTATCCCGCCATACAGAATGACACCTGCTGAATTGAGAGAGCTCAAGGTTTAGTTGCAGGAACTTCTGGATAAGGGGTTTATTCGCCCGAGCACTTCACCCTAGGGCGCTCTAGTGTTATTTGTAAAGAAGAAAGATGGTACACTTTGGCTTTGTGTAGCTTACAGATAGTTAAACAAAGCCACCATAAAAAATAGATATCCCCTGTCGCGTATTGATGATTTGTTTGATCAATTATAGGGAGCCAAGATTTTCTCTAAGATTGATCTCCGTTCGGGTTATCATTAGTTGAGGATTCAGGACGATGATGTGCCCAGACAGCTTTTCACACCCGATACAGCCACTATGAGTTTTTAGTCATGTCGTTTAGGCTGACTAATGCCCCAGCTGCTTTTATGGATCTGATGAACTGAGTCTTCCATGACTTCTTGGATCGGTTCGTCATCGTATTTATCGATGATATCTTGGTGTATTCACGGAGTGATGAAGATCATGCTCAGCACCTTCGGGTGGTATTGCTGATATTCCATGAGAATTATTCATATGTGAATACGTCTACTTTTTCCTCGCATTTTAAATATCTTTAATTTTTCTTATCCTTAGGTACTATGTAAATATTTGGTATCGACGTATGTGATCTCATAGACACCGGGTCGAATTATTCATATGTGAGCGACACATTCGCTCGCCATTCCGATAGGCCTATCTCATCACTTGATAAAGAGATTATGGTTATCACTCCTCTCAGCAAGCATATCATTCGAGATATAGTCTATAGAGGCTGCGAGATCATTATTGAGGAGGCAGTAATAGAGGTAAATATGATTTTGCTCCAAATCACGGATTTTAATGCCATCCTAGGGATGGATTGGTTGAGTTTACACCGGGCTTCCGTGGATTGTTTCACAAAAGAGGTTGAGTTTCGGAGGTCCGGACAGCCACCGTTGGTGTTCAGGGGTAAGAGACGGGTATTGCCCTGCTGTGTTATATCGGTTATGGAGGCCAGACACATGGTACCCCATGGGTGCACGGCTTATCTGGCTTATGTCGTTGACACCACCATTGAGGGACCAAGACTTGAGGAAGTCCTCGTGGTGCAGGAGTTTCCAGATATGTTCCCTGAGGAGCTTCCCTGGTTACCACCAGTTCGGGAGTTCGATTTTGAGATTAATCTAGCACCGGGGACCGCTCCTATTTTTATCCCGCCATATAGAATGACACCTGCTGAACTGAGAGAGCTCAAGGTTTAGTTGCAGGAACTTCTGGACAAGGGGTTTATTCGCCCGAGCACTTCACCCTGGGGCACTCTGGTGCTGTTTGTAAAGAAGAAAGATGGTACACTTTAGCTTTGTGTGGATTACAGATAGTTAAACAAAGCCACCATAAAAAATAGATATCCCCTATCGCGTATTGATGATTTGTTTGATCAGCTGTAGGGAGCCAAGGTTTTCTCTAAGATTGATCTTCGTTCGGGTTATCATCAGTTAAGGATTCAGGACGAGGATGTGCCCTGACAGCTTTTTGCACCCGATGCAGCCACTATGAGTTTTTAGTCATGTTGTTTGGGCTGACTAATGCCCTACTGCTTTTATGGATCTGATGAACTGAGTCTTCCATAACTTCTTGGATCGGTTCGTCATCGTATTTATCGATGATATCTTGGTGTATTCATGGAGTGATGAAGATTATACTCAGCACCTTCGGGTGGTATTGCAGATACTCCATGAGAAGTAGTTATATGCCAAATTGTCGAAATGTGAGTTTTGGCTGAGACAAATAAGATTTTTGGGGCATATTGTCTCCTCGGAGGGTATTTATGTTGATCCGCGAAAGGTTGAGACTATATTGAAGAGGGAGCAGCCACAAACAGTTACCGAGATCCTTAGTTTTCTCGGTTTAGCTGAGTATTATCATAGATTTGTCGAGAGATTTTCCTGGATAGCTGCTCCGTTGTCTAGATTAACCCAGAAGGGAGTCAAGTTTGTTTGGAATGACCATTGTGAGGCGAGCTTTTAGGGACTCAAACAACAGTTGACTTTTGCTCCTAATTTAACCCTTCCCACTAGCAGTTGGGAAGACACAGTATACAGTGATGCTAGTCCACAGGAATTGGGTTGTGTTCTGATGCAGGATAGTTGGATTATTGCATATGCCTCACGATAGCTGAAGCAACACGAGGTTAATTATCCGACACATGATTTGGAGTTGGCAGCCATAGTCTTTCCGTTGAAGATATGACGACATTATCTTTATGGGGTAACCTGTAGAGTATTTATAGATCACAAAAGTTTAAAGTATCTGTTTACCCAAAAGGAGCTGAATTTGAGGCAGAGGAGATGGTTAGAACTCCTCAAGGATTATGACCTCATTATTGACTATCATCCGGACAAGGCGAATGTTGTGGCAGATACCTTGAGCCGGAAGTCAGCATCATCCACACAGTCGATAGAGGATGCATATCTTTCTTGTTTAGTAGGACTCTGAGCCTTGGGAATTAGTTTGACTAGCGATGATCAGGGAGACTTACCAGCCAGATTTGAGGTCAGGCCAACTTTGTTCGACTGTATCAGAGAGCTTCAGAGTACGAATGAGGAGCTTCAGGGTATTGCAGATAGAATCCGCAGAGCTAATGGCGGAGACTTCAGGGTTTGAGAGGACGGATTGTTAGTATTCAGGGAGCGGGTTTGTATTCCCGTTGATACAGATCTCCACAGGGCCATACTTGAGGAAGCACACTCCTCCGCTTATGCATTGCATCTGGGTGGTACCAAGATGTATCGGACCATTCGGGATAGTTATTGATGGCCCGGCATGAAACGGGAGATTGCGGACTTTATGGCTAGGTGTTTAGTTTGCCAGCAAGTGAAGGAAGAGCATCAGCGGTCGGCTGGTACATTGCAGCCCTTACCCATTCTTGAGTGGAAGTGAGATCACATTACTATGGATTTTGTGACAGGGCTACCATGGACTTCATCACGGTATGATGCCATTTGTGTGATTGTGGATCGACTCACCAAGTCTGTACATTTTCTTCCTATTCGCAGCGACTATCCTTTGGAGACCTTGGCACGTCTTTACATCGATACGATAGTCAAGCTACATGGTGTTCTTATGTCGATAGTATCACAGGGACCCGAGGTTCACTTTCAGATTTTGGCCCAGGTTACAGGAGGCAATGGGCATGAGGCTGAGTTTTAACACAGCCTATCATCCATAGATCGATAGTCAGTCAGAGAAGACCATTCAGACTCTTGAGGATATGCTGAGAGCATGTGTGATGGATTTTCGAGGTGGTTGAGATCGACACCTTCCACTGGTCAAATTTGCATATAATAACAGCTATCAGGCCAGTATTGGGATGCCACCAAATGAGGTACTGTATGGCAGGAAGTGCCGCACCCCATTATATTGGGATGAAGTCGGAGAGCGACGTCTCAGCAGTGTTAAGTTGATTAAGGAAAGAAAGGAAAAGGTTAGGGTCATCCGTGAGTGGATGAGAGCCGTCCAGGACAAACAGAAGGCATATATCGATCGTAGGCGGCGACCCTTTGAGTTTGCCAAGGGAAATATGGTTTTCTTGATGTTATCTCCTTTGAAGGGAGTTATATGGTTCAGGCAGCGGGACAAGTTGAGCCCCAGATATATTAGGCCCTTCTGTATCCTTGAGAGGGTCGGGAGTGTGACATACAGATTGGAGTTGCCAGATGAACTATCCCGTATTCATAACGTCTTTTATGTCTCAGTACTCAGAAAATACTTAGCTGTTCCTTCTCATATACTTGAGCCTCCGCTTGTTGAGTTGCGAGAGGACCTCAGCCTTCCAGTTCAGCCCGTGATTATTCTAGATCAGTAGGTCAGAAAGCTGCGGAGTAAAGAAGTCTCATTGGTCAGAATCTTGTGGAGGAGTGACCAAGTCGAGGAGGAGACTTGGGAACCTGAGGAGGCTATGAGGAGACAGTACCCCCACTTGTTTACTATATAGCTTTCTTTTAGTTTCGAGGACGAAATTTGTTTTTAGGGAGTTAGGAAATGTAACACCGACACTCGGTGTATTGTATATTATACTCCTCATTTATTCCATATATGATATGTTTTCATTTTCATAAAGAGAAAAGTCACTCAGATTTTTTTTTTCGATTTATAATGCTCTTGAAGTCAAGGGTTAAGGAATATTGGCAAAAACGCAAGGCCGAAAACAAAATTGCTCTAAAAACCCTAATGCGATTAAGGGCGATTTGGAAGGTCAAATGATTTCATCTACGTGCGAGATCAACTCTATTGGATTCAGTGGGAAAAACCGAACCAAATTGGTAAATTCGAATTTCTCAAATTTCGGGTCGAATATTGACCCCCTGCACGTTATGCGAAAATCGAGGTAAAAATTTTCACGCAAATTTATAAAGGTCCTAATATGCAATTTAGAAAAAGGTAGGAGACAAGGTACTATTCAAGCATAGTGGTATTTGACTTATTTCAATTAAATCAATAGTGGAAGTTGGATGGAGAAAAGGTAGAAAATCTTGAGCCATTGGATTAGGTGGTTGGGAGACAATGTATTAATGAAGCAATTAATGAAGCTTGACTTGTGGGACTTGAGAAAGAGAGTTTAGTGAGAAAACAAGCACCAAACAATTCTTCTTCATCCTCAAAACCGTGAGGCACCCAAGGAAGAACCAAGAAACTCCATCTTCTTCTTCTTCTACCTCCATGATCGGGAGCTTGTCTTGAAGGAAAATTTGATTTCTCCAAACAACAAACCAATGTTTTTACATAAATTCATTCCTCACAAACCCTAGTATGACATATCCAAAAATTGGAAGGAAAGGAGAAACCTAACCAAGTGGATCTAGAGAGAGACTAAAAGCTTCAAGGAGGTAAGAAAATCTGCACTTGCTGAATTCCTTTTTTTTTTTAAGGCTTCGTATGAATACTTGAATGTGATGTTTTGAGCACAATTATATAACCTACAGCCTAAGTGGAACCCATTAGAACATGAGGAATGAGTGCAGATCTGAACCTTGCTTTGCCAAGAAATTAAATGAAAACTTTGAAAATTTCTACAAATAGGACATTCTGACCATGCTGTGATTTTTTTGTCATAACATTTTCTGAACAATGGAAAACTGAGCTAGGTTGATTTCAGTGAAACTAGACTCATAGATCTTTAAAATGAGATATGATTCGTTGCATTCTGATAAGAATTGGATTTATTATGATTTTTCAAATTTAAGTGTTCTGCATAGAAATTTTTGTTCTGTCCTGCTTTAGCTTTGTTTCTGTCCGTGACTTCGCCTCTGTTTTGAGGTGTCTTATGTTCTGAATTAGCAAATTTTCCAGTTATGTAATTTGTAGCTCTAGGTCTTATCTTTCCAATGAGATAAGAATAACCTTAATCCGATTCCCGTGTCAAAAGTTAGGGCAATTTTCCTGAAACTCGACAGTAGGTTGTCCTGTTTCGAACCCTACAAACAGTGTATAAAAACGACCATCTTCCAGTCCTAGTTTGGGCAAAGCTCAAAGAATAAAAGCTGTAGATATCCCTCTTAGCTACAACATGTTAAAATTTAAGCCAATTCACAAGAGGGAATCAAACGTTATGCCCATTTTACTAAATAGGTGTCGACAGAAATTCTGTTTTCCAATTGAAACCTGCCTGTTCTGAGCATGATCCATTTCAACCTCCTTCTAGGCATAATTGAGAGAAACTCGAAAAATGAAAGTGGTAGGCCTGTGTCTTGGGTATAACATGTTAAAATTCTATTAAGTTTGGATAGGTATAGTGAAAGTTATGGCTTTTGCACTAAAATGGGATAGAATTTGAATTCTAAATACAACTGAAACAAATTGAGAATTTCTAGGAATTTTGTGATGTGATTTTGGGAAAGTGTATAGCATAAAAGTTGTAGGTGGTAAGTTACCTACAACATATCAAAATTTCTCCTGATTTTGACTGATATATAAAAAGTTATGCAAATTTTCGTAGGACTGCTCAAAGTGGCACCAAAGTGGAGAACTATGAGTGAACTTGTTAGGTGACTTTTGTCCAAGCCGTTAAAGAGAGCTTGATACATCAAAATTGTGGTTCATTTGGGAGTGTGATACCCTCCCTATTACTATGAGTGGGAATCAAATCTCATTCATGAAAAGTGAGAATTGATTTTGTCGTGTTTTCCACAAAATATGCTTTTGATATGTATGACTGAACGTGTGCCACTAGATTTCAAAATTGTTTTGTGACTATTGGAGTGTCATGAATTCATGTTTTCTATGAATATGCATCCACAAATTTTATTCAACTGAAATGATGCCATGTTTTATGATTTTCACATGTTTAATTTCATATAACCCAATATGGCACATTTATTGAGCACTATGGTTTCTATATCATTGAGTTGGGGCCGTGTGGCCGTGGGATGATTGTTATGATATGATTGAGTCCCAAGAGGACAACCGTAGCTATGGGGGACATTTGTTATAACGCCGAGTATGCGTTTGGGTACACTTCGTGTGGAGGTACCCGAAAATGTCTAGTATATTGGTGTAGGCGCAGCCGGTTGAACCCGCAATGGGGAGGACATGTGTGACGCCACTGTCTAGCACCGGGCGGGGTCCTATACGTGATTCGATCTGTTTATGAGCTAGCCTCGGTAAAATTCATGGCCAACGTCGGAGTAGAGAGCGACTTTTGAACATTTATGCTAAATAAAACCCCCGATGTGCCTATCATTGGTCATGATTGACTTTTGTCAGGATCATATTCGCCTAGCTCTAAAAATACTTGATTTTGAATGGATACATATATATATGATATTGTGTGATGGACTAGATGATTTCATTTTACTGAACATACCATGTTTTCCTGCGAAATGTGAATTATTTACGAATAATTATGTTTAATACTCCAATGGTTCACACACACACTATTTATGCTTGATATTGATCCCCTCACTCTCTGAGAATCTCCCTTGATACTCACCCATCTCTTTTCCCTTCTTAGACAGGGTTATTGTGATAGAGCGATGCGTCTGGTTCTAGACGTCTTTGTCGCGTATTTGTGGATTTACATATTCACTACTGTGAGATCTAAATTTCATTTGAAATATGAGATCCGTGTTGTATATAGACCCTACGAGGTTTTGATATTGAGGTCTGTGGATGGACATGTACATTTTATGGAATGACTATATAAATTTTTGATATTTATTGGTGAAATTGTCATATTGGCTCATTACACCTGCATTGAGGCACTCTTCTTAACTTGGGAATTTGTTGTACACATGCATAAAATTTTATGCCCGTTCGGTGTGGCGGCTACTCATACCCTTGATGGGCATAACAGTAAAGGTCTGTGGTTAGGACTGTTAGTATTCATGATAGCCTTGTATTGTCTTAGTTTGTATGCTGTGGATTGATTGGTATTATACGAATGTGGTTGATTTGTTGTGAGGCCAGGTTGGCCCATTTATTTAGGCGGTAGGATGATCATTCAATATATAGATTGGTTTGTATATGGGAGACCTCCGAAATATGAGGAGATTCTGCTCGATTTTCTATAGAATGTAGCCTGCATCCAGGGCAATGAGCGGCTGTTCACGACCTCGGTTCAGGATGTGACAATTTCTCCCTTCTTGACAACGATTTGTCCCCAAATCGTCACATGTGTGAAAGTGCATCCGCAACCATATTTTGCTTGGGAAAAGTCTCAATAAATTCAATCCATCGAACATGTCTCTTACCATCTTAATGAACTTACAATTCTTTGAATTTAATTCAAAAATAATTGTCTTGTGAAATACAAAAAAAAAAAAGAAAAACAAGGGAAACAAAGAATGAAAATAAGTGAGAAATAAGGAAAGTTATAAATTTGGAGAAGGGTATTGCGAGATAACTGACTATTCCTGCTTCTCAATGAAGTAGAGTTGAGGCGAAATAGGACTTTGTTTGAGACAATGAGGTCTATGATGGCTCAGTCCAATTTGCACGTTTCCCATTTTGGAGATGCATTATTGGCTGCAATCTACGTCCTCAATCGTGTTCTATCTAAATCCATAGTCAGTACCCCATATGAGATTTGGATATGGAGGCAGCATAACCTTAGCCATTAGAGGTTATAAGGTTGTGCCATTTATATTCACGGTTTCTCGCATCCACACGGCAAGATAGGCATGCGAGAAAAGAGATGTATCCTTATAAGATACTCAGAACACTCCGAGGGGAATGTGTTCTAATGAGCATACAGATGACATTGTCACTAAGATTGAGTCTCGTGATGCCGTGTTTCTTGAAAATGATTTCCCTGTAAGAGGTGAAATTGAATGGGACTTGACCTTTTTGTGAGATGGATGAGCCGGGAATTAGTTAACCCAGTAGTGGGACCCAAGAGCTCATAACGGATCTTAGTCCTAGTGGAAGAGATCCATCTAGAGGTGAAAAGGTTTCCCCACCTTGTAAGAGTAATCTAGGATGTGTATCTAACCGTCGCTTTCCGATTGAGGGAGAAACTCTCATTGTGACTCTTAAGGATGATGAGAAACCTTAAACGGTTCTAGAGGCTCTTGAGAGTTCTATGAAGGACCATCGGTTAAAAGGTCATGGATGAGATAAGGAGTCGATGAGAATCAACGGGATCTGGGATCTAGTTGATTTGCCTGAGGGTAGTAAGGCCGTTGAGAACAAGTAGGTTCTCAAGATCAAGAAAAAGGCCAACGGATCGATGGAGAGGTATAAGGACCATCTGATAACTAGGGGTTACACTCAGACCGAGGGCGAGATTACCTCGATCTGTTTACTTTTAGCGATTGTCGTAGACATGGATCTAGAGTGATACTAGATGAACGTTGAGACTGCCTTCCTCAGTGGGAGTTTTGGATAAGGAGATCTATAAGAAACAACCATCTGACTTTATTCCTATAGATCAGGATGGTAAGGTTTGTCAACTTCAGAAGTTGACATATGACCTTAATCATCAATCCAGGCAGTGGCACTTGAGATTTCACGAGGAGGTGATCTTATGGTTTTGTGATGATCGACGAGGATCATTGCGTATACTGCATATGTTCTTCTGACTCATTTTTTGTGTGATCATGTTCTTGTATGTAAATGACATTCTGTTGACTGGGAACAACAGAGAGTATCTGATGACCATGATGATGTAGTCATTGTTAAGTTTTGATTTGGAGGACATGGATGAGACTCAGTTCTTCCTTAAAGTTAATATCTAGAGGGATTGTTTGAAACAAATGTTGGCTCTTTCACAGGAGTCCAACATCAAAGGAGTTCTTGAGTTCTTCGAGAAGAATGATTGCAACCTTATAGATACTTTAATCGCTAAAAGGTTAAAAAGTTAAGTCTTGACATATGCCTTAAAACTTAGGAAAGGACAAGAGAGATGAGTAGAATCCCTTGTACCAATCAGTGAGTAGTCTGATGGTGTTGCATACATGACCAAACATTTGTTTTGCAATCAGTCTGGTGAGTAGGTGTCAATCGAATCCTAGAAGGGATAACTGGAGAGTAGTGAAATAGATTCTGAGATATCTCCAGCGAATAGTGAACCTCTCCTTGTGTGACAGAGGAGGTGATTTGTATCTTGTTGGGTATTCAGATACGAATTGGGTTAGCGATCTGAATGTACGCAAATCGATATCAAACTTTGCTATCTTGGAGTAGCAAGAAATAAACCTATATATCTTTATCTATGATAGAGGTTGAGTTTGTGGCATACTCAGTAGCAGTTCAAGAGATTGTTTGGCTCCGGAGATTTCCGGATGACTTAGGGGTTGTGGCAGAAAGTGAGAGGTCAATGATGATTTATTATGAAAATCAGGGCCGCCATTGACCACATCTAAGACCCTAAGTATCATTGTAGGACCAAACATACTAATACCTAAGACCACTTTATGAGAGACATTACCGAGAAGGGTAATATGACAATAAAGTACATTTCTATGTAGCGTGATTGCTAATTCCTTCATTAAACCCATTGTGAGGAATTCCTGTTTGAGATATAGAAATTATTAGGTTTACGTGTATTTTTACATTTCTCATTGCGTACTGATGATGCTTATTATTTTATATATATATGACATGTGTGCATAATTAGTTAATATTTGTTGCACTTATTTTATTGTCATATATTCTATGATGTGTTGTAATAAAATATATGTCAAGCAGGCATGGTCAACTCTCACACACGAGTGACCACCTCCAGTTCTGAGTGAGTGAAAATGAGACGGTTTCTAGTTATAAGAGTGAGAGTGGCCCTGCTAGAACATAAGTTGTCTTGATACGTGTTCAGGATGAGGTCATATACGATATAACCGACATGGACATACCCACATCCCTGTTGCCTGAAAGTAGCCAGATTTGAGATCTCAAATATCACCTACGATTAGTGATATTGTCTCTGAGATACTCTATTTGAGATCTCTAGCTAAAGTTTTATGTATAGACTGAATCTCATACCTGCACAGTGTTAGAGAAATCTGACATAAGCCATTTGAGAGATGAAAGATTAACATTGTGGCATGCATTTCATACCACATGTGAAAAGATGACCAGGGATAGTGAGAGTATTGTTTGAGACATTAACATGATTTAAATCCTTATTCCTACTATGTGAGACTCGAGATCCATTGGGTGGGATCTCATGTACCCTTATCATTTTCGATTGTTTCTAGAAGTTTTGGTTCAGTGGTGCTACTTTAGTCTGTTTATCTATGGTCCATAAGATAAATTGAGGTCTAAAGGGCAAATCTAGGAAGACAATTGAATCGAGGCTGATGGATTCAAGTTTGGGAAAAGGAAGACCAATCGATATTACATCATTGTATTGTATTCACCGGCTAGCCTATTATGGCTGTCCATGTTGGGATGTAAACAAAATAGTGAATACACAATCAAATAATTATTGGAGATTACTTTCAATGATAAAAGTAGCTCAATGGATATAATCAGTCTCGGATATGGGGTGCAACGAGTTCTTTCTAGTACTAACGATGGTTTCTTGACCATCCTAACAGGTGTATTGAAAAGTCTTTGCTTGCAGATATACTCGCTGATCGCACGATGCCCAATCCTCTATGAAAGTCCAGCAAGGTGATGAGAAAGATCACATAAGTTGTGATCTTGCGATGGACGTAAAATGCCCTCAAATGCAAGTGTGAGATATTGGTTAGGGTATGCCCTAAAGGGGCAATTTTGGATTAAAGAAATTTTAATTAATTTTGAAATTAATGGAAGGATAATGGGGTAACTCCCATTATCCTTAACATCCCAAAAGTTTACCCTAATCTCCCTTAATTCTCTCCAATCTAAGCATCACACTTATAGTAGGAAATTAACTTCTACATTGTGAGAGGGTGTGAGAAAGCAATTGGGAGAATTGCTTGAGAGAAAAAAAAAAATTTCTCTAGAGTGAGAAATCAATTGAGCGAATGAGAAATTTTCGCGTAGGAAAATTTCTCCTGTCGTTATTATCATCGGACTGAGAGTTAAGGCGTCGTGGAGTTGTGGTGTTAATTCGATTGACCTCGTGATTACCGTCACGACCGCGAGATCCGATCGAGAGATTTACTGTATGCTTCGATTGATTTTGGAGGTTCTACATTGAGGTGTATATATTATACCTGATCCTTTTTATTTTCCAAAAATTATTATTACTTCCGCTATGCATGAGATTCACGAAAATCCAACACTTCCCAATTGTGAAATCTCTACTCCATCCATACGAGTGACAGGGTCAACTAAATATTAATTTTTCAAAGAAACTGAAAAACACCAGGTCTCAAAAAGATGGCATCATTCTTTCCAAATTGATGTGTATTGAGACTTACAAGAGGCAATTTATTTGTAGAGTAGAGAAGGGGTAGGCTAGCTTGCTACCAATAAAACTTGCTCTCGAAGACAAAACCATAATGAAGTGAATAAGAGAATGAAAATTGTGTGTAAGGAAGGAAAGAATGCAAGAGGCTGGCTAAACCAGTGCATCCTCAGTATGGCACATGACCTCAGAATGCCATGTGACTTTTAGTAGCTAGACTGGATAAAAAGAATCTCAGCCTTAGTTAATCAACTGCCACCAAGAGAGTATAGTTTTACTCTCAAGTAGAGTTACGCTTGCAAGTTAACCTTCTTAAGGGTAAAAACGAGAAATATAGATTGAAGTCAAATAAGATAAAAGCTGGTATAAATCTTTTAAGAGAAAGAAAATTGAAATACCATGAAAGAATATTCAAAATACAAATATAGAGACAAAAGAACCCAAGAATTACCAAAAATCAAAAGATATTAGTGGATTTTTTTTTTTTGGCCCTTGAGAGTTAGATGAGGTGAAACTTCTAATTTGGCTCGCTCTTTGTATAACAATGACTAGGCGTAAAGGGAAATGGAAAAATTCATTCTCATTGGATTCTTTTCCCTTTTTATTTTATATTTATTTTATCATTGCTCCTACCACGCTTCGATGCTTGAGTGTTACTAGCTTTCCATATAAATGTAATTCACAAAATCATGAAACACCCATCATATCTATCTTATGTAATATAAATGTTATATATGTCCCCTTTCTCAATCCCTTTGGAATTAATTATTAAACCGTTGGTTGGTTGATTCAAATCTTAACATCTCAAATGCTTCGAGAGATGAGGATGGCAAGGGAGCCATGAGGCTTACGATACATCTTCTGAGTTTTTCTTTTCTTGGCCATTTTGTGTTATATTTGATGTGATTAGATATGATGACCATATGACTGGTGTATATGGCTTGTGCATATTTTGGTGTGAGCATTGATGGTACTTGGTTTAATAGGGGAAACTTTCCTTATTTCTGTGAGATCTAAATTCTTTTATAATTATCTAATAAGAAAGAAAATTCCTGATAAATTCAAACTTTCCTTAACCCCATACAGTTCTAATTCTCTTGTACTCTCAATAAGAAAGAAAATCTTTTTTAATCTTGAGGGATTCTAAATCTTTCAAAGATTTTTTATTACAATCTTTGTTATTTTAGAGATCTCAAACAAAAAGAAAGTAGGGACTCGAACATAACTACACACTCAACCCATAATGAGATAAAGGTATAATTTCATGCCCAATACTACACCATCAGATATATGGCATTTCATGGCCTATTATACACCATTAAAGGTATAATTTCATATTTCATTCTTACACCATTAGAGATATGACTTCATACTCAATTATACCCACGTAATATGTTTATCATCTCTCTCTTTGTATAAATACATCACACATAGGGCCATATTCATGGCTCTCTACACAAATACACATGAGGGTGAATTTTGCACACATAACACAAGGTTGTATTCGAGATTCCTTAGTTTTTCTTTTGTCACTCTTTCTGATTTGAATATTGGAGTCCCCTTGTCAGACTACCTTGGTGGGGTTTTTATAGGTTTCTCTATTGGTGATGACCTAGCTGACATACCATCATCAATTAACTTTATATAAGACAAACAAAGATAGCATAGGGTTATAGTTTGGGCTCTCTCAATCTTTTCTCTTTTACTTTTTTACTCTCTTTGACTTGAGTGTTAAAGTCACCCATCGGACTAGTCCCGACGGGGTTCTTGAAGGTCCCCCATCCAAGAAGATCCAGCGAATAGATCAACAAAGACTCTCCATTCAAGTTAGAAGAACAATTATCTGTGAAGCCAAAATTGATTTCAATAGATTGGCACTGTCTACAGGAACGATTGACTAACTAGTTATATAAATTTCAGGTCCTGCTTCACTTCCTCTCTCCTAGAACTATTCCACCAAAGAAAAGAAATGGAGGTGATACCTTTAAAGCTAGGCATAAAGTGGGGGTACGAACGTCTCACCTCTTGTCCAGCTCGACATCGACAGTCTGGCTTCAGTAGCTTCTATTCACAACTTACTATTATTTTGTTAGTGTTTTAGTATTGCTAACAAATTGTTTTGATCTGAAATCTTACTCTATTACTTTTTCATTATATCTTAACTGATAATTGTTCAACACACTTCTCGATACCAGAGTGCTCAACTGCAATTTGAATCTATTGAAGGTCCTGGTTTAGTAATCTCTGCCTACCACCTACTAATGTTTTGTTAATTTTCTAGTATTTTTACATAACTACTTCAAATTTTCTATTGCAACTATCATGATAACAATATCTCTATTTTGCATACTTTGCTACTTTTTTATAATATCACGATCAAAGCAAGACTCAGGCCCTGGTATTCGTAAAACTCCAGCAAGATCCTTAGCCACATACTTCCTGACGGGACATAGCCCCAAACCCGATCCTATGAGTCAGCTTTGGAAAGGCCTACACGAAAAGCCCATGAAGGACAACTGTCGATCGAGGTTTAAATATGATTATCTACCGACGGGTCTCAGTCGCCCAACCCTCTTGAACAATAGGGTCTCAGCCACCCCGTGAGCCGAACGTGATTTATCAAGTAAAGGTAATCGCCCCGATTGGGTATTCAGTTGACGGCCCCTCAACTGAACAAACTCTAAAGACCCTTCATCGGTCGAACGACCGATCAACAGCTAACGACTCTAACGATTCTAAAGGAAGCTTAAAGTATCCCATTAGCTCCCATTTCCTATTTGAGAGCAGTATCTTTAGGATTTTTCAGTTGAGGAAATGGTCCCTCTAAAACACGAAAGTTTCCCAAAGGATGAGAACCGCAATCAATTTGAAATATTGAATCCCCAAGATTTTCGGATTGGCTTGATAAAGAAAATAGGGTTGAAGCACCTTGATAGCGCACGATTCTCATAGGTATAAGATATCTTAAAACCCTCTAAACTAGGTACGCTCTCTTAGTCTCACACATTAGGTACTCTAATCACAGGGAATCACTCTCTTGAGCTCGAAGTCTGTTTCTTTCATTTTAATACCGTTCTTTCTAATTTGAGCGTCGGAGTCTCCCCGCCGGAGTACCTTTCGGTGGTTTTTACAAGTATTACATCCCTTAGACGGCAATCGTTTGAGTCTACAAAGAGCCAGTATCTGTGGAGTCATAATCCATCTCCAACAGATTGGCGCCGTCTGTGAAAAATAGACTAGAGCAACTTTTGTTATTCTGACAACTATGCCTCTAAGAACTAGAGCACCTTTGAAAACCGTCCTTATTGTAGAAGGGCGCACTGCAACATTTTTTGAGACCGCCCTTCTTGTAGCGCCCGATCACCCTGTTCGCGATCATGCGGCCTCCCTTTACCCCCCTCATTAGGAACAGGCCCTGCAGCCCATGATCCCTGACCAGCCGATTACGACCCCTGCTCAGGAATGAATCAGCTACCCCCAGATGGAGAGGCTGGAGTCAAAGATTCAGAACATGAGCAAACAATTGGAGGGTCTTTACCGTGGCCTTAGGCCTGAGGGCCAATCCTCTGTTGGGAGATGGTGTCCTTAGCGACCACCGTCGCCCCCATGCCATGAAGTGTCAGAAAACTCCAAATTAGCCCCCTGCGATCTTCGAAAGCAGGTTGAATAATTTGTTGCCGATAAACTCAGGCAGGTCAATGCCTAAGGAGACCAAACCTCCTCCTACTTTCATTCTTCACCCCTTGATCCCAAGATCTTTTTATAACCTATGCCCCGCAACGTGCTCTTGTCCCCAATGGAAAGGTAAAATGGGACAACGGACCCTTGGGATCATGTGGCCTACTTCATAACCTTGATAATTTCTAGAGACATGTCCAACACGGCCATGTGTAAACATTTTTCCACCACTCTTTTGAGAAACGCACTTACTTGGTTCAATTCTCTCGCGTTATTGAGTATAAAGACTTTCTCCTAACTACGAGAACAGTTTGAGTCACATTTCGTAATAAGCAGAGGGGTTAAGAGAAAGTCCACCTCACTGTTGTCATTGCAACAGAAGGAAAAAGAGTCCCTAAGTTACTTCTTGGTAAGATTCAAAGCAGAAATGATAAAGGTTTCATTTTTAAACCATTTGATCGCGTTGGCTGTGCTATTGATAGGATTACAGTGTTCTGACATGAAAGTATCAATCACGAAGAAACCTCATGCTACTATTTAGGAATTTTATGCCCGAGTGGAGAAATATATTGCTGTTGAGAATGCTGAGGTATTCGACCATAGGAGGGATCAATCCGTTCGAAAGGAATGTAACCGATCACCCAGAAGGTCTCCACTAAGGAAGAGCCGAACCAATCCCCCTCTTTCACGGAGGTGTAACAACTATACCCCATTGAACGAGACCCCTGGTCGGTTCTTAGCTTTAATCAAAGATAAGCCGTACATCCGATGGCTCCCACGGTCGACTGAGGATGACTCCAATAAAGACAGAACGAAATACTACCACTTCTACCGTGATTATGGCCATACGACAGATGATTGCAAGAAATTGAAAGAAGAACTAGAATTCCTGGTGCACAATGGGAGATTGTCATCAGGAAAGAAGGAGATTCCCCCACCGATCATCGGCGTGAACCGCAACAACGTACTAGGCGGAGGATGGGCAAGCCGCTCGGACCCCGACCGATAGGAGAGAGGGAGTAATACTTCAAATTCAGGATGAACCAGTTCTCCAGAAGTTTCCTCATTTTTCCAATAGTCCATTAGAAAATGAAGCAGGACGCCTGGTCACGCCGATCGTCTATTTCCCAAAGGCATTTCCTTCTGTACCAAAAGAAGTCCTAGCGGCAAGTGCCGATAAACGACAAGGGGAAGAGGCCTGTCATTGGCTTCATAGACGAAGATCTAGTTGGGGTGGACTCAAGCCGGCACGACCCCCTCGTGATAACTACTAGGATTGGGCAATATGAAGTTAGGAGAATCTTTGTCATTCAGGGGGCAGGCTGTAATCTCCTGTACCGGGATGCTTTCAGATGAATGAGGTTTACTTCTGCCCATCTCCAGCCCCACGTAGGCCCAATTAAAGGGCTTTCAGGTGAATGGATATATCCTGAGTATATTATCTCACTTCTGGTTACCCTTGGAGCTGGCCCTAACCATGCGAAGGCTTTTGTTGTATTCAACGTGGTGGATCTTCCTTCGCTTTTACAACGTCATTTTGGGTAGGTCGGGGCTGAACACCCTAGAAGCTTTGCCCAATACTAAGATATGAAGGTCAAGTTCAGAACACTGCTAGGGATCGGGTCATTGTTATGTGATCAGAAGCCTTCGACTTCTGCTCCTAAGTGATCATCAGGCTCTACCACCAGTTGTTTTCCTTCTGGACTGTGAGGGTATTTTTAAAATTATTGAAGCAATCAACTTAATAAATTTTCTGCAAGCGCACGCCCAGCCCCTATCATTCGTACGTGTCATCAATAAGGAATGGAACTCCCCGGACGAGTGGACGCGACTCCTTTATCTAAAAATTTCCTATCGCTCGAAAGGCCTAAGTCGCCCAGCTCCTATCATTCGTATGCGTCTTCAATAAGGGATGGAACTCCCCAGACGGGTGGATACGACCCATTTATCTAAAAATTTCCTATCATTCAAAGGGCCAAAGTCACCCAGTTCCTATCGTTCGTACGTGTCGTCAATAAAGGAGTTCTCTCCTAGGACGGGTGGACGCGGCCCCTTTATCTAAAAATTTCTTATCGCTCGGAGGGTCTAAATCGTCCGGCTCCTATCGTTCGTACACATCGTAAAAAAGGGATGGAACTCCCTGGATGGGTGGACATTGCTTCTGTATCTAAAAACTTCCTATCGCTCAGAGGGCCCAAGTTACCTAGCTTCTATCGCTCGTACACGTCTTCAATATGGGATGAAACTCCCCAGATAGGTGGATGTGACCCTTTTATCTAAAAATTTCCTATCGCTCAGAAGGTCTAAGTTGCCCAACTCCTATCATTTGTACGCTCATCAATAAGGGATAAAACTCTTCGGACAGGTGGACGTGACCCCTTTTTCTAAAATTTTTCTATCGCTCGGAGGGGCCAAGTCGTCAAACTCCTATTGTTCGTACGCGTCGTCAATAAGGGATGGGACTCCCCAGATAGGTAGATGTGACCCCTTTATTTAAAGATTTCCTATCATTCGTAGGGCCTGAGTTGCCCGGATCCTACCGATCGCACATGATATTAATGAGGGGCGGATGTGGCCCTTCTATCTAAAAGTTTCTTACTGAACGGAGGACCTAAGTTACCTTGATTCTATCGAATTACAACTGAAAGTAACATGATAACCTCTATCGGTAAAAAAACAAAGGTTTCTTATTAAGTAGTCAAAAGCCACTGGGTATAAAATTTCAAACGAAAGTTATACATTCGGACTTTGAGTATTTGTCGCTTTTTTGACCAAGGGCAGAGCGCCGCTTAGACCCATACAGTGGATTATCTCTTCGATGCACTTTAATTTCTCGGACAATTTGCATTAGGAGTCTTAAAGATAATAGCATCCTTCACATAAGACTCATCAAGCTCAGCTATTCTGCATTCCGCCGATCGAAGAGACTCCTCCCGAAGTTGGGCCAACTTCTCAATTAATTAAAAATGTGCCTCATGCACTGTGGCCTCCGATTTCAAGTGTTCACATTGCCCTTGGTATTGGGACAACTTTGATCAAAGTCTTCTCAACTCATCCTCTTTCTGATTGAGCAATACACCAGATGTGTTCTCGATTTTTGTGGCCTCTTTATCCCGAATAGTAATCTCCTCCTATGCTTGAGCTGGATGAGTTAATTTAGAAAGACGCCCTCTAAGTGACGTATCACCTGTTTCCCCTGCTATTTCTAAAATTCGGCAAGAGTCATGGTCTAAAAAGAAAACTGAGTCAACAGAGGCAAAAATAAGAAAGAACCCAATAAGTATAGAGAGGGCGATACCATTAAGTTTAAGGACTTAAAAACCCCGCCGACTTGCTTGTAAGACATCCTGTAGAAGTCGAGCTTGCACTGATGGAAGTCAAACCGGTTGGCGATGTGATACACCTCCGCTAGGTCTATGTAACTATACTGCATATCCCCAACACAAACGACGATGGTACCATGTTCTTTTGAGTCCTTCTTACCATCAAAAGACCAAACGGGGATGGTAGGTGGAGAAACCTTGTGCTTTCCCTTACGCACAGGCCAAACTGGAACAACAAAAGGGGGCCCTACCATCTTGCCTCTCGCAACCTTGGAAACATTTGCTCTCGCCGTGGCACCAGACGAAGGATCATCTCCTAATCCTCCTAATTTATCCACACTAGTACCCATTTCACCCGACGGACTGCCTTCATCCAAAATGGTTGTCTCCCTTGGTGTAACTGCTATCAGTGCCGAACGATCAGGTAAAATCACCAATGCAGGCAAGGGAGAAGAAATCGCCCTCCTCTTCACCGAAGGAGGCGGCAACTCTAGAAGGGCCTCAGACACCCCGTAGAAGATCCTAAGAGGGCCTTAGACGCCCCGATGTCCTCCTGGTCACCCCGATGACCTTTTCACACTTGGTCGAACCAGCTTATCAATAGTAACATTCTCTAGCATGACGTCGTCAAGAGATCCAAAGAATCAACCAGTTTAATTTTCCCCTTCTTCAACAGAAGGGGCCTGTCAATTTTTCTCTTTTCCCCAATCAGTAAGCCGGCCAAGGACAACATCTGATTATCCAGTATGGATTCGACCCATATATTTTGACCGGTGGACTTGTAGTAACAATCGACCGACTAAATGAAATGACCGTGCTTTGATGCGGCTGGGGGCTTCAGCCCCAAAAAAGGTACCTCATCAGTTTCGGGTAGCATCGGCATATGATCTCTATTCGAGAACTCAACGTAAAAGAACTTATGTATCCAGTTCTTGTCGATGGATTCCTTATAGCAAAACCTCCAGTTGGACTCAGGTTAGGTCTGTAACTTATACAAGCTCCTGGTTGAGCCACTAGTCCCATATCTCATCAAAATGAAGATGGATGACAAGATGTCGAATCAAAGCGAAGATAACAAAACCCTAACAGGAAAGCTACCGCAACTACCAGACGCTAGGCACTTGGGATCAGAAAGGTCGAAAATATATTCCAACGGCATAGCACCTCTGCGAAGGGACTGGTGTATGGGACTTTTAGTCCATACTTGACCGATTCTAGGTACATCGGTACACAACCCTCTGGCACTGTATTAGCCCTATCAGCCTCCGTTGTAGACACCAGGGTATAATCATCTCCCAACAGCATCTCCGTTTTCACCTCTTGGAGCTTATTCAAGGACATAGTACTAAGAATGTCATTAATGCCTGAAAAAGTCTGAGAAGTGGACATTTTCGCCATTATTTTTGGAAATGGTTTCTCTGATGGGTCTCAAAAGGGGATCAGAAAAGCGACGAGAAAGAAAGTTGGGGTATGATACCCTTTGATGATTGTAAACCCTTATGAAATGTATAAAAGACGATTCATGAAAATCAAAACGACAAGAGTCATATTAAAAAGTTCCGCACCTTTTTCGATAATCATTACTCATAGTGCCTCTTTGTCAAAAAGGTCATGAGTTGGGGGCAAATGAGAGGACATAGCTCCAAACCCGATCTGATGAGTCAGTTTTGGAAAGGCCCACATGAAAAGCCCATGAAGAACAGCTGCCGATCGAGATTCAAATATGATTATCTATCGAAGGGTCTCAGTTGCCCAGACCTCCTGAACGATAGGGCCTCAGCCGCACTGCCAGTCGAACGTGATTTAATAAGTAAAGGTAATCCGCCCAATTGAGTATTCAATCGACGACCCCTCAACTGAACAAACTCTGAAGACTCTTCATCGGTCGAGCAACCGATTGATAGCTAATGACTCTAACGATTCTAAAGGAATGTCAAAGTATCCCATTAGCTCCCGTTTCCTATTTGAAAGCAGCATCTTTAGGATCTTTTAGTTGAGGAAAGGGTCCCTCCAGAACACGAAAGTTTTCCAGAGGATGAGGACCACAATCAATTCGAAATATTGAATCCCTGAGATTTTCGGATCGCCTCGATAAGGAAAGTACGATTGAAGCACCTCGACGGCGTACGATTCTCACAGGTATAAGATATCTCAAAACCCTCTAAACCATGTACGCTCTCTTGGTCTCACATATTGGGTACTCTAATCACAAGAAATCACTCCCTTGAGCTCGAAGTCTGTTTCTTTCATTTTAAAACCGCTTTTTTTAACTTGACTGTCAGAGTCTCCCCACCGGAATACCCTCTAACGGTTTTTGCAGGTATTACATCTCTTAGATGGTAACCGTTCGAGTTTACAAGGAGCTAGTATCTGTGGAGCCATAACCCACCTCTAACACTTCCCATCCTCGGGATGCCTTTTGGCATCAAAGTGCTCAATTATGATCTAGATCCGTTAAGTATCCTAGTTTAATAATTTTTCCCTGTTACCTCCTATTACTTTGCCAATGTTTTCGTATTGCTAACAAGTTGTTCCGATATGAAATTTTGTCTTATACTTATTATGACAACAATACCTTTATTCTACATGCTTTGAATCTCCTTTGTGACACTTTAATCATATCGACCATGCAACAATCGGAAACAACTTTCAGTTGGTGTATCCCTCCATTGAGCAGCTCTCTTGGCTCTACACCTCTCTAATCACCAATATATGGGATATAACTCCTAAATGGGTGGCTCTCATATTCTCTTGGCTTTGCGGCTTATATGGGTTCCACACCCAACCTCTTGACTTTATGCCTCTCTAATTGCCAATATATGGGATGGAACTATCAAGGGGGTAGCTCCATATTCTCTTGACTTCATGCTTCATATGGATTCTGTACTCAATCTTTTGGCTTTACGCCACTCTAATTGCCAATAAACAGGATGGAACTCGCAAGTAGGTGGTTACCATATTCTCTTAGCTCTGCATCTCAAATGGGCTCCGCACCTACCCTCTCAGTTCCACGCCTCCCAAAATGCCAATATATGGGATGTAACTCCTGAGCGGTTAGGTCCCTCATTCTCTCGGCTTTGTGCTGTATATGTGTTCTATATCCACTCTCTAGGTTTTTTGTTTATATATGGGCCTCAACTCTTGAATAGGATTTAACTAAACCTTGAATGGGATTCAACTCCTTTTCTCTCGGTCTTATATATTTTATAGGCCCTGGCCCCTAGATGGGATTTAACTCCCTTTCTCTCGGTCTTCCATATTATATGGGTTCCAACTCCTGAACGAGATTCAACTCCCTTTCTCTCGATTTTCTAAAGCTACCATTGAATCAGATAGAATCTAACTCCCTTTATCTTAGCCCTGTAACATATCAGCTGTAACATTGCTCCAATATATATATATTCTCTTTGCTTAAATGCCTAATACTCTGTCAGCTACAATGCCTTCGATAATAACCCAATGCTCAAGTTATTCCAATACATGATCAATATGGGATTAAGAATGCAAAGGTAATAAATAAATCTCTTTCTCATTCATACAAGTTCTTATACATTGTATAGTATAGTGGAAGAAGCAATTTCTCTATGACAAGATGGATCGCTCTTTCGCTGATCACTCAGCAACTTGCAGCTCGACCCCAATCTCTCTTGCTACAATCTCTAGTCTCTAGCACTCACCAAGAGTTACGACTCCAGGTCAGTCTTCAGAATTTTTACTTCTACTTTTTCATAACACAAGCACTCTGTACTCTCAGCCACTACTTAGTTGAACACCCTTACTTAGGTCTCCCAATCTCCTAGTCTCCAAGTCTCTCAATATCTGATCATTTGACCTCCTAGCATCCCAGTCCCTCAACCTCTAGTCTCCTGACCTCCCAGTCTCTTGGTGTTATAGTCTTCTCGTTTTCCAGTCTCTCAATCTCCCGACTTCCCGGCTCCCAGTCTCTTGGTCATCCGACCTCCTGATCTCCTGGTCTCTTGACCTCCTGATCTCCCGGTCCCCCGATTTCTCAAACTCCTGGTCTCCCGATCTCTCAACCTCTCGGTCTCTTGATCTCCCGACCTCCTAGTCTCCTAGTCTCTTGACTCGGCATTTGCTCGGTCACAATCTTTTTTGGCCTAAGACTTTTGGCATAACAATATCTTCATTCGGGCCACCTCTCGGTAAAACACCATCGGTCACTAGCTCCTTTCTTTGCATGAGTTGCCTAGTGATTATCTCTCGACCTATCGAGATCTCGGTTCCTTCGATTCCGACAAAATAATTCCTATTATGCAACAAGTTTTAGTGGTAATTATACAATAAGGAAAGAAATTTTTGACAAGTTTAAACCTTTTTTAATCCGATACAATTTTGTTATAATCTCTCTCGATGGGAAACGAATCCCTCAGCGATTCCGACCTTTCACCTAACCTCACAATCTTTGGACCTCCTAGTCTCTCAATCTCCCAATCTCTCGAACTCCCAGTCACTCGACTTCTTAGCTGCCCCACAAATTTCACAAACCCTAAAATCAAAATTTTTTTTCAAAGAATTCTCACAGTCTATCACTGGCACTTTCTGCATTTAATACTCTACTTCCGTGCCCTTCTAGTTCCCCAATTCACTCTACTACTAATATCATTTTCCAAAGGTAATGGTATGCCATTTAACAGTAGAAACTTTCCTTATTCCTTTGAAATCCCAATTTTCTAATAATCATCTAATAAGAAAGGAAATTTCTGACAAGTTCAAATCTTCTTGAACCCTATAAGATTCTAATTTTCTTATACTCTTAATAAGGAAGAAAATCTTTCTTAAATCTTAAACATTCCTTAATCTTGAGGGATTCTAAATCATTTTAAAGTTTTTGACCACAATCCCTACTATTTTGAAAGATTTTGCGCAAAAGGATAATAGGGTTTTCTACACCCCTTGGAAGTATATATGCAGAGCAAAGGCAACCCACCAGAGGAGACGAGCACAACTATGCAACCACACACTTGACCCATAATAAAAGAGAGGCACGATTTTATGCCCAATTCTATATTATCAGAGGTACAACTTCATGGCCTATTATACACCATTAGAGGTATAATTTCACACTTCATTCTATACACCTTCAGAGGTATAACTTCATACTCAATTATACCCACGTAATACATTTATTATTTTTCTCTGCATACATACATCAAACATAGGGTTATATCTATGACTCTCTACACACAATGTACACGGGGTGAATTCTACACACATAAACACAAGGCAGTATTCGAGGTTCTTAGTCTTTCTTTTATCACTCTTTTTGACTTGAGCGTCGGAGTTCCTCGTCATGATTTTTTGTAGGTTTCTCCATTAATGACGACCTAGCTGACGTATCGGCACCGGTCAACTCTACATACGGTACACAGAGACAACATAGTGCTATAGTTCAGGCTCTCTCAGTCTTTTCTCTTTTATTTATTTACTTTTTCTGACTTGAATGTCAGAGTCTCCCGTCGGGCTAGCATTGGTGGGATTCTTGCTGGTTTGCTATCCAAGAAGATGCAGTGAATGCATCAGCATAGACACCCCATTCGAGTTGGAAGAGCAGTTGTTTATGGAGCCAAATTGGTTTTAACAAGCATGTTTAAGTGATATGCATGACTTAAAGTGGTGTTGAATGGGAGTGAACCTAGAATACTTATTCATGTTTAAGATATTAATTAATGTTCAATATAGTTTTCTGCTTAACTTTGACGTTGTTGCCAAGTTATTACACACGTGGATAACGATACAGAAACCACTAGCTTGGGTGTCATTATGTTTTGTGTCAAATTATATGTAAATTCTAGCACTAAATATTCTTTTATTCTAGGGTTCAGATGCTTAAATAGCGGTTTGTTATATTGAGACTTACTTCAATTCAACACAAAAATCTTGATAGAATAATGTAAAGAAATTCAATTAGATTGATTATTATAACTCTCTATTACTATAGAAATTCTATCTTTTTCTCTTTTAGGATTTTTCTCAAGTCTTTAAGAAAATTCCTTCTCTTTACTCTTATAGAGTTTTCTCTTACAAGCCCCCAAATTTTCTCTCGGCCTTAGAGAAATTTTTAGAACTCAACTCTTTAAGTTATGGTGTGTGTCAAATGAAGGAGAGAATAAGGCTATTTATAACCCTATCAAGAAACTAAGGTGGGCAAGTGTAGGGCCAAATGGCTGCACGATTGTCACCTGCTATTCGAGTGTCAAACCTTCTAGTAAATATACGATATCTGAGAGGGAACTCTCTACATCATCATTTGTGTGTATAGAAATACCGAAGGAAATATGTATAAAAATTTTAAATATTTACTTTTACTAGATTTCTTAGAAAATCGGCTCAAGTTTTTCATGTAAATTAGCTAAAACCAGCCACTAAGGGTTAACATAAACAATCTAAACCTGTATCACTTTAATATCACAACAATAGTTCACCTCAATGGCTTTCGATTCAGCAACAATAGATCATACATAATATAAGATTTAATCATTGCTATTTTAATCGCCAACAATATTTGCCACCATCATGGCCAACATGCATAAACATAAAAGTGGAAACCTGTGCCATGTCAAACTAGTTAAATAGTGCCAAGGGTATGTTGCCCCAACACAGTCCTAAGTCAATAAGGAAAACATAAATTCACTTATTACATGTATATCAAAACTTATACATCCCTTGGACAAACCAAATCAAGAAAAACAATACAAAATAGGGTTATAAATTGATAGAGGGCGAGGGACAAAGAATTCTCAAGCCCAAAGTCTACAATTGCTACTCGAATCCTTTTGCTCGGCCCTCATTGTACATCAACCAACCACCGGTTGAGCAAATAATCCCAAGAGAATTGGGGAGAGAGAACATGCACATTACATAAGGAAATCATTATGCATGAAACATGATTTGTAAATGACAATATAGGGATCAATGGTTGATCGGTACAGTAGGAAGGGTATTTCGCCTATTAATTAAGTGTTCGGATTCGATTTTCCTTGGAAATAAAAAAGACGTTATTGGGAGACCTCCCCCAAAAAATAGGCTCGACAGCAGGTCAATCTAAATTAATTAGAGCGAAACCCTGAATACGGAATGATGGCTGAACCAAGGTTAAAAAAATGACAATATTGGGAAAGCTAATAACACCAAACGACAAGCCATATAATGACAATAAGATTAACAAGCAAAAGATAAAAGGAAAAAGGGGTCCAACAAGTGTGAAATCTCGATTTATCTGACATTCACTTATGCCCCTAGTCATACAAGGAGTTAGCCGAATTAGGGAATTCACCTCTCCTAACCCAAGGAGGGACAAACTATTGATATCTCTGAACCTTCGAGTATGTTTAGGCGTTAAATTTTTTTCATTACAGGTTTTCTCTCTCAGTGTTTCTTATTTTGTTTACTTTTTACACTCTTAAATGATTGTACTTTCTTTTCTATTTCTTATTCTTCCTGCAATCTCCTCATTGGGGAGGGCTCATCTGCCTTCAAACTGGGAAAGTTAACTCATGATCACTCTATGTCTAAGAGTAAAATCTGGATTCCTATGGTGTCAGCACTACAAAATTAAAGCATTGAGGTGACAGTAATATTTATAGGCGGTGACATGTAGCGACCATTTTTTATGGCGTATAGCAATACTTGTGACGAAACCATTAAGAAATGTATATATTTTACGACGGTATAATATTATTCGTTAGGAAAAGTTTAGCAATCGTTAGTAAAGGTCAGACAACCGTTTTAAAAAGTGATGTTGAATTTTCACTGTTATTATTTGTGGTCAATAAATATAAAACTTTTAGGGATAGTTTGAAAATAGTCAGTATATGACCGTTTTTACTATCTATCTAACCATATCGTCTACATAAATTCTATATTTATACTAACTCATATATTATGCAGTCTTTAAAAACTATGTTCAATTCAGACGCTTATCTTTTGTGGTCAGTAAATAAGGTAGAGTTTTAGAAACGGTTTGAAAACAGTCTCGATATGACTACTTTGACTCACTATTTAAGCATATCGTCTTCATAAGTTTCACTCAAATCTGACAATTATTATTTGTGGTTAGTAAATATGACAAAGTTTTAGAGACGGTTTGAAAAATGTCTCTAAATAACTATTCTTTACTATCTAGTTAACCATACCGTGGACATAAGTTGTATATCTATACTAACTTATTCATTATACAGTCTTTTAAACTTATATTCAATTCTAACACTTATCATATATGGTTAGTAAATATGGTCGAGTGTTAGGAACTGTTTGAAAACAGTCACGATCACTACAAAATTAAAACAATATTTTATGACAGTATAAAATTGATCATTGGGAAAAGTTTAACAATCGTTTGTCAAGATAGCACAACTGTTTGTAAAAAGCGATGTTGAATTATCATGGTTATTACTTGTGGTCAGTAAATGTGAAAGTTTTAGAGATGGTTTTAAAATAGTCACTATATGATTCTTCTATACTATCTACTTACCCATACCGTTTGCATAATCTCAATATCTATGCTAACCCATATATTGTAATATCTTTAAAAACTATGTTTAATTCTGACGTTTATCATTTGTGGTCAGTAAATATAGTAGAGTTTTAGGAACGGTTTGAAAATAATATCAATATGACTCTTTTTATTGTCTACTTAACATACCGTCTTCATAAGTTTTAATTAATTCTAACGATTATTATTTGTGATCAATAAATATGACAGAGTTTTAGAGATAGTTTGAAAAAATCGTTTCAATTTTATGATCTTTAGAGACACTTTTGACCAAACTATTAAGAAATATATATATTTTTTGATGGTATAAAATTTTTATATATAAGAAATTTATAAACTGTCCGTAAAGTAGCAAAACCATCTGTAAAAATTGTAAAAACGATGTTTAATTCTAACGATTATCAGACAGTTTAAAAATAGACTCTATATAACTCTTCTTTATTGTCTACTTTACAATACCATTTGTATAACTTCTTTATCTATGTTGATCGATATATTTTACCGTCTGTAAATATGACAACTTTAGTAATGATTTAGAAAACGTTTCTAGATTGAGTTTTCTTTACTAATGGCTAAACCATATCATCTATTTTGTAAAAAAAATATTGAATTAGAATATTTATTAGTTGTCATCAATAAATGTGGCACTATAGATAGGAATAACACATCAATCTAAAAATATATAAATCGATTTTACAAAATTAAAAATATATAAAATATAAAATATAAAAAAAATATATCAAATTTTTTTTAATATTAACAAATAATCTATAATATAAAAATATTAAAAAATACTCTTTAAAATATAAAAACATCTATAAAATAAAATTTTAAAAGCCATTAAAAATATTAAAAAAGAATATAAAATCAATCATTTTTAATATATTTTTAATATTCTTTTAAAATTTTTTATAAAATCAATAAAATTATGGTTCTTGATAATACTGTAAAATTAAATAATGTATATAAAATAAATAATACATTTGAAATATAAAATTTATATCTATAATGTCATTTTAATTTAATAAATTAACAAATTAAATAAAAATTGATAACAATAAAAAATAAAATGTTTTTATAAAATCAATAAATTAAAATAAATTACATTATAAATGTGAAAATATATAATAAAAATAGAGAGTAATGAAAAAAATATATAATAAAAAAGGCGGGTGAATAATAAAAAAAAAGCGGGTGTGAATCTTACAAATAAAATGTAAGTGACAATAATATAAAAAAATAACGGGTAATGAAAAAATATATCTAATAAAAAAAAGGCCGATGAATAATAAAAAAAGAGGTGAATCTTAAATAAAATACGAGTAATAAAAAAATGTATAGTAAAAAAAGGCGGGTAAATAATAAAAAAATGAGCGGATAAGTAAGTGAGAGTTTTAAAAATTTGTTTTGTAAAAATTTGCTTGTGAAAATAGCTTGCATATGTCCATATACTGTAATGATAGTTATAATGTATGCTAACAAGTTATAATGAATGATAATAATAAATGGTAACTAGTGGTAATATGACTATAATATATGTAATGAGTCGTAATAAGTGATAATATAATTCATGATAATAAGTTATAATATAATATATGGTAACAAATGGTAATATAACGTAAGGTAATAAATTATAATAAGTAGTAATATAATGTATGGTAACAAATGGTTATAAATTATAATATAATGCATGGTAATAAATTATAATAAGTGGTAATGGAATGTATGGTTACAAATAGTAACAAGTGGTAATATAGAACTGTTATTAGTTGTTATCAATAAATGTGATACTATAGATAGTGGTAACACATCAAACTAAAAATATATAAATCGATTTCACAAAATTAAAAATATATAAAATATAAAAATATAAAAAAATATATCAAATTTTTTTTTTAATATTAACAAATATTAAAAATTTCCATTAAAAACATCTATAATATAAAAATATTAAAAAATACTATTTAAAATATAAAAATATCTATAAAATAAAATTTTAAAAAGTCGTTAAAAATATTAGAAAAAAATATAAAATCAATCACTTTTAATATATTTTTAATATTCTTTCAAAAATTTTTATAAAATCAATAAAATTATGGTTCTTGATGATACTGTAAAATTAAATAATATATATAAAATAAATAATACATTTGAAATATAAAATTTATATCTATAATGTCATTTTAATTTAATAAATTAAAAAATTAAATAAAAATTGATAACAATAAAAAATAAAATATTTTTATAAAATCAATAAATTAAAATAAATTACATTATAAATGTGAAAATATATAATAAAAATACAGAGTAATGAAAAAAAATATATAATAAAAAAAGCAGGTGAATCTTACAAATATAATGTAAGTGACAAAATTATGAAAAAATAGAGAGGAATTAAAAAATATATCGAATAAAAAAAGGTAGGTGAATAATAATAAAAAAACGGGTGAATCTTAAATAAAATATAAGTAACAAAAATATGAAAAAATAGTGGGTAATAAAAAAAATATATAGTCAAAAAAGGCAAGTGAATAGTAAAAAAATTGACGGGTAAGTAAGTGAGGGTTTAAAAAAATTGTTTTGTAAAAATTTGTTTGTGAAAATGACATGCACATGCCTATATGCTGTAATGATAATTATAATGTATGCTAATAAGTCGTAATAAGTAATAATAACAAATGGTAACAGGTGGTAATATACCCATAAAATATGTCATGAGTCATAATAAATGATAATGTAATTCATAATAATAAGTTGTGATAAGTGATAATATAATGTATGGTAACAAATGGTAACAAGTGGTAATAATATAATGTAAGGTAATAAGTTATAATAAGTGGTAATATAATGTATGATAACAAATGGTAACAAGTGGTAATATAATGTACGGTAATAAGTTGTAATAAGTGGTAATAGTATGTATGGTAACAAATAGCAATAAATGGTAATATAATGCACGGTAATAAGTGGTAACAAGTAGTAATACGACTGTAATGCATGGTAACAAGTGGTAATATAATGTATGTTAACAAGTGATGATAAATGGTAATAAATATATGATATGAAGGCGTTTAACAACTAACAAAAACTAGGTTTGGATGATAAAAATTTAATTTAAAATTTAAATTAAGTTGAGACAAATCTATTCATCTTTGTGGTTTCTTTCGGCACGATTTTTACTGTGACATTAATTTAAACTAAAAAATTAAATATATAAATAAGAAATTATCTTAAAATTAAAAAATTATTATTTTTTGGTAATATTAATTTTATGATTTTTTATTTTTCTTCTAATATTAATTTTTGGTATTATTTTTCATCTCATTTTTGTAATTTTTTGTAATATTTTTTTTGTAAAATTATTTTTTAATTTTTTAATATTTTAATATTCTAAAAAAATAAAAGAACAAAAAAAACATAATAACTAGTAATAATATATAGTAGTAGTAATATATAGTGATAGTAATATAAAAGAACAAAAGAAAAAAAAATTAACTAAGAAAAAAATATAAAAAATGTAGGGTAAAAAAAATCAAAGAAAAAATATTATTTCCACTTTCTAAAAAAATAAAAACAAAACAATTGTAAAAAGAAAAAAAAGAAAAACTAAAAAAAAAAAACAAAACAAAAAAAATTTAAAGAAGTAAAGAGGGCTGCCCCCGCGCTATGCAGCATGGGGCGGCTCTCTTTTAAGAAAGTATTTTTTTTTAAATAAACCTTTTTTAATTTTGTTTATTTATTTTTTAACTCTCTCTTTCTTTTCTTATTACACTCTATAAATATTAAATAAAATACTAAAATTCACATTACAATTCAACAAAATTATAAATATTAATATTAATTTAATATAAATTAATAAATACATGTTAAATAATATTAGTAAGTAGTGATAAGTAATAAGTAGTGATAAGTTATGGTACGGGTGCAAGTCCAAGCCTCACGGGCGCAGCCACGCCTCACGTGGGCACAGCCATTCCTCACACGAGCACAACCATGCCTCACGCAGGTGCAAGTCCAAGCCTCACAAGTGCAAGCATGCTACATACGGGTGCCTCTCCAAACCTTACGAAGCCCTGTGTTGGAAGACATTTTGATTTTTTTTATTTACACTCTTCTTTATTCTTGTTCTTTTAATTCTTCCTCTCTTTTTTTTTCCTCTTACATTCTTTTCTTAACTTTTTTTTAACTCACTTTCATATAAACAAATAAAAATTAAATATATAAATAAAAAATTATCTTAAAATTAAAAAAATATTATTTTTTGATAATATTATTTTTATGATTTTTCATTTTACTTCTAATTCAATTTATTCAAATTTTTTGATAATATTAATTTTATTAGAAATTCATTAATTTAAAATTTTTGATAATATTAATTTTATTGAAAATTCATCTTGTAGTTCATTTTTTTCATTTTATTTTCTTTTTTACAAAAACAAAAAACATTATCAAAAATTTATTTTAAAAAGTGCGGGAGATAATTCAGAAAATGATTTAATTGGATTGTTTTCGTGCATATGGTGAGTTTTTAAAAAGGGTGGGTAATTAAAAACTAAAAACTAAAAAACTTAAAAGCGTCAAAAATGCGGGAGATAATTTTAAAAAAGGTAGGAGGTAATTTTTAAAAAATATGGGTTTTGAAATTCATGGGACACAGTGGAATCATGAGAGAGATAGTGTAGTAGTAACCAGTGGTAACTAGTAGTAAGTTTGTATTATGATTTTAGGAGAGACAATAGGAGACGGTGGAACCGTGGGAGACTGGGTGGAATCTTGGGATATAATATAGTGGTAATAAATAGTGATAACTAGTAATTTATGTTATGATTTAATAAGTGACAATGGAAGGCGGTGAAACTATAGGACAGACGGTGAAACCGTGAGATATACGATTGTTATGATTTTATGAGTAACAATGAGAGACGAAGGAAGATATATATATATATATATTTATATATATATATATAAAGAACAAAATCATCTAAATTCACATCTTTTATACTTCCTTATCCAATATCGTACATTTTTTTAGCTTTCTTTATTCTTTTTTTTAACTCTCTCTCCTTTTTTTTCCTGCTACATTTTTTTAACTCTCATCTTCCCTTTTTTAAAACATATAAACAAATAAATTGTAATTAACCATTTGATCAATTGAACATTATATTTTAGAGTTAGCCCAGCCTAGCTGTCGGATGTAATTTCTCCTATTTGGATTGACAACGTGGTAGAAAATGAACCAATTTTGGATTACTTTCATGGCATGTAGTGGGTTTTTAACAATTTAAAACTAAAAATATAGGTGGAAACTAGCATGTAAAAGTGAAAGTGTATGGCGGGAGACAAAATTTTAAAAAGAAGAGGGTTTTTGAAATTGGTTGTGAAAATATGACGGTCAGCATCCCTTAAAACCATTAAAGCTCTCATTGCTTCTCATTCTCTCGAAAGTTCTCCTTCTCATTGCTTCTCATTCCCTCAAAAGCTCTCTTTTTTTCCGATCAAAGGTCTCAAAATCCATTATCTTCTTATTCTCTCAAAACTTTCAAAATCCATCAAAACATATAACCTTATTTCTCATTCCCATAATCCATAATCCATAATCAACAAAACTCTCACTCAATCAAAATAAATATTATACTTTCGACATCCATAGCTATCCAAAACTCTTATTCAAGGTCACTGAAACTCTCTTGTAATGTTTAAGCTCACTATTTCGTCACTTTGTTTAGATGAAAATCCAGGTAGATCTAAAGAAGTCTAACCATCCGAGATGTTACTAATGTATTTGTATGTATTTTTTCCTTTGTCATTAATATTATTAATATCTTACATTACGTTTATCTTTGGTTGTTATCTTGGGTTGAATGTAACATTTTCATCTTTGGTTGTTATCTTAGATTATAATGTAACATTTGTAAGGGTGGTGAAAGATATGTTGATGGTGAACTTAGTATTATAATAAACAAATGACTGTGGATCACATATTTGTATAACCGACAATAAAAGATATATTTTCTTGCATTTTCTTAACAATATTTTCTCACTATATTTTCCTAACACTTGTGATAGTTGACGGTACAAGACAAGATAGTAACTTATATTAACATCTGTAACCAATGACACAAAACATACAAGACAGATTTGTGGTAACCCACAATATAAGATGATAACTTACCTACTGATCGACAATAAAAGTAACTTTTCTTTAACACTTGTTTGATTGACGATATAGGACAATATTTTCTAACACTTTCTAACACTCGTCTAACTGACAATAAGAGGCACTTCATTTTCTTAACTTTTATGGTAACCGATAATACAAAATAATAACTTATAGTAATATATATGGTAACTGACGATATAACATAGTAACTTATAGTATTGTATATGATAACCGATGTTACAAAACAATAACTTATAGTAACATATTTGGTAACTGACGATACAAGTAAGTAACTTATAGTAACATATGATAACCAATGATACAAGACAATAACTTATAGTAACATATTTGGTAATAAATTATATAAGACAGTAACTTATAGCAACATATGATAACCGACGATACAAAATAATAATTTATAGTAACATATTTGGTAACTGACGATACAAGATAGTAACTTATAGTAACATATGATAATCGACAATACAAAACAATAATTTATAGTAACATATTTGATAACTGACAATACAAAATAGTAACTTATAGTAACATATGGTAATCAACCATATAAGACAATAATTTATAGCAACATATTAAGTAACCGATGATACATGATAGTAACTTATATTAACACATAGCAACCGACGATACAAGACAATAATTTATATTGACATGTTTTAACCAACGATACAAAATGTAACAGTTCTTAACACTTGTATAACTAACATTAAAAGTCTGTAACTTTTATTAATGGTTTTCTAACTGTCAGTATATATCAAGATATGCTTCAACGGTTACCATAACTATCGGTATAGACCTATCCCGACATGTGTATAGCCAACTGAAGGCCCATCTGTTAGAGAAGGTTTTATTGACAGTTTTTATGGGTTTTGCAAACAGTTTTTATCTGTTTGGATAGAGATTTTATTTTGTAGTGCAATATGAGTAAACGAAGCCCCGGGGGCATTTTTTTCCAGTCCAGCTGCTAAATACATCTCAAGGAGGTATTCAACTAACTAGTTCATCACGAAGGAGTTTCACTTTTCATTGGTTAAGTTTTAATAGCCTTTATTATAGTCTGTGAGTTCATTTACTTTTTTTTTTTTAATCTTTACTCAAGCTTTATTTCTTAAACTTACATGGAATATAACATTCAAGACCCAATGGGTTAGAATTTCATATGATCATGCTTAGATCCTAAAAGGTTAGTAACATAATAAAGTATGGAGAATAAGAAGACATGTTCACTGGATGCATGTAAGCATCATTATAAATAACAAGGGAAAAGGGCTTAGTAACTCTAGCTATACGATATCATCTCTATCATTCATCATAACTCTTTTTCTAGATCATGATGTCCTTTTCATACCTACTAATGAGGTGGCATTTAGTTTGCACTTGGAAATCAGATTTTGAATCAGAATAAAAAATGTTAGAAATCATAATTGGAATTGATTCCAATATTAACTGTTTATTTCAAATTTTAGAATTGTTATGATTACTGTTGTTAATATTTGATTTGTATATCTTTTATAATAGATATTATAAAATTATCAATTTTACCTTTAATGAAAAATATTTTTATACAAATAAAATAAATATTAAAGAAAATTAATTATACAAATAAAAAAATTGATAATGAAAATCTAATTAAATTAAATTAATTATAATAAAGAAAATCAAATTATACAAATAAAAAAGATATTCTAAATTCTTCATTGTTTGAGTCAACCACGCCTCTGCGAACCTCACTCTTTTCTTCATCTTCTTCCTTCCTTCTTTCCCTTTGCAAAGTTAGTCAACACCCACAAAAATTTAGCCAAACCCCATGAAATTGATGAGAGAGGGACAGCGACATAGGATGTATGGGGACAGAGGATGTATGAGAGAGGGACAAAAATTTAGCCAACACCTCACTCTTTTTCTCTCTCTTCTTTTCATCTGCAAAATTAGTCAACACCCACAAAGCATCATTTGCAAATCCAACAGGACTCCTAATCTAGGGTGTAAGCCTCCCACTTCAAAAAAGAGGGGACCAATTTGCTAGAGAAGTTATGGGTTGTATGGAGACGTAGGCTTCATCACGAATGTTCCTATCAACAGAATGACTATGCTTTGTCAGAGAGGGCAATCATGGTGGGGGTGGGTTTTGTACAAAGCTCATTATATTTCATGGAGGGGGAGAGAGATATAGAGAAAGACGTCGGTTGAATGGAAGGAGGCGTCAGGGTGGGCAAAAAGTGGGAGTTATTTTTCTTGGCTTTTAGGCATGAGTTTCCATCAAAACCCATCATTTTATTTGGGTTTCACAAAACCTATACTTTGAGGGTTTCATTCCTATTTTATTAATCTAAACAACTTATATGGGTATCATTTTGTTGAAATCAATTTTGACTCCATAGGTAAATCGGTCTTCTGACTTAAACTGGAATCCCATGTGAATGTGACTGTTGGATATTCTTGATTGGGAACTTTGCAAAAACCCTTTGGAGGTGGTTTCGATGAAAGCAATTTTGACACTCAAATCAGAAAGAGTAGTAAAAAAAAAAGAGAGAACAGACTGAGTGGAGTTTTAGATTAGTCTTATGTAGCTTTAGTGTGATAAGTATAGAGTTATTAAATATATCTGGTGGATCACCTGTACTTACTATATATAGCACGTGCGTGCATGGTAAGTCCCTTGCTTGAGGGTGTAGAAATCCTGATTTCCTTGTGGAGAGATTGTTGGGGATCCTTTAAGATTAAAGTCAAAAACTTTTAGGAGATTTAGACTACTGTAAATTAAGGGAAGTTCAAATTGTCACAGAGATTCCCTTTTTTATCGAGAGAGATAATGGAGATTTCCTTCATTATCGGGAGATATTGATCTTGGGATTAGAGGAGATTCAAATCTTAGGTGATTGTGATTTTGTTTTACTATACAAACACGTTACTTGATGAAAGAATATTGGGTAGAGTTGAGAGGGTCATCCCGAGAGGTGAACAAGTAGCTTACCCGAGAGGGTTAAGCCGAAGCAAGAATGTTCAATCAAGAGAGCGTTCGGCCAAGAGTGTGTTTAGTTGTTTTGGCTGCCTTGGTGGTCAATGGGTTATATGATTATGGCTCCAATGGGCTTGGTAGTCTTTAGTTTTTATAAAAATGGGCTGTTGGATCATGTACTATCATATTCCTATTCCTAATTCCCATAACTTTTAACCAAACATCCCTTGATATTGAAGGAAATTAATTCCAATTCAATTTTTTTTCTTGGAATTTCCTATATATCTAATTTTTAGGTTTTCTCAACTATTCTAAAACATGTTATAGGGTCTAAACTTTAAAATTTAAGGTAAACATCAGATACTTAAAATCATACGAGCATGGAAATCCCTAAGGGAAACTACATAATATGTAATAACTTTAAACTAGGAAGATAAGGTAAGTTCCGCCCATAAAAATCATGCCAATGCTTGATCTACCATTGCTAGGCAAAACTATCACAAAATCTTAGAGGCATTAAGATAAAATCATTATCCTTCATATACTATATCTCGACTACATTAGGGTTTGGTCATGTTTTAAACATAAAAGTTAGTTTTGTTAAAAACCCTAATATTTTAATAACTATTTACATGCGTTGATTATTTAAAACTAAACCAATATAATCCATTAATCTATAAAAGCATGACATCTAAAAGAAAAGAACATAAGCATGTGATATACTTGCCTTTCAAGTTTGATTTGATGAATAATTTATTCTAATCTAAAGAGATTATACAAAACCTATATAATCCATATTTTAATGTATTAAACTTCATAAATTTCTAAACTATAACACAAATTAAAGCCTTACATAATTTTTACTAAATTTAAACATTCACAAGACAGAAAGTTAAGGCGTGTCAAGAGAATTTATCACTTTTATTTGTTCAAATGAGTATCGAGATCAAGAGAGGGCAATTAACCCAATTCAAGTACAAATTTGTGGATCTAATCTGCAAAAAATATGTTAAAATATCATTAAAATTTAAGAATTAAGAGTGAATAGAAATCTTAAAAAATCGAGCCCCTTCATATGATCCTACTACTTTAGTTTTTGTTTTGTATTTACTCTTATAAACCAATGTGATACATATAGTTTGATATGTAATAAATTGTCAATCATTGTTGGTCATCTTTTGATATCTTTCAATAGATTCATTAATTCAAACTTTTTCTATATAAGAAATAAAAATAATAGAAATATAATACTTTTCAATTTTAATAGGTTTAGAATCTCAGAAAACGATGATTAACAAGATCAAAACATGGGTAAGACAGGGGATTGCAAAAATGATTATGCTAGACACTTTTATTCTCCTCCAAAACTCAATTTTATTGATTAAACAAGCATTCCATTGATAACTAACAGATTTTGAATAAGGGGGAGGGAGATTAAGCTTCTAAACAACAAAAAATGAAGGAGGAGAATGTAGAAACCTTGTTACCAAATTCAATAAAAGATGAACTGAATCTTTGATACAAATTTGACACTTTAATCCCCTCTAGAATCCTTTGTAATTGCTGAGGGATAGCTGGGTTTGAGCTAGAATGAGGAATGAAGATGAAAAGACATAAAAAATCCCAGAAACTCATGGGTTTGCCTTCTAAATTTATAGAAGCTATCGTTATAAACCATTAAAGAGGAAGACCAATTTCAGGGTTCTAGTATCTTTTTTTAACATGTGGAGGATTGGTTTTTGGGTTAAGGTTAGAAGGAGATAAGGAGTTTGGAGCAAATGGTTGGGGGTTAGGGTTTCAGTTATGAGAGGAGAGGGAGTGTTCCAACTGGGTTCAGGCTTCAAATTCATGACTGGAGATGAAGAGACGATGGTAATTGTGGTGGTTCTCAAAATCGGAGATGATAATGATGATGTTATAGAGAGAGAAAGAGAGAGAGATTGAGACCCAGAGGCTGAAAGAGGGAGAGAAAGACTCAAGTACCGAGAGACTAAGAGGGGAAAGGAGAGAGACTTTGGTAGAACTACCGATACTGATTTTTAAAGGTGGATCTAGCTCCATAGATAATGACTCTGCAAACTCGAATGTGAAGGCTTGTTACTGGATAAGAAAAAGAAGAAGCTTGTTAGACTTTTTGCATTCTGCCATAAAGGAAGACCTGAAAGAAATCACTATTGCTTGACAGATGATGGAGAAAATAGAAGGAGTCCCCGGAGAGACCGAAAGTACATCGAGGGCTCATTCGCTTGGTTCGGCTCCACTCACCTTGCTGAGGACTAGAAGGAGGCAAGTGTAATGGGTTACCCAAGGAGGAGCCAGTTGAAATTTTGGGAGGAAGGTCTCTTGCTCCCTAAGGACTTGCTCGGTCGGTTGTCAACGAGTCAATGGAGGCTAAAGGTAGTGAGCTTGGTGGCGAGCATTCTTCTAGTAGAATCGATAAAAGTTATTTGATGATAGAACTGACAGAAGGAGAGGAAGCCACAGATGTTGCAAGAGTAACTAAGGGGATCAAAGTCTAGGCTCCTAATAGTACTGGAGAGTCTAAGGGGGGTTCCCCAGGGGATCCTGAAGATGTTGGCCCCAAGTTGATGAGGGGGCCCAGTACAGGGCCATCTACCGTTGTTCTATTGGTACCCTTGGATGGGGGCAAGCATCCGATGCTTGAGGAGGAGGTGTCTCCCTGTGGGATTCCTGTACAATCTTTTGATCGGTGATGGGGTTCGAAAAAGCGAGGGATGGTGACGATCAGTGCTGGGGACCATCGTTATTGTTACGTAGACATCATGGAGGGGAAGTAGATAGTCAATTGGTTGGACTTCTACCGTTTGGATCTAGAGCTGAATAAGCTCTCATGCGAGCAGGGCGACAAGGCCTTGTACACGGCGACAATGATGGTATTCATCTTTCTTTCTGCATTTGTTTGCTTTTTCTTTTTTAGTCCACTGACTAGTATGCATTTGTTCAGACCATGGTCCTGGGAGAGTTTTAGAGGTGACAGAGAGAGCAGATATTGCGCCATATAAGGCATCGGTCTGACCAGATGGTAAACAATATTTCTCGTTTAAAGAAGGCCCTCTCACTGAAAGAGAAAGAACTTGAAGAAGCAAGGTCTTCTATGGCCATCATAGGCATCAATATGAGCCAATGGAGCAATTGAGAGCCGAGCAAGACATGACACTTCATAGATGTAAAGGGTTGGAGGTTGAGGCCAAGATTCGTGAGGCCCGACCAATTTCTTCAAGCTGCCAATCAGAAGATAACCGAGTTAGGGGTTGCTATTGACAATCACACGCGTACTTGACGTAAGCTAATGGAAAGGCTTTAATATGTTATGGAGCTTAACTGTCAAGTAGGGTTAGCGAGCACCATGCCCCCAGACACCATGGATCCCTTTACTAACTCTGAGCCTTTACCGCTCTCGTTGAATTTGATGTCCCTCCTGCCCCTTGATCAGGAGTTTCTATTTTCTTTTGTGACTTCTCCCTTTTGTAACTTCTCCTTGGACTTTCAAATGAGATAATTCCATGCCCATGCTTTGACTTGCATTTTATGTGTATAATGTCACTTCCTAATAGATAGAGTGTTATCGGGGAGGTATATCCCCAGTTGGCGAGATGTTTGTCTGATAGTAGGGTCCTTTTGATAAGCCATTTGATAGGACAGTGCTTAACAGGAAGGCAAGTTCCTTGTCAAATATGATTTTCATTTGCTAAGTAGACCAGGCGATGCCTGCTTGATAGGCTCCATCCGGGAGGATAGGGTGACAATGGCCCTCTCGGGGAGATAGATCCCTAATGATAGGACGGGATGACATTGACCCATTCGGGAAGATACATCCCTAATAATAGGTCAGGGCGATATTGGCTCGTTCAGGAAGATAGATCCTTAATGATAGGTTAGGGTGAAGTTGACCCGTTCGGAGAGACAGATCTCTAATAATGGAACAAGGTAGCATTGGCCCATTTAGAGAGATAGATTCCTAATGATAGGTCTGGGCGATGTTGGCCCATTTGGGGAGATGGATCCCTATCTATAGGCCAGGGTGACGTTTGCCCATTTAACGAGATAGATCCTTAATGGTAAGATGGGGCAACGTTGACCCATTCGAGGAGATAGATCCTTAACGATAGACTATTCATTTGATGAGCGGGGCCTCGTGGCATATGTTCAATGTAATCACTTCACAGAGAGAAAGAAGGCACATCATTAAGGAAAAAATGATAATCAATAATTCAAGTGCTAAGGCTAAGCATCACAGGCAACCCATCAAAGGGGCTTCGAAAGCAACCACAAAGAGAAAAGGGTCTAAAGTTTACTTAGGAGAAGTTACCGAGGGCTCTGGATCATAGGGTATCGTCTCGATACCATCGAAAATCCTAAAATTAACCATCATATGAATCATGCTCGGAATGCCTCCAGGGCGTTCAGGTTAGGGCGTTCAGGTCAGGTTGTCCCAAGATGACATTGTAGAGCGAGCGGAGTTTAACCAAATTGAACTTGGTTGTGGCTATCGTACGATTGGGTGGAGGTTCAAGATAGGCAATCACACAATGCCTTCAGGGTATATCCATTCGTCTGAGAGTCCCTTAATGGGTCCAGTGTGAGGCTACAAGTGTACCGGGGCAAAACTCATTTGTTGGAAGACATTCTAGTTTAGGAGGTTGTAGCCTACTCCTTGATTAACAAAAATCCTTTTAACTTCATACTGTCTGATTTTAGCTGTGATGATGAGGGAATCGTGCTGACTTGGATTGACACCCACCAACTCGTCATTACTGAAGCCGATCATGGGTATTTTCTTTTCAGGTGGCTTCCTGATATGGGTGGTAAGAACTTCTTTGGATTCGTAGACGGATGGCTCTGCCTTTTGAAAAATCAAGGCAACTAGATGCCCTTATCCATTCAATCGTATGTGATCACGCTGGTGTAGCACCCGCAAGATATAGATCAGAAGGTAAGGCTCCAAGAGGTTATACCCATTCTACACTTGGAGGATAACTCTACTTGGTTAGTTATGAATATCTCCTGTGACTGACTGGTCGACATGTTTGTTTTCTCATTTTGGGTTATGGGAGCTCCGAGGCGGAAAACTCTCCCTTTTAGCATTGATGAACCTCTAGAGTTTACCACCTCGGACCAGGAACTCGAGCTCATCTCTTAGTTTCTTGCACTCATTGATAAGGTGGTCATAGTCCCAGTAGAAGTGGCAATATCGAGTCTTGTCCTTTTAGGATCGTCATTTGTAGGGCGAGGAGGCCATCTGACATAAGGCTTATTTCGGATCTAGACAAGTACTTGACTTGGTGCCTCATTTAGAGGGTTGTAACTAGTGAACCTTCACTGCTATGGGGGCCCTTGGCAAGCCCTCTGAGGTAAGGATTGGAGAGGTGATCAGCTGCGCTCTTTTTAAGTTGGTTGGTTGTGTCACCTGCCGAAGGTTTCGGCATCTTCCGTGGCAATGTACTTCTTTGCGAGGGTATAGAGCTCTTGAAAAGTGGACGGGGGATTCTTGGTGATGGATGTTTTCATCCTTGACAACCGAAACCCAGTAAGTGTTGTTAGCATGATATAGTGATCTAGGCTAGAGACCTTCATCATCTTAACCTTGAACTTCTCAAGGAAGTCCCTTAGTTGCTTTTCATCCCTCCGCCGTAATGGGAGAAGAGATGTAGACTTTGTCTTGACCCCCTACTAATGGCAAACTGCGTCTCGAACTGTTGCCATAGTTGAGAGTGTTAGGGAAATTGTTGTTAAACTCTTATGTTTTGATGATAACAAAACCCTTGTAAGTGTTACTAATGAATTTACCAAGTGTGCAGGCATTTAGAAAATGTAATACAAGCTTATTTATAGAAAGTTTCAAAACATTGAATTGGTCAGAAAATACTGTCACAAAATATGGGTAGAAGCAGCAAGAAGGGTAGAAGCCATCGAAATTCAGAGCTATGTTTTCTGTTGTGATTTTATCATATTTTCAACGCCTAACTCAGTATGTTGAGTACAGATTGAGAGCTGTACTTGACCATTAAGCTTATTCAAATTGAATATTCGAATTCAAATTATTTGGAGAGCTATAAGCTGATTTTTAGGGGAGGTTTTGCTACCTATAACTTCTTCAACAATTAAGCTATTTGAAATTTGAATTCTCCATACTTTAAGGGGATTGTTGATGTTTGAATTTGAAAAATAATAGTGGTAAAATTTAAAGATTTTGGTGGAGAAAATCAAGCTCAAAGTAAGGAAGTTAAGCTGATTTTTTTTTTTTTTTTTTTACTATAGTAAGTGTGTTAATAAGCCAACTTTGCAGCATTATATCTTAATATTCGTGATCAGTTTTGGGGGCTTACTTCTTGGGATTTAAAGTGTTATATACAGATATTATACAACATATTTTATAGAGATTTTTTGAGGTGTTGGGAGTAAGATATTAGATCTCAAAGTAGACTGAAAAGCAGAATCTGGAGCCGTGATTTTCTTGTGTAAGCTGGTTCTGAAGGGGTTTTGAGAGCCATATATCAACTCGATACAAGAGAGCTTTAAATGAAACTTGAAGTGGATTTTAAAGAGTTATAATTAGTCTTTGTTCAAAAGCTTTTATAGAGTTTATTCGAGCATTGAGTTGAGAGAAAACAGAACCCAAAAATGTCTACTTGTTCACAAAGTTCTGACAACTTACTTTGCATTCCTGCTATCGGATCAATTTTTTCACTTCTGTAACCATTGTTTTAGGTTTTGTATAGACTCACAAGTCTAAGAGGAGTGTGAGGAACATTCTCTGGGATTGATAAGTTAAGTGTAAGAGACTTTAAATTGAGTGACTATTGGACTAAGTTATCTTCAAGGGAGAAGGTGCAGATTGTTAACATCTCAACATTATACTAGTTTTGTAACTCTCATGATATAGTGGAAACTAGTTATCGCTAGACCCTAATTTGCTGAGCTGGAAGAGTGGACGTAGGCATAAGGCTGAACCACTATAAATCAGGCTTGTTCTCTCTATCACTACTCCTTAAATTTATGCACTTACATTTGCTTATTTTATATAGTTTGGCCTTAGGATTTAAGTTAGATTTTAAGTGGAGTAAAATCTATAATTTGAAGCCAACCAATTTAACTCCCCTTCTTGGTTTCATTGGAACCAATAAATGGTATCAGAGTGAGTGCTCGACTCCACAAAAATTCTAACTTTTGAGCCAAAGATCCAATGACATCACATAAGTTTTGGCCAATCTACCAATAGAATTCCTTATTTTGATGGAGTAAATTTTTCTCATTAGAAGTGTAGGATGGAGACCTTTATTAAAGCCACGAATTATGATACTTGAGAGGTTATTTCCTCTAAAAATTTAGATGTTAAACCTCTAATCATAACAGATTGATGATAAAAGAAAATTTTCAATAAACTTTAGAGCAAAGCATTTAATTTTATGTGCTATTTCTCTCATGGAATTTAATCTTGTTTCTTCTTGTGAAATAGCTAAGGATATATGGAACAAGTTATGCATCACTCACGACGGCACACGGACTATTAAAGACACAAGAATGAACCTTTTATTGTAGGAATATGAACTATTTAATTTTCAGCATGGAGAACAAGTAAAGGACATGTTCAATCGACTCACATCTATCACAAATGAATTGAAATCTCTTAGAAAAGGATTTTTAGATTCAGATTTGGTCAGAAAGGTTCTATAAATCCTTTATAGAGCTTAGGATGCAAAAAAGACAGCAATTGAGGAAGTTCAAGACCTGTCAAGGCTGTCCCTAAATGAACTAAGAAGAAAACTCATGGCTTATGAAGTTGAAATACACTTTTTTGTTGAAAATGAAGGGAAAAAAAAAGGCAATTGCAATTACGGCAAAGAATAAATAGCAATCTAATGAAGAAGATAGTAGTGAAGATAAGCAAAACTTGTTATCAAGGAGGTTATCTCGTGTCCTTAAAAAGAGAGGTAAAAAGTTCAAAAATTTTAAAAACACTAATGCTTTTCAAAAGTCTAAAAATGATGTAGAAAAAAGGAGCAAATTGAAGGAAGAAATGGTATGCTATGAATGTAAAAGATCTGGACATATAAAGTATGAATGTCTAATTCTTGCAAAGAAGATAAAGAAATTTCAGAAAAAAAATAAAATTCATGATGGCTACATAGAGTGACTTGGATGAATCAAGTTCTGAATCAGATTCTGAAGATTCAAAAGGCTAGGATGAAACAAATTTCTGTCTAATGGTAGATTCTCAAGTAAATTCTGACTCTGCATGCTGTGATGATTTTAATCTTGATGATGACTATGTATTATGGTTGATTTCTAATCTTAAAGGCAGAATACAGAACTTAGAAAATGAGAAAGGACTTCTGAAATAGATAAATAATGTGCTGAATAATGAAATTGATGATCTAAAATCTGAAATTAATATTCTGAAATTTAAAAACTCTACAGCAGAATCTGAACTAACAGCTTTAAAGTCTGAAAATGAGGTTCTAAAATGTGAAATTAAGGCTTTACAATTTAAAATAAAAGAAGTGAAGTCTAAAAATGTTGTTATAAAATTAGAAAATTCAGTTATAAATGATGAAATATATGTATTGAAAACCAAGATAGAAGACCTGTCCATGTCCATCCAAAATTCTTTCCAAAAATTCAATGAAAGTGATGAGAAACTCACTAAATTACTTGCACTCCAAAGACATGATTTCTTTAGAAATGGTTTAGGGTACAAGTTTAAAAATGTGTCTAGTTCACAAGCTAATGAAATAATATTTGTTAAAGCAACAAAAATTACAAAACACAGAAAATTACAGACTGCAGAAATCAGGGGTAGAAACAGAGATTATAGAAGCACATCATATAGGGGTAGAAAAAGTTATTAACCGATACAAGAGAGTTTTAGATGTAACTTGAAGTAGACTTTAAAGAGCTATAATCAATCTTTGTTCAGAAGCTTTTACAGAGTTTATTCGAGCATTGAATTAAGAGAAAATAGAACTTAAAAATGCCTACTTGTTTACAAAGTTCTGACGACTTACTTTGTATTTCTACTATCAGATCAGTTTTTGCACTTCTATAACCATTGTTTTAAATTTTGTATAGATTCACAAGTTTAAGGGGAGTATGAGGAACATTCTCTTGGGTTGATAGGCTAGGTGTAAGAGAGTTTGAGTTGAGTGAGTGTTAGACTAAGTCATCTTTAAGGGAGAATGTACAGATTGTCAACATCTTAGCATTGTACTGGTTTTGTAACTCTCATGACATAGTGAAAACTAACTATTGTTGGACCCTGGCTTACTGAGCTGAAAGAGTGGACGTAGGCACAAGGCCGAACCACTATAAATTGGGCATGATCTCTCTATCCCTACTCTTTAAATTTATGCACTTACATTTGCTTATTTTATATAGTTTGGCTTTAGATTTTAAGTTAGATTTTAAGTGGAGTAAAATCTATAATTTGAAACCAACTAATTCAACCCTCTTCCTGTTTTCATTAGGACCAACAGGGAGAGACTTTTGATGCTAAATGGGGGAAGCGAGTTAAACCAAGTCAGCGCATTGTCCTTCAGTGTCGTCGAGAAGTGCTTGCATATGGCGATGTCTGACATATCTATAGAGATCATCACTGTGATGAAGTGGGCAACATGGCTCCTGGGATCAGTAGTGCCATCATGTCTTTCCAAATAAGGGAGAAGCATATCACGAGGCATTGGTTTTAAAGAAATCTTTGAGTCAAATGGCGAGAAACTGGTAGGATACTGAACAGGATCATCCCTTATCACATTTGCTCGCTTAAACTCACAAGCTCTTCGACTTGTTTCCTTAGGTCATCTGGATTGCGTTGGTATGTTACCGAGGGTTCTCGATACTCTTTGGGCTCTAGTCTCTGTGCACATTCGTGACCCGATCCATGGGAGGAGGATTGAGCCGTTGGTCGGAGGGTGCGGCTAAGTTCTTCTAACTGCTTACTCATGTTTTGTATTTTGGATTCCTGCATCTCTATTTGGGGCTGAGTGGCCCTTTCCTGGGAGGTAGAAGCGATGAGCGATGCCGAATGACTTTGGTAGCCGCTTAGGGGTTAAACCTCTTGTAGGTTAGCAATCCTCTATGTGTTGTGCAATGATCATAGGAGTGGTAATGCGCTCTTCCATTAGGGATGTTGCTCTAGAAGAAGCTCTATTCACTCTTTTGGGAGGAAATAGTGCAGAGTAGGCTTCTCTCTAGTCTATTTTTACTGACAGTGCCGATCTGTTAGAGGTGAATCTAGCTCCACAGATAATGACTTTGCTAAATCGAGAGTGAAGGCTTGGCTATTAGGCAATTTTGATCGATGAAACCTACAAAAGACTATCAGAAGGTGCTCCAATAGGGAAGGCTCCGATACTCAAGTTAGAGAGCGGTTTTTAAGAGAAAGAAAATAGACTGAGAGAGAGAGAGAGAGAGAGAGAGCTCTGTGTGTACTTAATGCTCCATGTGTGTCTAGAGGACTTACCTAGATGGTGAACATATAGGAATTTATATAACTGTCGCATATGAGAGCCGTATATATGCGGAGTGTTAAAACCCTAGTTTCCTTATGAGTATGCCTCGACATTACAGGGATCATGATGAAAGATTCAAAAAGATTCCCATTCCTATCAATTAAGGAAGTTTGAGGTGCCATCGAGATTCCTTTCCTTATTTGGAGATCTCCTTTCTTTTTATATAAGATCATGTCCATTTTCATAGGGAAAGAGAATATTTATCTCAGTGGATAAAGTGAAAGTTACTAAGCGCAAAAGAGGTGCTGGAACGAGTAGCTAATTATTGAGTAGAATCTAGTTGATAGATATCGAGGGAGTATCGGCCTTGCTTGCCTTTCTGGGAGATAAATCACTTATTATTGGTACGTTTCGATAGGACATATCCCTAGGGCCACTGACTCGGAGGATCTTATGCCTCATGGTGATAAGACTTTGAACTAGACGGTCAACTGATCAGATGAGCGCCGAGCAGGTCAGCTGTCAGATTGCCAAGAGTCGTTCGACAAGTTCTAGGCCAAGTGTGGGCCTGACATGATTTGGATTATTTTATTCATGTCCCATCACTGATGATTGTCATTGTCCTCAGTGGTTCGATGAAGATTGCGGGCAGAAACAAGAGAACACGTGACTGATTGAGTGAGGACTTCGATGATCTCTTGCTACCGGTGGGAATCAGTAGTGACAGCATGTGAGGGAGAGATGAGAGGAGATCGATAAGAGAGAGAGTGAGAGAGGCAGAAAGCTTTGAATTCCTCTTCTCTCTTTGACTTTTGGCTATTATTATTATTATTATTATTAAAGGCAAAATTTGTGTGATCCAAATATTTGGTTAGTAGAACCGACCACTATGTTTTCATTCGCATATTTTAAAATCACAATGAAAGTATAAGAAAGTTCATAAGGTCAAAATTATATATTTTTCATAAGAAAGGGGAGTTTTTGAACTTGTATAAGATAAATATCATTGAATTGTATTTTTAATATTTAGAATAAAATTTTTATAAATTTTATTTCTAAAAAAATTTTAAACATCTTGACAAAAACCGTAAGTCTCATAAATCACAGTTATGGGAACCCTTTCCAATAACTGACATATAAAATAATAAAAATATTTGCAACACTATTAGAAAAAGGGATATCAGTGACGAAAATATCCGTAGTTAAAGCTTTTTAATGACAGAAAATTAGCGACGGAAATTCCGTCATTGAAAGTCATCTCACTAAATTTAGCGACGAAAATATTTTCGTTAGAAAGTTTAGCGACGCATTAGCGAAAGAATTTTCCGTTGTTAATTTGAAAACTAGGAAAATATATCAACGTCGGTTTAGCGACAGAAAATTTCTATCACTAATGATCCGTCGAAAAATTTCTGTCGCTAATATAATTTTATATTTTTTCAAAATATTCTAAATTATCGATTATTTTTTTTTGTGACGGAATTATTTTCGTCACTGAAAGTCATGCACCGAAGGCGCACATGGCCGCAAGCCTTTGCCCACGCCCGCTCGCACGCTCGCTCGTGCTAGCGCTCACCCTCGCTCACACACCCGCTTATCGTATGCCGGCCCGCACGCCTGCCCGCACCTGCTCGCACGCCCGCCGGTGCTAGCGCCTCTACTTTTTTTTGTTGAAAAAATACTCTCACCCAGATTTAAATCTGAATTTTCAAGCATTTTTGAGTTATCTCAACCACTATACCATAATGACTTACGTGCAATTTTTTTTTTTTTTTTTTTTTTACTTCTTTACTTTTTACTTCACTTTCATTATTTAAAATACAATACCCAAATGTATTAAAAATATAAAATTTTATTTAGTGCAAATACAAAATTATATTTAGTAAAAATATAAAATTATATTTAATATAAATACAAAATTACATATAATAAAAATACAAAATTATATTTAATAAAAAAACAATACTATAATTTAACAAAAATACAAAATAAAAATTATATTTAATAAAAATACAAATTTTATTTAATAAAAATACAAAATTATATTTAATAAAAATACAATACCATACTTTAATAAAAATACAAAATTATATTAAATAAAAATACAAAATCATATTAAATAAAAATACAAAATTATATTTAATAAAAACACAAAATTATATTTAATAAAAATACAAAATTATATTTAATAAAAATTAAAAATTATATTTAATAAGAAAACAATTCTCTAATTTATTAAAAATACAAAATACAAAATTATATTTAATCAAATCACAAAATTTTATTTAATAAAAACACAAATTTTATTTAATATAACAAAAAATTATATTTAATAAAAATGGAATACCCTAATTTAATAAAAATACAAAATCATATTAAATAAAAATACAAAATTATATTTAATAAAAACACAAAATTAAATTTTATAAAAATAAAAAATTATATTTAATAAAAATACAACGGTATATTTAACAAAAAATATTACCCTAATTTAATAAAAAATACAAAATATAAAATTATATTTAATAAAAACAGAAAATTATATTTAATAAAAATACAAATTTATATTTAATAAAAAACATTAGCCTAATTTAATAAAAATACAAAATCCAAAATTACATTTAATAAAAACACAAAATTATATTTAATAAAAATATAAAATTATATTAAATAAAAATACAAAATTATATTTAATAAAAAAAAACAATACCCTAACTTAATAAAAATACAAAATACAAAATTATATTTAATAAAAACACAAAATTATATCTAATAAAAATACAAAATTATATTTAATAAAAACACAAAATTATATTTAATGAAAATATAATTTTTTAAAACTTTTAGCGATGGATTACTGACGGAAATAATTTCATCGCTAATTTTAGTGTCGGATTAGCGACGAAATTATTAGTGATGATATTTCTGTCGCTAATTCTATTGCTAATTTTTTATTTTTTTTTCAAGTATTAGCGACAAATTACCGACGGAAATATTTTCGTCGCTAATTTCAGTGACAGATTAGCGACGGAATTTTTTCTGATGGATTTTTTCATCGTTATTCCGTCACAATTATGTTACTAATTAGCGACGGATAATTATCCGTGCTAATTTCCGTCACTGATTTCATGTTTTCTGGTAGTGCACATCTCTTAAATCATAAGTGATACTTAACATTGCATATGATGACTACTAACTAATAAAAAATAATTGTAAATTCTAATCATGTATAACATGTGAAGTTCTTTTCCTTCATGATCTGGATTCACCTAACATCATAGTTAGTATCAAATCCTAATTTATAAATCATATATACTCCTTTAATAACTATTCTTGATTGACAACACCTTTGTTGGAAAATCTTTTCTAATCCTTTGTTATAGTCTTGACCACAAATTTATTTTATTGAGAACTATATGAAGAGTTATAGAATTTTATTTCCTTCAGAATCTACATTTTCTGCATGCAACTAATTTAGGGCAACAAGGTCCCTATATGCTCATGCATGATATGCACAAGCATTGATACTCCAAACTATCCAAACTATCCAAACACCCAAATGTAGGGGTGACCACCGTTTGGCTTGAACCGTGAAGCGAACCGGAACCGGTGGTTCAAAAATCGAACCGGAATCATTTTTTTGGTTCCGGTTCAGAAATCGAAACCGGAACCGGAATCGAAACCGAAACCAAAATCAAATATTTTTTTTGTTGAAACCGGAATCGAATTTTTGAAAATGATTGGTTTTTACTTTTGAACAAGTTTAAATTCATTCAAAATTCAAATTTTATTATTGTGTCACAATTATAACAATAAATATGTACAAAAACCAAAGTCATTTAAAAGTTAAATTTTTCATCATTATATCATAACAATCAACATGTACAAAAATCAAAATCATTCAAGTTTATGTAATCATAAGAATGATAATATTTATATTCTTTCTTTTTGATTTGTTGATGTGAATTTATTAATCAAATATATTTCGATGAAAAATTTTTTTACGAGAAATGTTTGATTTAAAGAGTTATATAAAATAAATAAATCTGCGTAAGTCAAATCCCCATATACAAAAGTTGAATTTAAATACAAAAAAATTTAAATTAAAATAAGTCGACCGAGTTAATGAATTGAAAAATAATATAGTTAAGTCACCTATTTCCTATTAAAGTGATGAGAGAATTAAAATTAAATAATTTAGATTTCGATTCTAGACGGTTCGAACCAGAACCGAACTGTAAAGAACCGAAGTCGTCGGTAAGTGGTTCAGTTCCAGTGGATGATGAATTTGAACCGCCGATTCTGAAATTAGAATCAAACCATGAGGAACCCAAACCGAAATCGTTGGCCAGCAATTCGGTTCCAATTCAATTGGATGATGAACCGAAACCAACGGTTTCGGAATCGTGATCGCCCTTACCCCAATATGAGATGATAAGCTGTTGTTACTAACTCAAATTTACTTTACTTATCCTATAATCATCCATCTGTCTTGTAACAAGAGGTTTAGAAGTCCATTCGTATCACTTACTCTTTGGTATACGTATTGAGAAATGTGTCAAACTCTATATTTAAGGTGTCCTATCATAAGTCAAATGATTGTGACTTGTTTTAAACACATGATAGGATTGATTTGACACTCATATTCTCAACTTTTTTAAAATAAAACATCTCTCATAATATTATATAAAATTATTTTTAATCAAAATTAAATTTTATTATCACTAATAGTAATTATATGAACATTACACAGATCATGGCACAACTAATAAAAAGAAAAATATAAAATATTGAGAATGGTTATTTACTTTCGATTTCACGAAATTCTGTACATCTCATATCGTTTGGATCTTACGGACGTTTGCTTGATTCCTTCAGGCAAGTGTTAGTAAGATCTTACGGCTATATTTTGGGACTTCCTGTTTGTTAAGTGCTTTTCTTATACTGTAAACTTGGAGATGGCTAGGATGACCATATTGTGTGCTCGTGCATGTACAGGTTCCCTCTCCTCGATTGTGTGTTGATATGAAATCGTGCATGTACAGGTCTCGTCTCCCCGATGTGTGCTCGTGTGTACAGGAATGGACCGGATGGGTCCTTGCATGTGTATTGTTACGTGATGTTTTCTGTTTTTGATGATTGGTGTAGAATGAATTGTTGTGTTGTTTTTGTAGCCTTTGGAGTCCTGGTATATGGGGAGGTTCTGCCCGTTTACTGAGACAACGCGGCGGCTGTCGCGTGGTCAATCCGAGGATCGGGGTGTGACATTTAATCCCTCTATGTTCTCCAATTTTCAAGTGTTGAAAATTAAAAATTCATTCCCCCAAACAATTGGGTTCAATGTTTTAATGCAACCCAATTGTTTTATTTGTTCTCTTCCCCTCGTTTTTTTTTATGGCACTCTAAGAAGAAGACAACTAAAAAAAATTCTGATGTCATATGGAGAGAAAGGAGTTGAAAGGGGTTATGGGGAGTGGTTGCCAATAACCACCCCTTCCCCCTTTTATTTAAATTTCAAAAATAAAAAGGAAGTGGGCGGATCTACCCTCAAGGGCGGACTTGCACCATATTCCAACATTTTTCACTCGTACATGAGGGTTAGAAATGTATATAGTGTGATCATTACTATCGTACATCAATTTCACATTGGCAAGAGGACCATGTGACTTGTGAGAATAGCAAGAGTTCTAAAACTATATACCGGTTAAGGATATATAGCAGCTTATCATCAAAATAGTGATAAGGATATCGTATCTTGCTATACCTTAAGCCTCCTTTTACTCAACACAGTCAATGTATCTCCCATCTCTCAAAATAATATAAGAGCATATTTGACTCAGATCCAACTATGTATTAATAATTATGTCTCTAAACATTAAGTTACAGACATAATTGGTCGACTTATAAATACAAAATAACGTATCAGTCAAAAATAGTCTTCCTTTCATACTACTAATTTTCAACTTTATCTTAACTATTTTCCTAAACATGCATGCCAAACCGAATCATCCATGGCTTCTTGGGGATATGATAAAGTCGCAATACTAAAATAAAATTTCAAGAGATAAACGAAAGTTCTAAAGGAATAAATTGAGGTTAAATATAAATCTCTGAGTCTCACACAATGATATGAATATAATGAAATGAAGAGGGATGTACCATTTCATTATTCATATGGTTACATAAACACACATGGTATGAAACACGTGTTATGATACTTTCCTTTCCATTTGGAAGTGTATGTCTTATTTTCTAAAATAACGCATCGTACAAGTCTTAATCTAAGTGTACACAACACTTGATATGACTTTTCCTTCTTATAAGTTCTCCAAAATCTCACAACATCAAGAAAAATCCATACCTGACTATTCAACAAGTTTAATAGATTGTGGAAAATTTATTTCGATTACCATTTGTGTAGTATATTTAACCGAAAATCTCATCTTAGTATTCTTAATATAAAAGAATGTATATATATAATATAAATATATAGATATCAGAATATACTCTAAAATACCCGAAAAAATCAACAAGCTATTATAAAATACCCATATAAAATGATTTAAATTCTACTCTCAACTGATTGCAAGACTACACTAATAAATGACACAATGACTCGCAGTGATAGCTACCATTTACCAATCCTTTTTTTATTTCTCTTCATCTATATATAATAAATACAAACACTGAGAAGACATTTGAAGACTCTATTCCGTCGAAGCGAATATTTACCAAGAAAGGTCTCTTGAATACCTGATTACGAGATAAAAAAGGTCATAGCAACATAGTTCACCATGATCAATCTCCATACCTCCCTTGACAACGATCATTGGAACAAATGGTGATCAAGGGTCTCTCTCTAAACAGAAATCACTCGTTCAAAGCCATTCCATGAAGACTATCAACAAAATGAAAGCAAATTGAGGAAATGCTCCTGGAAACCATACTAGATCCATCCATGGAACCTATTGATAAGAGCATAGGAGGTGCCTCCAAGCTGACGCTATAGAAACCCCCCATTAGCACTAAGCATCCACATAGGCCTATCATAACTAGTGGTAGTCGACCGATAAGATTACGAGATAATCTCCCAGATTAGTTAAATAAAGTTTGCAACAGTTTTGAGGTTCACTGTTCTGTGTCCTTGATATAATCTATCGATAGGATGTTAGAAAAAACATCCTTAACAGAACACCTAGCACTGAAACCTTACATCTCCATGGTTTATCTCCCAAAGACCTTTATCAAGGGGCTAGTAGGAGACCAATCATCATACTAGAATAATATACGACTACTATTTCCCATTCTCCATGCCATTAGATCCCAAACCAGGTACCATAACAATAGTAGTTTCCTCTAAATCCATGAACATCTTGTCTAAAACTTGGATGTACCAAAAGCCGCAACCTCTCAATAGATAAATCCTACCTAGCAGGTCCAAGCGTTATTTGAAATAATGTGCCAAATTGTTACGTAATTTTGGTATGTCACGATTTCGGACAAGTATATCCTAATCAAGTATTGTGTATAGTGCGAAGCAAGTGCTATTTTTACAAGAATATTTTATATTACCAATTATAAATTACCCTATCTAAGTTGGATAAAACAGGTCAAGATTGTAGAAATATTAAAATTACAAAAATATCAAACTATAGAAATATTAACGAATGAAAACCCTAATTTTATAAAACCCTAGAATATCGATTTCATTTGTTTTTAATTTTTCACATAGTCGAATTCTTTTAAATCCCTTAAAATTTATTGATTAAAGAGTTATTTTTGAGGATGTCAGATTTTCCTAAATTAGATTTATCCAATGGTCATGCAATGAAACCTTAATTTAACTAACTAAAACCCATTGTTCATGTAATCTTGATTAGGCTGAATTGCATTAAATTTTATAGAATATCTGTAATTTAGAGTTTCCCCTAAAATCTCCACACACAGAATTAATGATCTGTCGATCTCATAACCCTATGTGAATTTTATTGTATTAGTCAGATTTCATACAATCTTTACTCGATCTCATGCATTCAATCTTAAATCATCAAAATGTAGGATCCTATACATATGAATCATTAAATTCAACAATAAAATCTCATCAAACAATAATCATATCGATAAAGATTTAAGAGAAAAAAATAAATCAAACCATACTATTAATACAAGAATAAACTCTATCAAGTCTTAAGAATAAAAAAAAATAACTAAGAATAAAGAAAAATAAGAAAATAAAACCCTAAAATTTATGTGGAGAGAATGTGTGTAAAAATTTGGAAACTTGATCCTTATTCTTGATTTTGAAGATTCTTGAAATTATTAGTAATTTTATCTCAAAGATCTCTCATTAGATAATCTCAAGTTGTTTCCTTATTCAACAAGGACTTCTCTTTCCTGAATTTTAGTACTACAACAAAATTTTTCCAAATTTCGGATATCTTTTAGCCTGAATCAGTTTCTACACTCTTTATAAGATTTGTAGGTCATGAAGTATTTTTTCTAACCCCGCAAGAATCAGGTCAATCGGATATCAGAGTAGAATGTTATGCTCAAAATTGTAACAGTTATCTGTACAGTCTAATTTCCTTAAATAAGCCTAATACTCCTAAAACAAAATCCATGAAAATAATTAATGTAAAATCACAAAACAAGGTTTAAAACATTCCTAAAATAAATAAATAAATCCTAGAATAAAATAAAATAAAATAACTCAATTGTATAAAAATATTGCTATCATTGATATGCTTAAGTTGAGTTGCTCTATTCCAATGCGTCACTCGTTTCAGTCCAAGCCCCCTCTTCCCTTGTTTGGCACACAAGAGACCAAGCAACCTTAGCCTTATGGTCGGGAGAATGACTTAACCATAAAAATCTAGATATAAATTGCTTAATCTCCTCGCATACTTCCTTTAAAAAGAGGAAAATAGAAAACCAATACGTTTGAATTGAAAAAAGAATTAAGCTAACTAGTTATAACCGACCTACATAAGATAAGTGTTTGCTCGTCCAATGAAAGATTCGGGCTGTTATTCGCTAAACCATCTACAAATAATCCCTGGTTGAAAGACGGGTCGACAATAGTGGGACTCCTAAATACCTGACGGGAGGAGGCCCTGGCGAAATCTGGAAATCCTCAAAATCTCCTCCATAACCCCCTTATCCATTGATTCAAAAAAGATCTCATTCTATTGCATGTTCGTCTTCAGACCAAATAATATTTGAAACTGACTCAAGCCATCCAAGATATACTAAATCAAAGACAAGGTGCCTCAAGAGAAAAGTATCAAATCATCCACAAAACAGAGTTGAGATAGTCTAACCTCTTGACGTCTCCAATGATACTTAAAGTATGGTCCCTAGGTGATCCTATGCATCAAACTCTAAAAGACCTCCATGACCATTACGAAAAGTGTCACGCCCTGAATCGGGATCATGAACAGCCGCCCGTTGTCCTAGATGCCGGCTGTATTTTTACAGAAAATTAGACAAAACCTCCCCATAAATCGGAGCTCTCCCATGTACAAATAAACCTGTTTAATCCTATAAACAGAACTGATACGTTTTAGTGAAACATAAAGTTTCTGTCAACACAGTTTTAAGGAAAATTGTATAACTTTCAATTTCCTCGTGTGAAATGGCTGAAATTTTTATATATTATAGGAAAGAAGTATATCTATAACTTTCATGTTTTGTGTTTCTTCAAACTAAGACTGGAGAGGGGTCGTTTTTACTCACTACTGTCAAGGTTTGAAACAAAACACTTCTATGTCGAGTTTCCGGAAAAGTTCTATAACTTTTGGCACAGCCATCAGATTTTGGTGATTCTTATCTCGTTGGAAAGATAAGACTTTGATCTACAATTCATATAACTAGCACATTTTCAAATTATGGCTCTAAGATGCCTTAAAATAGAGATGAAGTCACGGACAGAAATAAAATTTAAAGTGAGACAGGGTAAAATTTCTTACCTCACTTTCTTGGTCTTCCTCTCTTGCTTCTCTCCTTGTTCTCACGAATTGTGAAGAATGAACAAGCATTCTAAGGCCTTCTTATTTTATTATTGTGCTAATAACTCACCACCCTAGGATCAAATCTCCAATTAATCTAAACCATAGGATCATTTTGACTATTGCATGTGTTCTCATTGGTTTTCATGTGCATGTGTTCTCATTGGCCCACCTTGCCTTTCTCATCTCCATTTGGCCAACACTTGTCCTCCTCACTATAACACTTGTTCAATATAAGAATACACTTGTCACATTTCATTTAAGTTTTGTTAATTGCTAACAAGTCCTTTGACTTATAAAAATTCTAATTTGACCCCTAAAATTTTCATAATTACACACTAGGCCCAAAATCTTATATTAGACCTAATTAAATTTATTTAATATAAAATTAAGGTTTTGAATCTCTTTGAGTCAAAATTGATCCGATTTATATTTTACCGTCAAAAATTTAAGGTTGATTTATCAGGAAAATTTTCTTAGTGAAAATTCATGAACATAGTAGTAGAAACATCATATATATATATATATATATGAAATGGAATTCACTATAGAATACACCGAGAGTCGGTGTTACAAAATACCTATACAACTATCATGATACAATGCTGACATCCCCAAAAGAAGTGGAAAAACGAATAGAGATCCTATTCTATAGGATCAGAAGAAGGAGTACCCGTGATGATGTTGGGGTTCGTCTGAGCGTCCTCTTGCGTCATCGCATACACGCGGACCTGTGCCCTCAACTACTATCGTGAAGGGTTTAGCACGATGTTACTCCCAGCTACAGTTCGTGGAGCGGTGTGTACTAAATATGCAGGTGCTCCCTACTGACCTGCCCGTGGTCTACTCGTGTGTGTCTGTGTCACTTGACCTCTAAAACTTAGGTCAGGGCAAGAACTCCGAATACATCCTTGTTTCCTATATTAGAAGCATCTAAGGAGAGCTCTGCAAGCTCCAAAATGACACCAGTCCCGATTGCGGCAAATAAGATGGTGCTGTGCTGTGGACTAACTAGAGGCACTAGGGGCCTGTATTCTAAAACTCTAGGGATGTGGTCCCTGTCCGAACTATGTTGATGTAAAGTGAGTGGGACTTCCCTAAAAGCTAGAAGTTCTACCCCACTTCGAGCTCTGGCTCGTCTGGGTCTCAACCCTCTATGGTCCTACTAGAACTCCGTAAAATATCTGCGATCGAACTCGCTCAAGAAGTCCACCTATCGCAATGGCTCAATAGCCTCATCACGATTAGCCTCCCACAAAGTGAGGGCATCACCGTTGAGGAGTCTCTCAAGAACTCTGAATCTGAGCTCCTCTGTCAACCCCAAATCAGTAAGGATCCTGCGAGTCCTATTGATCCAGTGCTTCGCCGCTATAGCATCACTAGATCCTAAAAAGTCTGTGCATCCGAGCTGCTGAGACTCTTTCACCAACTGGGTAAGCTTGTGGATGCGCCTCAAGGTAACCGACGTCTCATCGGTCGAAGTAGAAATAGAAGGACCGGCCACCGGAGGAGGAATTGGTGCCGTAGGAGCAGGTATTGCCGTAGGTGCAGTCATTGGAGTCTATGGTGGAGATGGTGGCATCTGCACTCCATATCTACTGAACCACTCCTGCCACTACCTCAAGGCATCAAGTGGTGGTGGAGGAATCTCGACTGTACCAATCGGTGGAGGTGCTGGGGGTGGCACTGGGGAAGGTGCGTGAGTAGAGGAAACACCCTCTGGTACTTGTGAAGCCTCGAGTGCCCCAAAAGCTTCAGGCACTAAGGGACTCTCTGGTGATGCAACGCGCCTACCATGTCTAAGCGGCATAGTTCTACAAAGAGAGTACCGTTTTATTAGATAAGAGTAAGGATTAGGGTTAGTTACAGAGTAACTAACCCCCTAATCCGTAACTAACCCCCTAAAAAAAATTTGAGTTATGAATCAAGGCATTCGAATCCTATGGGAGGTGTACCACTCATACACCTGCCTAAATGCATCAAATGATGGTGATGGAACCGTTGCTATAATAGCTGGCTGAGAGAGTGCTAGAAGGCTACACCTGACGAGGAAACATCCTCGAGTATTTCATATGTCTCAGGTACAAATCAGTACCTTGTCTATTAATCATAACCTTACAAAGGAAGAACTTAAATTAGATATAATTCAAAGATTAGGGTTAGTTACGAAATAACTAACCCCCTAAAATGAATAAAATTATAAGTTTAAGAACTGATAAAACTAATATGTTAGGTTAGATACGTACCGTATCTAACCCCCTAAAAAGAATAACTCATATGCCTAAAACCATATACTGGGATCTCATGACTGTAATAAAACTCTCATATGCATTGAGGACTTTTAAATCACACTTGGGAATATTTTTAAAACTATTTTATAAAACACAGCTCTCAACCTGGAGCTCTGATACCAATCGAACTGTCAGGCCCCGAATCGGGATCGTGAACAGCTGTCCATTGCCCTGGATGCCGGTTTTATTTTTACAAAAAATCGGACAGAACCTCCCCATAAATCGGAGGTCTCCCATATATAAATAAACATGTTTAATCCTATAAAATTCAAAATCATCATGTAATTAAAATAAAAGGGTCATCCCGGCCTCACAACAACTCACCAACCACAGCAGACATCCAGGACAATGCCAGACTAAATAAACTATCGGCAATCCTAGCCATAGACCTCTACTGTCATGCCCAACTAGAGCATAAGCAGCCGCCACACCGAGCGGGCCTAAGTTTTTATACAATTTACAATAATTTTCCCAAGTATCATTCAAATACGTACAATTGCCTCAATGCAAATGAAATGTGAGAGTTTCGCAAATAAATATACATAAATTATACAGTCATCCCAAATTAAGTACACGTCCAACTACCGATCTCAAAAAGACCTCACAGGGTCGAAAATAAAATATGTAATTCATCTTTCAAATTAAACTTAAGATCTTACCCTCCTGAACACCCAGTACACCTGAACTCTATAATCTGAAGTGTCGCTCCAGTACAACAATCCTGTCTAAAGGAGGGAAAGAAGAGGGGTAAGTACTCAGGGAAAAATACTCAGTGAGTGAGTGGGTCAATGTAATCGTCTAATATGGAGTGTGAAACTAGAGTGTCAAAGCGTAAGTATACAAATCATATTTCAAATCATCATGCTTTTCATTTCAACAATATATTATCAGCACGCATTATCAAGTCAAATATGCATCCAAAGCACTGTCATTAAAATCATAGAGCTGCCAGCCGAAAGTGTCCTGGCAGAGGTCTACCTCGACCTATGACAGGCGCACCAGGGGTGTTATTTGCAAATTTATTTAAAGTACTCTCTACCCCAGCGTTGGCGACGGACCTCGTCCAGGTGCTAGACTTGGAGAGAGTATCTAAATCCTCCCCCTTTTGGATTCAACTCGGCTAGTACCGTGTTGTTAATATAATCAAGACAACTTGTGGGATATCCCAGGCCTAGGCATATCCGGACGCCACCCAAACGCTTCTCACGATGTCCTTCGTAGCTACGGAATAATACATACCAAAGCTCTCAAAGCCAAAATCAATATCGTATCAAGAATGTGTCGTAAATCAGGTTCACAAATCAAATGCAACATATAGCGTAAAATGGCACATTATACATTTTAACCACATGGATGTATAATTTCATAATTCAACCCAAATTTTGGACACTCCATCGGTTCACAAAAAGTCAGTTCCAAAACCAGTTGAAACATTTCAAGCACACGATAAATCATGCTCATTTATCAAAATGTTGTAAAACAGGGTTTTCATATTAAACAAAAACATTAAAATAAATTTCACTCACTGTATACGGGAGGGTCAATCACTCCCTACAATGCACAACAAGTATCGAAACTGTGCTCCCCTCGATCGGTCTCCAAGCAGGTCACTACAATTGTAACACATCACATATGTCATGAATTGAAAAATTACTAAGTTAGTTAGCATTTTAACTAATCCTATATCTAGGCCAAAACTAGAGCATGCTAAATACTCTCTCAACTACGCGCATTTCATCTTCCTCTTTCTCTATCACCAACAACAACTTCAATGTTCCATACATTCATTAGTATCATCAACAAGCATACATGCCTCTCATTCCACCATTTGCATACACAAAACAGTCTGCATACAAACATATTTATTCTTTATTAAATTTTCTCCTTCGACATACAAATATAATACATATACATTGGTCATACATACACATACACATATTCCTCACACCTCGACCTCAATTATATCCATGCACATTCACCATTGCACCACAAAAATTCTGCACACTTTCTACCATTCTCCTTGGCCTTTAAGGTGATTGTAGCACACAATAACATCCCATCATGCTCAACCAACAACACCACACTTTTCAGCCCATATACACTTGCATATACTCACAATTTAATCATATGAAATCTTACTCGATCCTCAATTGATCTTTCCTAATGCACAATCAAAATTATGTCATCAATTTCCTGTCATTTTATAAATAAATAACACAATCAAAGCCAAGTTCAATTCTACCCTAAAGATCACTCAAAGTCAAAAACAAACATAAAATAATTAGTTTCCTCCAAGATAGAAATTCTTTGAAAAATTACAAACTTTTCAATTCTCATCCAAATGTCTCAACCTATATATCATTTTCAACGTATAAAAGTCTAGTTTCAAAATACGAAGATCGTATTTGAATTACCTATATGCAAAACAACCTCTAATATAAAACAATGCATCAATCCTTAAGCTTAAATCCCAATTTCTGACTGTTTTCATACATACATCAAATTAAACTCTAAGAGAAACCATTGTAATCAACTCAACATGATTTCATCATCCGGAACAGCCCAATTCGTATAAAATCATCTATTTAACCTAAACAATTACATATAATATCAAATAACACATTTCAAATCTAATCTAACATACATCCTAACATATGCAATATATTCTTACTCCGACCCTAAATTCATCCAATGTGTCGACATAATTAGTATTTTACCTCACCTAGGGTTTCCGCAATCCACAACCCTAATGTTCGTGTGCCATTTAATTCATTCCAGGACTTGTAATGCTTCCAAAATGAAGTAAATTTCAGCAATTAATCTTAATCACTATAAGAATCAAAACCCTAAATCCATAGGTCAGAACTTTCACCCTTATCTTCGCAGGGGAATGAGTGTAGGTAGTCTAGGGTTCACAAGCATCCAAAGAGCACTGTTTTGGGTTGTCCGCAGAGGTGGAACCAGTGCTCACCACGAGCACTGTGTGAGCAAGCCGAGGAAGAGAGAACGAGAGGGAAACAGTGAGATTGAGAGAAGACTGAGAGAGATCGAAGGGAAAGAGAGAGAAAGAAAGAAATAGAGAGAAGAAAGAGAAAGGGAAGGAGACTATGATCGAACAAGTGAGGAAGAAGGCGAATCGTGAGGCTGAGAGTGAGATGGAGAAAGATAGAGAGTAGAGAGACGAACCAAGAGGGGAGAGTGAAGAGAGAAGTAATCGGTGGGGGGTGGTTGGTGGCGGAGCAGTGGAGGCGCGTGAGGCAGAGGGAGAGAAATCGCAAGACCGCGAAGGATAGAGAGAGAGAGAGATCGATAGAAAGAGGCAGAGAGGTGAACGGAAAGGGAGAGTGAGAGATTGGTCGGCGACGGTGATTGGGTGGTTGATGGTGGTACGGCGGCGGCGAAATCGAGGGTGAGGGAGAGAGCGGCGGGAAGGAGAGAGTAGAGAGAACGAAAGAGAAAGAACCGAAGGGAGAGAGAGGGAGAATAGGGCGGTGGTTGACGGTCATCTGTGGCGGAGGAGGGAGATTGCAACGGCGGCAGGCGGAGGAAGGGAATGGGGGAGGCGACGGGTCGCGGGAATGGGGAAGGTGAAACGGCGGACGGAGAGAGAGTGAATGAGAACGGAAATTAGGGTTTCAATACTAATTCCTTCCTTTTTTATAAATAAATTAAAATAAATTATATACATATATTCATATCTATTTCACTCACCTTATATTAAGACTCTAATTTGTCCAAAAATGGAATACACTTAGATATTTGAAATACGATCATTTTAAATATACCAAAAACTCAAATTTAATACCCCAAAATCGAAAATCAATAAAATTAAATTTTTTTCTCTATATATATAGACTGAAGAGTATTTTACATATATTTCATGAATAGGAGTACAGTAATACGAACACCGTAGTGTCGTTGTTACAAAAAGCATAGGAGACAATAAATCTCCATATGGAAGGCCCCTGGAGCTCCAAAAGAAATCTGTCAATTCCTCGTTAATTCAAACTATAAAACTCATTGTTGAGACACCCTTCATGATGCTCTCAACCAGCCAGGTGGGAAAGCCAACACACTCTAAAACCATTCTGAGGAAATCTCACTCCACCGAGTCATACGCCTTCATGATATCCACTATCACACATTTGGATAAGCTATGATTTAGGTGATATCCATGAAGGAGCTCCTAGGCAAATAGAATATTATTCACAATCCTCCTCCCTCTCACAAAAATAGACTGCTCACTACCAATGATGTTCAGAAGCATCCTATATACCCTTAACTACAATAATCATGGAAATGAATTTGTAGACCACATTGTAGCAGGAAATAAGCCAAAAATCTAAAAGTAACATCAGGTTATCCTTCTTTAAGATAAGTAAAATGATGGTGTAATTCACCTCCCAAAGAAGACGGACATAAGCAAAGAAATCCAATACAGATTTGGTACTATCAGACCTCACATTATTCTAGCTAGATCTGAAAAGCTCAACACTATACCTATTTAGACCTAAAACCTTATGTCTGCCCAAAGAGAACATAACCTCCCACATAACTGTCTCTATCACCGGAGTTGGTAAAGTCAAAGCCTCAGATAACAAATCTTAAAGCAAAGAAGTGTCAACTCTGGGATCTAACTGACCATCCCTAGGCCTGCTCGAGAGTGACCCCCTGAAATAACTAACTACGTCCCGTCTGATATTACTCAAATTAGAAATCCATGTGTCATCCTTGCTAACTAGAGGACAAATAAAATTTTGATTATGCCTCTATCGGACTGCACTGAAAAAGAAAGTAGTATTATGATCACCCAATTAAAGCCATTGAACTTTGCTTTCTTTCGTAACATACTCTTCGCCATACCCGATAGCATGTAATACCAAGAGGCAGCTGCCCTCTCCACCTCCCCCAAGTCACACCCATCTTTACTAAACATCATCTCTCACTAAATCTAAACTAGCCTCTCTCGAGCATCTTGAACTCGTAAAAATAAATCACTATAATTCTCTCGATTCAACTACCACAGCTTCAACATCAGACCCTTAAGTGTCCTGTAAAAACAATACACCAATGTGCCACATCGATGTGCCATGATAAGCCTCTGCTTATGCCTCTGACACGATGTCATGATACCGAGGGTGGTCCATTTAGAACTCAAAGAACTTAAACGAAACCCTCCTATGCCGATCTCCTCTCTAAATTTGCATCATACATAGGGAATGGTCTGAGACACTCGGAAGAAGAAAAACTGCCTCTAAAAAAGAATAAGTAGCCAGCTAGGAAGTATTAACTAGCACGTTATCCAACTTTCTCAAAATAGGATCTGCTACCTGCCTATTCCACTTGGTAAAATAGCCCTTGAATATCTCAGATGCTCTAACTCTAAATCTCTCAAACAATCATCCAGTGCATAATCAATCATTAACAAATTACCTCCTCACCTCTCAAAAGACTACCTAACAACATTAAAATCTCTAAGTATACACCACAGGGTGGCCATACTCCTGCATTGAGATCTTTAGAAGTCCCACAACGATTGATGTTTGCCTGTCGGGCTAGATCCATATACAATAGTAATACCAAAACACACCCCTGACATGATAAACTGGACCTTAAAATGGATCCACTAAATCTCATAGGCTAGAATGGTTACAAAAACCCCCAATAGGTTCCAACATAACCACAAACGACCAATTAAATTCCCTACGCAACTCTATACTCCCAATTAGGTAGAAGAAATTGCTAGATACAAACCTTATTAGATAGTCTCACCCTCGTCTCCAAAAACCTAACTAGCTACAAGCAGTTCTGCAATATAAAACTCCTCATAGCACAAATATGAATTGGGTCATTCAAACCCCTTACGTTGTAACATCCAAACATCTAGAACATAATAGTTGGGGATACTCCCTCAATCACTTACAAAGACCTCTCCGACACCTTCTTATTCTTTTTCCTTCATTCAAAATAACATAAAGGAAGAGCTTGAGAGGGCAAAGGTAGAATGTTATCTCCAACTAGTGATCCTATCTAAGCTGAATCCACTTACTTGGCTCTACCATGGCTTACTCCCTAACTCGGTGAACTCGGTATGCTATTATAGGTAGTATCCATATCACAATCCCTGAAAGATTAACTGAACCAACAATTAGAGCAGGAGTCTTCACACAACAGACCAATACAAGAGTTTCATCAGCTCTAATAACCTGGTTTAGAGAACCAACTATAAAACCATATGTCTTTCTATCCATAAAAGTTTCATGTCAAGTAACCTGGGCCAGACGATCATCCACCACATTCCTTGTATCTAGGGAACTAGCTATAAAATCCTTCGAGTAACCACTAGACCCCTATCATCACCCCCTCCACCTGGGGTGGTACAAAACTAAGTATCCTCTCCTACCTTTCGGACCCTAGGAGCCTCCAGCTCTGACCCCATTATCACCAACAACCCTCTACTATCTCAAAACCCTTCACCTAGATCTCCTATAAAAGGGCTGAAATCCTTTATCATCCCTCTACTGAATGATTATCTCAGGAGCCTTCCTATTCTCTGTAGTATGAGGTTTTTTTGAGCATTTATCCTGAGGATGGCTAAAGACCAAATAATCCTCACACCTCAGCGAAATGTAAGAGTATTCCATCTTAATCCCAATTTCACTCCTATCAAGAAGAGTAAAACCCGTCTCCCTAACCACAGGGTTCCCTACATCCAACTCCAAAAATAGTCATGCATACCTAAACCTAGTGCATAAAGCCGTCATGTCATTTATGAATATCGGGTTCCCAAAAATAGAAGCAATATAACTGAAAGCAAGTTTATTATACAAAACCATAAATATATTAAATAATTTAACCTCAGCTATAATTTTTCTGGGTTTAAGTTCTAAAATGAATACACCCATAGTAAATGTATGCAACATAAACGGAATACCAAAAATGTGCCATGGACTCCTATCAAGTATACTATGAAAATTGCATCTTAGTTAAAATTCAGTAAAAATAACCTTGACCCCATCATGACAACCTCACATAACCCCATGCTATGCCATAACAATCGGGCAACCCTATTAACCTCCTTATAAGGCAACCGCTGCCCAATGCGGTATCTAATAAGGCTAAATGTGTATTTTTTAGCTCTCTCAACTACTAAAGATTTAGGAACTGTAACTTACCACTCCCTGCTCTAGGAAAAACTTTCTCTTACATTAAGGCAACCTCTTTTGTAGGCTGGCCCTTACTTTCTGCACCGTCCTTCCCTAACCTAGTTCCCAATGCACCAGCATATGTGAGTCTTACCTTCGGTAGAGGGGTTGACCCAATTCACCATTACCATCCATCGTCTCAGCCATAGAAAGCATATTTTAAGGGTTCTAGAATGAACAAGACCCTCCCCTTCGAAGGTTCAACAAACCAGTCCTCTATTTTTTTTTCTTTAATGTTGGGTTCAGATACAGCAGAACCTTTTATGGATTCAGTGTGAATAAAACCTTCCATTTTTTCCTTAACTTCCTTTAAAGAGAAACGCCACCTCTCAATAGGAACAACATCACTAGGAATGCCGTTAGAAGTTAAAACAAATTATCAGTCAAGAGAGATCGGATGATGTTGTCTTGTGTCCGATGTTTTATCGATTATCTTTTATTGTGGAGCACTCCGATTCACATTCGTCGTCTATATCTCGCTAGTGTTTGTCTAGATTCTCTTTGAATCTAATGAAGATGAAGGCTTGGATAACGTCAATGATGGATTTGGTGGCTGATCATCGCAATTCCTTAGTAGAAGCTTTGTTGGCTACGACAGATGACCAAATTCTCTATTCTCTCTGAAATTCAATCTTTCTTCACTTCTTGCATCATGACCCGTTAGCCTAATGGCGGGAGCAGAAATCTTTATCAGTGGCCTCTACTGTCTTGGTGCCGATGGCAATAAAATATGCTAAAATTTGTTTTGCCACGGATTTACCTCTCACTCTCTCTCTCTCTCTCTCAGTCTTTGGGTATTTGTTCCAGGGCATTTGGTTTAGTCTTGAAATTGGAATCATATCCCATATTCAGAATGCATAGAATCATTATAATTCTTCAGTTTGGTTCAGTATACTAGAATGAATATCATTACCATACCTGAAATTGTTTTAAAATATTATATAAAATTAATTTCACTTAAAAAATAAATATTATATGATTTCATCAAGTAAACCTTATATGTTTTTTCAAAAATTAAAAAAAGTAACTTAATAATGAAAATTTTATATTTTTTCACTTGTTTAGTTATATATATATATATATATATATATATATATATATATATATATGAGTAATGATAATTTTATAATGAAAATTGTATGAATAATGGGTAATGGGTAATTTTATAATAAAAAAATAAATATTATATGAGTTCATCAAGTAAACTTTATATCCTTTTCAAAAATAAAAAAATAAAGTAATTTAATAATAAAAATTTTATATTTTTTTACTTGTTTATTGTTTTATGTATATGAGTGTTGAAGGTGAGTCTGACTCCACAGATTATGGCCATTTGATAATCTTGATCAATGAAACCTACAAAAGTTCATCGGAAGGTGTTCAGGTAGGGTAGACTTCGACACTCAATTTAGAGAGTAATTTTCGAAAGGAAAGAAACAGACTGATAGTGAATTAGAATGAAAATGTTAGGGCCTTGTATGCTTTGTGTGCTTTGTGTATGTTCGGATGACTTACCTGGGCGGTTGGTGCATTGGAGTTTATATAGCCATCGTGTGTGAGAGTCATGTGTATCCGGGGGGATAAAAACCTAGTTTCCTTACAAGAGTTGTAACACCGATTTCTCGGTGTATGTATCATGTACCTTCTCATCATATATATATATATACGCGAACTTATCTACATCTCATCAAGAAAACTAGTAGAAATGTATTTCACCAAAATCACTCCAAAAAAAAATTTCGGCAAAAAAAAAAAAAAAAATCGCTGGAAACCTAAATTGTTCAAAATTGACGACGGACGACCCTAAACCAATAAATATTAATTCTAATAAATTAAAGAACGTCAAATAAGGGTAAATACAACTTAAAAAGGCAAAATCGATGATTTCATAGAAATCGCCTGTAAACCCAAATTTTGGAACGAAATATTTTTCGACAAAGTCGAAACACCCCTTTTTTACACAAGTGATTGGAATTAGACCTAATATGAGGTTTTGGATCAAAAATATAAATACACAAAATTTCAGGGTTAAAAATATAATTATCAAATTTTCGGGACCAAAATGCAAATTTTCAAATGTTAGTGACTTCAGTGCAATAGAATGGAAATTTTTTTAAACACAAAATGACGTGGCCGAAAATTCACTAGGGAATAAAAGAGTGATGTTGAATTGTTTGGTACTAGATCAATGGCTTAGATTTAAGTGATTACTTGTTAAATTAATTTGGACCTTTGGATTTAATAATGTAGTTAAACTTGGATCAAAAGTCAAAAATGGTAGGTAACAAAGTATAGGCAAGTTATGGAGTGTTAGAAATTTTGAATTCAATCCAAGGGTAGAAATTAAATTGGGAATTTAATGAGATTGTTTGGACCATTGATCTAATAAAGCAAGAGACAATTGGACAAGGCAATTAATGCCAAAGCATGGTGAAGAAGTCCTTATTACTTGTCATGGCCGAGAGACATGTGAAAGAAAGCAATACTTGACTTTTGACACATAACATCAAGGGTTGAGATGCATTTGGCAAGGTGGTGATAAATTGTAACCATTGATTCCATAAAAAATAGAGACAAAGAAGCATGGAGTGAAAAAGGCAAGCATTTATTAGAGGAATGGTAGTGACGTGCAAATTTTGACTTGTGGAAAATTAAATTGAAGGTTGGGATGAACTTTCACAAATTGGATGGTAGAGATTAATAGTAGTAGAGTGAAGTGTGCTTGTGATAAATAAAAGGTTTCAACACTTCATTTGCTTCACCAAGAGAGGCCGAGAGTGAGAGGAAAAGTGAGGAGCATTCTTCATTCCTTCAAAAGCTGAGAGTGAGAATGAGAGAGTCCAATCTAAGAGGAGAAGATTGTGTTGGAATATTGCTTTAACCTTTAGAAAAATTTGAAAACAAGGTAAGAAAAAAAATAATAATACATTTGAAGAATTCATTATTCATGTCATGTAGTTATTCCATAGGTTAATCATGTGGATTTTGTGTCTAGAGATTCTTTTGGAGAGGCTGAAATTGGAAGATGTAGAAGTTGGTGAATCCTTGAAGAAACAAAGAACCTTGCTAAGTAAGGTAAGGGTCCAGTCACTCAAAACTTTTGTTCTATGATTCAAGAAATATTTTGAGCATGCTATATGATTAATAAGCAAAAGAAAATGAAAGATGGGCATGAAACAAAAAGGGGCCGAGAGGAAAAACTTAGAAAGACCATAGGAGGAGAAAGAACTCCATTCTGCTTTGTTTTCGCCAGAGAATTCCCCTAATATTTGAGATATCTTTCCGACAGTATCTAACCAAGTGCTAAACACAAACGTTGTAGCTCTAGGTCTTATCTTTCCAACGAGATAAGAATCACTTAAATCCGATTTCTGTATCAAAAGCTATGGTAATTCTCCCGAGACTGTGTAGAGAGTTCCTCTGTTTTCGGCCACATATTAGCAGAATTCTTGGTGACCAATTTCAATCCTCTTCTAGACATAATTAAGACAAACTCAAAATACTAAAGTTGTAGGTCCCTACCTCATCTTTAATATAGTCAAATTTCACTTAAATTAGAGTAGTGTGCTAAAAGTTATAGCGCTTTCACTGAGACAGGACAGAGCTTGAGTTTGGAACAAAACTGAGACAGAATTTTGAATTTCTGAAATTTTGTATTTAGAATCCACGAAAATGCTCAAAATGAAAGTTATAGTACTATCTCTTATCTTTCATATGGGACTACAATTAATCAATTTGGAGTTACAAGTTAGAAGATATGAGAAAACTACCGAAACTGTGAAAATTGAATAATAAAAATTCAAACCAAACCAAAGTTAAAATTTTATAAATTCATACAATGAGAATCTGAAGATGAGTAAAACATGAAAACTGTAGGTAAATGTCTTAGCTTTAAGTTGCAATTTGGATCACTCAATTCCGAGCTATATAGAAAAAAGTTATAGCATTTTTCCTAAGACTGCACAAATACAAAAATTTAGAGTTAGAAAATTTATGAATGTTTGGGCTTGAACCACTAAGGCAAATTTGTATTGGGCCAATCCAACACACAAAATCCTAGTATTAGGTCCAAGTCCAATTAGACCTTTAAAGTCCAACAATCCAAGACCTATAATGAGAGATGAGGCCCAAAATCTAAAGCTAATCAAAATTAGTGAAAGTCTTGTAAAGAAATAAAGAATTAACATATGTGTATATTGTTGCCTTAGGGGTAGGCTATTATTTTACACGCGAGGGGTGACTTGGTTGAGCTTTGAGATTGATAGGGAGTCACATACCCTTCCTATATATGTGAGTGGGATTTACGATACCATGTTATTAATATCAAACCATGTTTTATCGTTTTCAGAAATGGCCTAATTTATTCGTGTGAAAAATGATATTGTTAAAGGCTATGATAAATGCTTTGTGATAAGTGGAGTGTCTGAAAATGAGTTAATAATATGCATTCATATATGCGTTCAATGAAAAATTGTATAAAATAATAAAATTTGTGAATTAATTGAGCATTTTTTCTTTTCTTATTTGCCAAGTATTTTTTTGTGGTTCTTTAATATCAGAATTTTTTTGCTTAGTCTTAGTATTAATATTTATCGCTGGCATTAAATATACTTTTTTCTTATTTTTTGTAATTTGTTCTATTTGATTTCTAATTATGCGTGTTTTATCTGTTAGATCCTTTATTTTTTTTCTGTCAGTGAATAATTTTGCAAATCCATAGATTGAATTGAAATATATGGTTCATGAATCATTTGATTATTTATTATCAAACCTTTTATCGAATCTTTTTCTTTTGTAGTTTCACTTGATTTATATACTTTTCTCAATCCAAATAATGAAATTAGATTTATTTTTGAGAGTTCTTTTATTATTTGTTTTATAAATAGAGCATTGTTAAAAAAAATTGATATCGTGTCGTTTTTTGAAATTCTGAAATATGATTTCTGATATGACTATGCATCTTGGCACGTTTGATTGATACTGATTTGGTACTCGGACTGAGAGTCCATGGAAATTGACGGATCTGATATAGTCCCTAGGGGGTAGTCGTAGCTACGAGCACGTTTGTCGAGACACCCCATGTGTGTTCGGATAGCCTTCTGCAGGAGGTCTCCCACAAACGATGCGTATCACATGGGTTGGACCCATAGGTGGATTTATAAATTACGGACTAGCCTGATTGAGCCGTAAGGGGAGGATATATGTGATGCTACTATCTAACACTTAGTGAGGCCCGTGGCCAACACCGAGGTAGAGAGCTTAATATATAATTACTTACATGTGAAAAACCCTTAGTTTGACCCTTACCGGGAACGATTTTCTGGCTAGCTCTATCGATTTCTAAAAGTGACTTGGATACATATGAATGGTTTGATGTGTATGCATGGAACACAACATGTTATTTGAAAATTTCATGTAAATTTGAGAAATGTATCTGTTATACTGATTTTGACACTCCATTGTTCACCACACGTATTAATTTCATGATATCAACCCCTCATTTACTGAGTATTTCATAATACTCACCCTTACTCCTAAAATTATAGCAGAGATAGACTAATAAAGGGACACATCAAGAGATTTTTTGACGTACTTGACTGATCAAAGACTTAGACACGGTACTTTTCCATCTTCCACTGAATATATATATGTGAGGATTTTAGATTGACCATGTATGGTATGACTGAATTCATGATATGAATTGGGACTCTCATACTGATTTGTATATTCGTACATTGTTAATTGTAAATATTTACTTGGGGAAAATACGTTTTGAAAGAATATGTTTTGATAGCCTTGCGTTACCCCGGGATACATGTCGCGTTTTGGGTAGTATAGAGGTAACAGGAGACTGTTCACGGTCTTGGATCGAGGATCGGGGCGTGACAAGAGTGTCCCAAGATTTTGGAAAAACATATCGTTGGATTCTCAAAGATTATAAAATCGCATCTGTTTGGAAAGTCCAGGATGTTATGGGAGTCCTTGCCCTTATCGTCTACTATTGTAGATCTCCTTTCTATTTATATGAGATTCCCTTTGCTGTTTTAGGGAAAGGGAATATCTTCCTGATAGAACGAGTGATTCTTCAAGAAGACATAAGAGCTGGGCAGTTGGGAAACCGAGCAGTTGATCAATTGAGAGAGGGGTGATTGGCGGATGCCGACAAGGTCTGCTTGTAACTTGCGGGCCAGGCTAATCTAGACTTTACAAGGTTTAGGCCATGTTCCATCCCTTGCACCCTATGTCGCTTCGGAGGAGAGGCATAAGGAGTAAGTTACGGGTAGTTACTTGAGAAGTCATGGGAGCGTAAATGTGTTTAACTTCTAAGTAAATGATCCCTGAATAAATGTTTAATGGGGAGTTGAAGAGCTTAAGACGCTCCATTCATTGTGCATGTTTCCCATTGGATCGTTTAGTTTGCCCAAGATTGTGAGAATCACCTTTTCTCGATTATGAATAGGGGTCATTTGACCCAATATCGTGATAAGGAAGCCTTTTGTGCTTTCATGAGTGATTCTATGAGTTGCCATTGCGAAGAGCTTTATTTTTCTAAGAGATATCTTGTCCATAGGTTTTGAACCACAAAGCCTGGTAGTGTAGGAAGTTTCTGTTGATGTGAGGCTTCGTTAAGGATGGGACCGTTGATGTAAGGTTTCGTTATATAGTTCGATTTTTGAGTGTCATGATGGGAACTGTTAGGGCTCTTATCAAGGTTCTTGACCTTGAGGAGGATGAGATATTCCTTGATGGAAGCTCTCCTCTCAAGGTCATGGGTATTGCCCGAATCTTTGGTGGAACAGGTAGCTGTCTGTGATGCTTCTTAGTTCCTTATCGAGTCGAGTAATAGGAGGAGTCGGGAGACAGTGAGTGACTTGATGTATCTTTTCTGTATCCTTTTGGCCATCTCTTATCCTCTCAAAGCCCTTTCCAACTTCTGCTAAGAAGGGTTCGTAGCTTTACCCTCCTCAACTTCACCCCTCAGGGGTGGTTTGGTTGGTTGAAGAGGCTTTTACAATCTTCTTGTCCTGATCGTGTAACGTTGATGGGTCATGGAGTTTCTTTCGATTCTCGGGTAGCACTAGCTTTCTACTATAGATTCTTTATATATTTCTTTAGTTCGATCCGACTAAGGGACTTGTATTCATTTGTGTATTCTGACGTGTGTTTTTTATATTAAAATAAAAGAAGAGTTTTTATTACTTGTCAATTGCTTAAATCATTTGTAACCTGTTGATGTGTGTGACAAGTCCCGAATAACCGAGTGAATAGCTTGACAGGCTGATAGGAAACTTTTTCGCTAGTCAGCTTTTTAACTGCTAGACAAGAGATGGTATTGTCCTTTAATTCTCCTCATATGTTCGAACAAGGGAGATTTTTCCTTTTAAGTGTACCCATTCGAGTGAGAGGGCCTTATAAATTTGTCTTAGAGTGCCTTTGTGTGATAGGTCAAGCAGGGCTTGTTTGTACTAGGAGACAAATCTCTATTAATAAGCTCCGCTTACGAGGACTGGGCAACATAAGCCCACTCAGGGAGATAGGTCCCTAACAATAAGACAGGCTGATGTTGGCCCATTCAAGAAGATAGATACCTAGCAGTAGGACAGGGTGATGTTGGCTAGTTTAGGGAGATAGATCCCTATGGATAGGATGGGACAATATTGGTCTATTTGGGGAGATAGATCCCTAATAATAAGACAGGGTGATGTTGGCCCATTCGAGGAGATAGATTCCTAATGATAACATGCCCTGAGAGGTATAAGAGTAGATCAATAGGTTAGCATAGTGAGATAAAGGATCACAGGGGTTTCACTACATCATCCAATTATACATGAAATAGGATGTGTCCCTTCGATAGAGTATTGATCCTCATTGGTAATGGATACCTAGATTCTCAGAGTTCCATGTCCTAGGCATAGTCGATCTATCAAGATGGTCGAGGCGATAAGTGCCTGGGTGAACTTCTGAGCATTACATGTAGAGACCTTCCTAATTGGGCACTAGTTTGTCCCCTGATTGGGGCTGTTTGGTGGTCTTCATCTTTCTGAGTACCAAGTTGCCTGATTTGAACATTCTGGTTTTGAACCATTGGTTGTAGTACTTAGTTGTTTGCTGCTGATAAGCGACTATTCGAATAGATGCTATCTCCCTTAGCACGGGGAGTTGGTCCTGTTATTCGCATAGCACGTACTCATTTTGCCCTTCTTCATATTGGTCCACCCTTAGCGAATGGATCCCAATTTCGACCGGTATGACGACATCACATCTGTATGTAAGGTTGAATGGTGTCTCCCCTGTTACCTTTCAAGGCGTTGTTCGGTAGGCCCATAGGATGCTGTAAAACTCGTTGACCCAGTGACTTTTGACTTCATCTAGTGTAGCTTTTAGCCCTTGTAGGATTGTTCGGTTGGTCACCTAAGCGAGGCTTTCGGCTTATGTGTAGGCAATAGAATTAAAATGGTACTAGATATCCAACATATCGTAGAAGTCTTAGAAGCTTTTGTTATTGAACCGCCTACCATCGTCCATAATTAGGATATGAGGTATGCCGAACCTAGTGATAATGGATATCTACACAAAGTGTTGTATCCTTCCGGTGGTGATCTGGGTTAGGGGCTCGGCTTCTATCCACTTGGTGAAATAGTCTATGGCCACGACTAAGAACTTGTGCTGTCCAGCTACTGGTGGGAATAGTCCTAGAATGTCCATCCCCTAATAGGCGAACCGCCATAGACTCGCTATTGGGCATAGCTCGGTAGAGGGTTGTTGTGGTACTGACAAGAAACCCTGACATTTGTCATATCTTTTGACATACTTGTCTGCATTGGTCTTTATAGTCAGCCAGTAGTATCCTTGTTGGAGGGCTTTGTTTGCCAGATTCTGAGCATCTAAGTGGCTATTGCTTGTTCCCTCATGAATTTCTCTAAGGACGTAGTCCCCTTCCTTGGGCGTTGGGCACTTCAGGTATGACTGAGTGTAGGATTTTTTTGTAGAGGTCACTGTCCTTAACTTGGTGGCCTTGGAGGGTGAGCTCGGTAGTTGCTCGTGCTTTAGATAGGCTTTGGTGTGGTCTTTCCAACTTGGTGAGTTGTTTGATAACAGATTTGTTCGGGCTATTCGATGTTGGGATACGGTAGACTTTCTATGTAAATGCTGTAGCTGGTCACTACTGAGTCAGAGTTTGCTAACTTTGAGAGCGTGTCAACTCGGGTGTTCTCATATCGAGGGATTTGCTGTATGTTCACCTGACCAAATTTGCCCATCGCTTGATATATCTTAGAGAGATACTTCGCCATCATTAGTTTTTTGGTCTTGTAGACCCCTTTGATCTATTTGACAACCAACTGACTATCCATAAAGACCCATATGTTTTGGGCCCTTGATGATGCTACGATCCACAGTCTAGTTAGAAGGGTTTCATATTTAGTCTGGTTGTTGGTCACTCGAAAGTCGAAGCGATGGGCATATTTGGCTTTGAAGTTGTCGAGGCCTACTAGGATGAGTCTGGCCCTGCTTCCCAAAGAATTCGAAGACCTGTCCACATGGAGGGTCCATTAGGACATCGCATGTTCTTCTCGGTCATTGGGGGAAGGCTGTTCAATGGACATGGGGAGTGTGCATTCGAGGATGAAACCCGCGAGGGCTTGACCCTTAATAACTAGTCTCAGTTGGTATTCGATATCGAACTCGCCTAGCTCAATACTCTGCTTAATGAGTCAACCTGAGGTGTCTTTCTTCTGTAGGATCTGTTTTAAGGGCTGATTGGTTAACACCACAATAGTATGGGCTTGAAAGTAGGGTTGGAGGCATTTGGCAATGATGACCAATGTAAAGGCTATCTTCTCGATAGATCGGTAGTTAACTTCAAACTCATATAACATACAACTAACGTAGTATACTGACTTCTATGCAGTGGATTCCTACTTTACAAGAATAGAGAAAAGCGTTTGGTCCGAAACAAAGAGATAGAGATAAAGTTTCTCACCAGGGATTGATCAGGAGAGAAGCAAAGGTGACATGAGATACTCTTTAAGTCTTTCGAATGCGGCATGACGCTCTGGTGTCAATGCTAAATTTTGAGACTTCTTTAGAGCATCATAGAAGGGTTTGTAATTTTTCCCCATTTTCAACATAAATCGGTTGAGGGTGGCAATTTTGCCAATAAGACGTTGCCTGTCTTTCACAATTCTCGGCGGTGCCATATTGAGTATGGTATGGACATTCTCTGGATTTGCCTTAATTCCTCAGTTAGTAATCAGGAAGCCTAAAAATTTCCTAGATGTGATCCTGAAGGTGGATTTTGTAGGATTCAGTCTCATGTGGTATCATTCCAGCATTTGGAATGTTTCTTCTAGATCGGCAGCATGATTGTTGGCATTGGAACTCTTGACGAGTATGTCGTCGACATAGGCCTCTACATTTCTACCAAGTTGTTCACTGAAAACCTTGTTGACCAGACGTTGGAAGATTACTCTGGCATTCTTGATGCCGAACAGCATGACCTTATAGCAATAGGTACCAAACTTTGTAATGAAGCCAGTTTTCTCTTCGTCTTCAGGAGCCATACATTTTTTGTTATATCCAGAGTATGCATCTATGAAACTCAAGAGTTGGTAGCCATATGAATTGTCAATTTGCTTGTCAATATTAAGGAGTGGATAGTTATCTTTGGGACAAGTCTTATTGAGGTCAGTGAAGTCTAAAACATATCCTTCACTTTCTGTTTGCCTTCTTTAGCATGGCAACCTTGGCTAACCACTCAGAATATTCCACTTCTCGAATGAACCCAGTTGTTAAAAACTTTTGTACCTCTTCTTATATTGCACGTTGGTGTTCTAGCGCAAACACCATTTTCTTTTGTTTGACGAGCTTGCGAGTGGCATCCACGATTAGCTTATAGACTTTGACCAAAGGGTGAATGCCCAGTATGTTCTCCAGGTACCATGCAATGACTTTGGAATAACGTCACAGATAATCCATGACTGCCTTTTGGAGAGAGGGCGACAATTAGGTGCCAACTTGAACAACTTGTCCAGGCACATTTGTGAGGGGAACTTTGATCACTTTGTCCCCTGATAGGGGCTTTGATTAATACTTAGCGTCATCTCCGAGTTCCATTGTATCTATCGATAAGACTTCTTTTTCTCCTCCTAGGGGGTGACTGTGGGATCGGTGTCACTACAGAGAGCTGTAATTCGCAAAGGTGTCCTGAATTTGACCTTCAAATGTTTGGCACTCAGTAGTGCTTCAAGATCGCATAGGTTGGGATGGCCCAAGACGGCGTTGTAGGGGGATGGGAGTTTTATCACATAAAAAGTCGTTTTGGTAATAATACGGTGAGAAGGCGTTCCTAATGACATAGTGAACGGGATGATGCCGTTTGGATGTGTGTATTCACTTGCGAGCCCTCTAATGGGCTGGTCCTAAAATTGAAGGTGGTCGAAACCCATCCGCTGAAAAGTATCTCAGAAGAGGATGTCGTATGCTGCTCCCTGATCTACGAAGGTTCTCTTGACAAGGTATGAGCCAATTCTTGCTATGATGATTATCGGGTCGTTTTGACCGATGTTAACCCCAATTAGGTAATTATCATCAAAGCTAATTGCTGGTCTCCTTCTCTTGATTAAAACCATGATGGAGAGGGGGTTGATAGTAGAAGCTGTTTTAGTTGAGAAATCAGTCTGTTCCTATGGATGACGCTAATCTATTAGAGGTGGGTCTGCCTCCACAGATGATGGGTTTGCTAACTCGAATGGGAAGGCTTGGCCGTCTAATGGTCTTGATCAATGAGATCTACAAAAGACTGTCAGAGGGTGTTTAAATAGGGGAGATTCCGACACTCAAGTCAGAAAGTGGTTTTCAAAAGTAAGGAAACAACTAATAGCGAATTAGAATGAAAGTGTTAGAGCTCTGTATCTTTCGTATGCTCTGTGTAGGTTCAGAGGACTTCCTGGACGGTCGGCGCATTGGAGTTTATTTAGCCATTGTGTGTGAGAGTCGTGTGTATACGGGGTGATAATCTCTAGTTTTCTCACGAGAGTATCCCAAAATTTTGGGAAATCGTGTCATAGGATTCTCAAAAACTATAAAATCTCATCTATTTGGAAAGTCTAGGTTGTTGTTGTAACACCAACACTACGGTGTTTGTATTGTACTCTCGTTCTTGAATTTAATAAAATATTCCTCAGTTTATATATATATAAAAATATTTAATTTTATTGATTTTCGATTTTAGGGTTTTTAATTCAAATTTTTGGTATATTCAAAAGTATCCGAATTTCCGATTCGTAATGTGAAGTAAGTATAAAAATATATATATATACATATATAAATATATTTTTTATTTATTAAATTATTTATTTCCTCATTTATTTATTTATAAATCTATTTTTATAAACTTATATACATAATAATAATAATAATAATAATAATAATAATAAAAGAAATCGAATTAGGGTTAATAGCCATAATTCTCCTTCCTTCTCTCTCCTTTATCTCTCTCCCGTCGCTCTCTCTCTTTCTCTCGATCTCTCACTTTCTCCGCCATTGTCGCCGTCGCCACTCTCCTTTCCGCCACCACCAGCCACCGCCTCAGCCACCGTTCTCTCTCTACCTCCCTCTCGGTTCTCTCTCTCTACTCCCATTCTCTCTCTATCTCTCGCGATTCTCTCATCCTCTCGCGATCTCTCCCGCACTTTCCATCTCTACCGCCGTCCTCCGCATTGTCGCCACCACCACCTCTGTTTCACTCTCCCTCTCTATCTTTCTCTCTCAATCGAACTCTCTCCTTCTCTCTCTATTTCTCCGCCGCGACTCGCTCGCTCTGTCTCTCTATTTCTCACTCTCTGCCTCTCGATCTCATACTCTCTCTCTCTCTATTTTATACTGTCTCTCGATCAAGTTCTCTCACCCCGCGTGCGCGACAGTCCTACTGCCCCTCTCTTTCTCATTCGCGTGCGGCACTGTTCCCTCGCCCGTTCACATGCGGTGCTCCTCGTCGCTACAACACTCTTCTGCAACCCTCGCAGAAGTCCCAACCGGCAGTCGTCAATCAACCCTTGAAAGCCCTAGACCGTGACCTGCGATTTCATCCACTGCGCAGGTCTTGGACTGAGTTGTAGGCACACAGACGATAGGGTTGTGGACTACGAAAACACTAGGTGAGGTAAAATTTTGGTTCCTTCAATAGATGAATGAGATTAGGTTGAATTTAGAATAAGATTCTTATATATGTCTTGTAATAGGTGGAAGTTGAGGAGAGTGCATTTTTCCTGAAATTTGGTATGTGAATTCTAGGGTGTTATCTAGATTTTTTCAGGAAACTGGACTGTCTGATACTAAAGTAGCATGTTAAAGAATAATAGAATCGAGTTGAATTGATCTGAATGGGTTCCCCTAGATTTTAATTTGACATATGCATGAAAATAATATGAATTTGGAATTTGAATTTAAGGATTGATGCAGTCTTTTCATTATAAGTTGTCCTGTATATGGGAAATCAAAATACAATTTTCGTATTATGAAAATAGACTCAACACCTTGAAAATGACATATGGTTTAAAGAAATCGGATGAGAATTGAAAAGTGTATGATTTTTCAAAGATTTTTCCATTTCGTAGGAAATATATTTATTTTAAGCGTATTTCCGAAATTGATTGGTTTTAGGATTGAATCAGGCTTGATTTTGATTTGATTATTTATTTATAAATGAAATGCAATCGATGATATTAGAGTATATCCAAAAAAAATTGAGGAATTAAGATTTGTACAAACTTAGGGAAATGACAAACCTTAAAATAATTGGAAAGTTGATGAAAAATTGTGATGATTTGATTAGGTTGATCTTTTGGAGACTCGAGGAGTCAATTTGGTTTGATTTTGAAAATATAGAGTGATTACCCTCCCTAGAAGGTGAGTGAGACCTTAATCTTTTGCATGAAATAGTGAAAAATTGATTTTACCGTGTTTTTAAATAAAACATGCTTTCAATATGCATTGACTTGATGTATGGTATTGAATTTCAAACTGTTTTGTGACTTTTGGAGTGTCGTGAACTTATCATTTCTATGACTATGCATCCTTGTTTGAAATGAAACGAAATTGTGTCATTACTTGAAAATTTGATGAGTTTTCTATTCTACCATTGCATTGGTTTGTTGAATTAAAACGATTTTGATAAAATGTATTGGCACACAGATTTAAATTTGTTTTGACGGTATGATGAGACGATTTGGCTATGCAGGTTGGATGCCTGCTAGCTTGAGATGATATGATGATATGACATTATTTGATTGATTCCGTAGCTGCGAAGGGACTTTGTAGAGGCACGAGTTGTCTGGATACGCTTTTGCAGGAGGTATCCGCAAACGTCTAGTTTATTTTTATTCATAGGCGTAGCCGGTTGAACCCACATCGAGGGAGGACGTGTGTCCATCACCGTCTAGCACCACACATGGCCCTATGTCGAGCCTGGGTAAGCAAGGGCTGAGCCTACGGTCAACATCAGGGTAGAGAGCTACTTTTGAATTACTTTGCATGATAAAACCTCCGATACACCTATCCTCGGTCATGGTTGACCTTTGCCAGGATCCTTTCGGTCAGCTCTATGATCTACTTGATTTTAAATGGATGCATATATGTATGATATTGTGTGAATGATTAAATGAGTTCATTTTATTCGAAAATATCATGATTTACTGCAAAATTTGAATCATTGGTTATGAATGATATTATTAAATGAGTTCCCTCAGACAAGATTATTGTACTGGTGCGACACTTCAGATTATAGAGTTCGGGTGTACTTGGTGTTCAGGAGGGTGAGATTTTAAGTTTAATTTGAAAGATGAATTATGTATTTTATTTTCGACCTTGCGAGGTCATGTTGAGATCCGTAGTTGGACGTATACTTAATTTGGGACGACTGTATAATTTATGTATATTTATTTACGAAACTCTCACATTTCATTTGCATTGAGAAAATTATACGTATTTGAATGATATTTGGAAAAATTATTGTAAACTGTATAAAAACTTAGGCCCGCTCGGTGTAGCGGCTGCTCATACTCTAATTGGACATGACAGTAGAGGTCTATGGCTAGGATTGCTGATAGTTTATTTAGCCTAGCGTTGTCCTAGATGTCTGTTACGGTTGGTGGGTTGTTATGAGGCCGGGATGATCCTTTTATTTTAATTACAGGATGATTTTGAATTTTATAGAATTAAACAGGTTTATTTGTACATGGGAGACCTCCGATTTATAGAGTGGTTCTGTCCGATTTTCTGTAAAAATACAGCTGGCATCCAGGGCAACAGGCGGCTGTTCACGATCCCGGTTTGGGGCATGATAGTTGTGGGAGTCCTTTCCCTTATCATTTACGATTGTAGATCTACTTTCTATTTACGTGAGATTCCCTTTGCTATTTTAGGGAAAGTGAATATCTTCCTAACAGACCGAGTAATTCTTATTAGGCACCAAGAAAACTTTGGAGTTGGGCAGTTGGGGTACTGAGCAGTCGGTCAATTGAGAGAGGGGTGATTGGTAGATGCCGACAAGGTCTGTTTGCAACCTGCGGGCCTAGCTAATCTAGACTCTACAACATTTTGGCCATGTACCATTAACGAGTAATGGATAATTTGATAATGAAAATTGTATGAATAATGGATAATAGGTAATTTTATGATTGAAAAAATAAATATTATATGAATTTATCAAGTAAATTTTATATCTTTTTTAAAAATAAAAGAAAGTAATTTAATAATGAAAATTTTATTTTTATTCACTTGTTTATTTTTTTATATGTATGAGTAACCGGTAATTTTATTTAAAAAAAAGAAATTAATTTAATAATAAAAATTTTATTTAATAAAAAGGAAAGGGTGAGAGTGAAAAGTAATGGATAATTTTTTGATAAGTGTAAAAGTAAATGATTATTTGAGAATTAGACATGAGTTTCTAACAAAACTCATCAATTTACTTGAGATTTCTGAATTTCTAAATTTTTAGATATAAACCCAAAAAGTTAATCTTTATGGTATTAACCTAAACGTTATATTTCGATTTTATTTTAATTACTTATTTTTATACTTTCTTATCAAACACGCCTTGATATGCAAATCAATGGAGTTTCTTGGGACCTTTGAGAGTACGTTCTTACATGATATATCGCTGACATCTTGCGTGGTAATGTTTAAATCATTTTCGTTGGGCATCTATATATTTTGTAAGATCATTTTTGTAATGATTGAAAGATTAACCTTGATGTTCATTAGTAAATATCCAACCCAACTTGATCTTAGTTATTATGAGTTAGGGTCTCCATAAATGGGAATCCTCCCAAAAATAGGTAGATTAACTCCGTGTTTCACATGTATATGCATTTCAACCCAGAGGGCGCTGTAGTATTAGAAATTCGGGTGTTATACTGAGGATGTAAAGATTGATGTACAAACAACCACTATAAGATTAAAGCGCTATTGTGACGGTAATCTTTATTATTGGTGAACTTTAGTAAAGTTTTCTTGTGCGCTATAACAATGCTTTTGATAGAACTGTTAGGAAATATATATATTTTATGACGGTATAAAATTGTTCGTTAGGAAAAATTTAACAATCGTCAATAAAAATAACACAACCGTTTATAAAAAGCGATGTTAATAATCATGATTATTACTTATGATCAGCAAATGTAAAAATTTTAGTGGCGATTTTAAAATAGTTGCTATATGACTCTTCTTTACTATTTAATTAATTATACTGTCTCAATAAATTCTATATCTATGCTAACCTATACATTGTACAATCTTTAAAAACTATGTTCAATTCTAACACTTATCGTTTGTGGTTAGTAAATATAGCAAAGTTTTAGGGACCATCCGTAAAACTTATACATACCGTCTTTATAAATTTTACTCAATTTTGACAGTTATTATTTGTGGTCAATAAATATGGTAAAATTTTAGAAACGGTTTGAAAACTGTTTCTATATGACTTTTTTTTACTATTTATTTAACTATACAATCTGTATTTTATAATCTTTAGAGGTAATTTTGACAAAACCGTTAAGAAAAATATATATTTTTTGACGGTATAAAATTATTAGTTAGAAGAAGTTAATCAACCATCCGTAAAGTATCAAATCCATTTATAAAAATGATGTTCAATTTTAACAGTTATCAGTTGTGATCTATAAATATAATAATGTTTAGTGATCAGAACTCAAGTAACCGATATCATTAGTGATCAGAACTCTAATGATCTGAAATCTTAAAAATTAAAAATCTATCAACTAAATATTTTAAGGATTTATGATCATTCTAAATAGCAAAAATTTCATATTTCTATTCCAAATAGTTATTCTTCTATATTTTCACAAATATAAAAATTTTAAGTAGCTCTTTTTGAGAAAACATCACAATCCAGAGTTATCCGATATTACACCAACTCTATCTCTTCCTCTTTGCCACCTCTTCACTTTAATCTAAAAACATCTATGATATAAAATAAAAATTTGATTTCACAAAATTAAAAACACCTAAAATATTAAAATATTAAAAAATATCATTAAAAATGTTTTTTATTATTAACATATATTAAAAATTTTCATTAAAAAATATCTATAATATAAAAATATTAAAAAATATTCTTTAAAATATAAAAAAATCTAAAAATTAAAATTTTAAAAGTCAATAAAAATATCAAAAAAGAATATAAACTCAAAAACCTTTAATCTTATTTTTTAATAAATTTTTAATATTCTTTCAAAATTTTTTATAAAATTGATAAAATTTCGGCTCTTAATATCATAATGATAAATACTGAAAATTAAATAATATATATAAACTAAATAATACATTAGGAATATAAAAAATATATTTACATAATATCAATTTAATTTAATAAATTAACAAATTAAATAAAAATTTATAACTAATCACTTACTATTTACTACCTACTTGGTATTATTATCTTTATCACTCACTATCTCTTATCATAAAAGACAGGATTATATTATGGTAACATGATCTCAAAAATAAATTTAAATCATAATATCTTAATAATTTAAAAAATCTATACAATTAATCAAAAATTTACTAAATATATAATATATTAACAAATCGTAATTTATTTATATGTATCATTCAATATATTAAAATCTAATTCAAATAATAGATTTGAATATATTAAAATCTGATTTAAAGAGTAAAAAAAGTTCAATGAGAAAAGAAAAAGAGAAGAAAAAAGACCCCAAGATGAAGAAAAAGAAAATAAAGCTGAGAGTAAGATAAGGATAAAAAAAAGAAAAAGAGGTGAAAGTGGAAAAAACGGTGAGAAAGAAAGAAAGTAAAAAAAAGAAAAGAAAAGAAGCAGAAAACGTATTATGGTTTAGTGGTTGTTACCAATCAAATTTGCTTGTAGGTCTTAGGTTTGAATCCTCATCCTATCACTTTTTGTTACAATAAAAATAAAACTGTGCACGGGAACACTAACCCCTGCATGTGCGAGCACCCGCGCATGGGGGCTGGAGCACGTCTCCCAAACGCGTGACCGCTCCCGCATGGGGCAGGCGCTTTATATATATATTTTTTGTTATACATATTATAATATTATATATATAACTAATATATAATTCTAAAATTTATATATTATTATAATATATATTGTTGTATTATATATTAGTATAATATATAAAATAGGAAAAATTATTAATATTTTGTAATTTATATGAAAAAAATTATAATTCCAAAATTAATTATCATTATTATTTTATTTTATATAAATTCCAAAAAATAACTAATAATAATAATTTTAATTAATAATTTTTTGGCGTAAAAATTGGCGCCAAAAAATATATTTTACTTCTCTAATTTTTGGACAACAAGAATGGAGCTAAAGACATATTATTAATTTTAGTTTATATGTTATCATATGAGACGTAATGATTGATTATAATATTTTGTAATAAGTGATAATAATATCGTAAGAAATAATAATAGATATGGTTATAATGGATGGTAACAAGTGATAAAATATAGTAACTAATGATAACAATTCCTAAAATTATATTTTATAATGTAGTAATATCAATTATGTGTTGGCGGCCGCCCATGCAGGTGGGGGGCGGGTGACAGCCCCCATGCGCGGGCGCCCGCCCCCATGCTCGGGCGCCAGCCCATATGGGAGGCTGGCACCCGCCCCTCATGTGCGGGCGCCCGCTCACCACGCATAAGCTATATATATTTTTTATTATATATATTATAATACTATATATATAACTAATATATAATTCGAAAAAATATATAGATATTGTTATATTATATATTGTTGTATTATATATTAGTATAATATTTAAAATAGGCAAAATTATCAATATTAAGTAGTTTATATGAAAAAAATCTCATTCCAAAATTAATCATCATTATTATTTTATTTTATATAAATTCCAAAAAATAACAAACGATAATAATTTTAATTAATAATTTTATGGCGCAAAAATTGGCGCCAAAAATAAAATTTATTTCTTTAATTTTAATTTATATGCTACTAATTTTTGGGCATAAAAAAGGACGCCAAAAATATATTATTAATTTTAATTTATATGCTAACATTAATGACACGTAGTGATTGGTTATAATACTTGGTAATAAGTGATAATAATATCGTAATAAATAATAACATGTATAGTTATAATGAATGGTAACAAGTGATAAAATATAGTAACAAATGATAACAAGTCCTAAAATTACATTAATGAAATGTAGTAATATCAAATGTAGTAATAGTTTAGATAATGATATATTATTAATTACATGATTTTATATTAATAATTATCAATATTATATAATATAATATTTATTAATATTATTATAATTAAAAAAATTAAAAAAATAAAGAATTAATTACACACTCAGGGCCTTGCGCCCGCTTCCTTGAGCTGGTGCCTAGCTCCTTGAGCGGGTGCCCGCGCACGTAGGGGCCTGGTGCCCACCTCCATGCCTGAGTGCTCGGACGCACAAATGGACACCACCCCTATGCTATATATTATTATATATTATAATCTATTATTATATCATATTATATATTACTGTATTATATATATTTATTAATATAATATATATTAGTTTTATATAACTAGTATATGCGATATAATTATTTTAATTAGAATTAATATATAATATACACTAGTATTAAATTATTACTATATATCAATGCTATATATTAATTGATGGGATGTGATCCAAAATCCAAACCAAAAGAAAGAATTCTCAAGAAGTCCACGAAGGGGCTCAGTTGCCCGGACTTCCCGGATGATAAGGCAGTAGCCCCGATCGGGCAAACAAATAGCAACATACCAATCGGGTGAGTCCCGATTGACCCTTTATCAGTCGAGCGACCAAACGACAGGTAGCACCCCTAACAATTCTAAAGGAAAATCGAAACTTCCTTAACTTCAGTCTCCTATTTCATAACGGTATATCCAGATCTTTCAAATAAGGAAAACACCACTTTTTTAAAATGGTAGTTCCACTGATAAATGAGGATCGTAATCGATTCATAGAATTAACTCCCGAGATTCCCGGATCAGTTCGGAAAGGATGGTAGGGTTGAAGTCCTCCGACGGTACACGTCTCTCAGAGGTATAAATCATCCCTAAAGGTCTTAGAATCAGGTACACTCTCTAGGCCTAACACTCTAGGCACACTGGTCACAGGGAATAACCTTCCTTCAACTCTCAGTCTGTTTCTTTCAATCAAAAACCGCTCTTTACTGACTTAAGCGTCGGAGCCTCCCGTCGGAGCACCCTCTGGCGGTTTTTGCAGGTGTATCCACCCATTGACGGCTACTGTTCGAGTTAAGAAGGAGCTGTTATCTGTGAAGCCATAACCCGCCTCCAACAGATTAGTGCAGTCCATGGTAAATAGACCGATTCTCTGAAATCTTATGACGATGCGCACTACGGTTATCTCCGACATGGCACCTGCCAAAAGAAGAAGGCCAATCATAGGCTTCGATGATGTTGACCTTCCAATCGGAATAGATCTTTGTCATGATGACCTTATAGTCATCACCCTTAAAATAGACTCCTTCACTATAAATAGGGTCCTCATTGATCAGGGGACTGATTGCGACGTCCTCACCTGGGATGCCTCTACAGGATGAGCTTTAATCAATCTTAGCTTTTGCCATCTACCGGATCCCTCCAAGGGCTTTCAGACGAGCCCACTTATCTTGAAGGCATCGTTTGTCTTCCTGTGACCCTAAGAAGATTCCCTAATCATGCAACCGTTCCTATCCTTTTCCATGTGGTAAAGCTCTACTCTCCGTACAATGCTATACTCGACAGGTCCAGTCTGGATGATCTAGAGGTGCTACCGAGCACGAGACACATGAAAGTAAAGTTTAGAACACCGCAAGGGGTGGCTACCATAAAAAGCGACCCTGACCCCTATATCATCTTCATGACATAAGGCACGCAAGAAGCTTTTCCGGTCAACACTTTGGAACCTAGAAAAGACACTGAGCCGAGAGCCAAGCCTAAACCAGGCGAAGAAACGATCAAGATCCTTCTGACAAACGACCCCAATCAAACAGTCAAGATAGGAGCTAACCTATCATCTCCCTTACGAGAGGCCTTAGTCGCCTGTCTGGAATGACACTTGAAAGTCTTCGCATGGACTCCAGAAGACATGCCTGGCATAGACCCGTCAGTCATAGCCCATAAGCTAACCGTTAATCCCGACTTCAAACCTTTTAAGCAGAAGAAGAGGGTATTCGCCCTTGAATGCCAACGCATCATCCAGGAAGAGGTTCAGAAGTTATTGACAGTAGGATTCATCCGCGAAGTCAAGTATCCCGAATGGCTAGCTAATGTAGTTTTGGTGAAAAAGGCTAATGGCAAGTGAAGGATATGTGTAGACTTTACCGACCTCAACAAAGCATGTCCGAAGGATAGTTATCCACTCCCCAATATTGACAAGTTTGTAGATAACTCCTCGGGACACCAACTTGTGAGTTTTACAGACACCTACTGCAACTATAACCAGATCAGAATGACGCCAAAAGACGAAGAAAAAACCAGCTTTATCACCGAATTCGGTACGTACTGTTACTGGGTCATGTCTTTTGGCCTGAAGAATGCCAGAATAACTTTCCAATGACTGGTCAATATGGTTTTCAAAGACCAATTAGGTAGGAACGTCAAAGTTTATGTCGACGACATGCTCATAAAGAGTATTATAGCAGAAACTCATGTTGCAGATCTTGAAAAAACCTTCCAGACTTTAGAACGGTATAATATGGGGCTAAACCTAGAAAAATATACATTCGGGATCGCTTCCGGCAAGTTCCTGGGTTTCATGATCATCGATCGAGGGATAGAAGTCAACTCCAAAAAAATACAAACAATATTAGACATAACACCCCCCAGACACTCAAGAAAGTGTAACGCCTGACTGGTCGAATAGCGGCCCTAAGCCGATTCATGTCCAGAGTTAGCGAAAAGTACAAGCCCATATTTGACGCGTTAAAGAGATCCCGACAGATCGAATGGACATCCGAATGTCAAGAAGCCTTTGAACGACTGAAAGAATATCTGATACAACCGCCGCTGCTCTTGCGTCCCATTTTTGGGGAGGAACTTTACCTATATTTGGCCGTCTCCGAACGAGTGCTCTGTTCTGTGCTGGTGAGGTAGGAGTCGGTCACCTAAAAGTTAGTCTATTACATCAGCAGGAGACTGAAAGATTCTGAGATTAATTACCGACCGATTGAGAAGATAACCTATGCTTTGATTGTTTCAGCAAGGCACCTTCGACCGTACTTCCAGACCCACACCATTGTGGTGCTCACCGATCAACCACTGAAGCAAATTCTCGAGAAGAGGGATACGTCAAAATGGCTCATCAAGTGGAGTGTGGAGCTAGGTGAGTTCGATATCCAGTACCGACTGTGACACGCGATAAAGGGCTAAGCACTGGCCGATTTTATTCTTGCATGTACTTTGTCCATAGTGTTTGAAGGGCAACTTTCTAGCCATCGAGAAGAATGGGTCGCCCCCAAATGAACTATCCATATGGATGGATCATCAAACTCTTCAGGAAGCGGCGTCGGACTCATATTGGTAGGATCGAACGATTTCAAGGCAGAGTACGTCCTCCGTTTTGATTTTCAAGCCACCAACAACCAAGCTGAGTACGAAGTTCTGCTGATAGGCCTCCGAATCGCCACCAACATAGGAGCACGAAATGTGAGGGTGTTTATAGATCGCCAGCTGGTCGTGAAGCAAATCGAAGGAGTTTACGAAATTAGAGACCCAGTCATAGCACAATATTTAAGTAAGCTGCGTGAGACGATGGACCGATTAGGCAAAGTAGACATTCAACAAATCCTTCGTTCAGAAAATGCACGAGCTGACACCTTGTCGAAGCTGGCTAGTTCTGATTCAGTTGCTTCTTGTCGGACGATATATATTAAAAGCCTACCGTATCCTAGCATCGATGAGCCTAAAAAGGTCCTCCCTATCGATCAATCGCCCAATTGGAAGGATCCTATAGAAGAATACCTAAGACACGATCGCCTGCCAGAATCCCCGGGGGAAGCAGTGAAATTGAAGCGAAAGGCCACGCACTATGCCATAATCAATGGGGTTCTCTATTGCAAATCATTCATTCACCCGTATTTTCGATACCTGACTCCCAAATAGGGAAATTACGTTCTTCGAGAAATTCACGAAGGAATCTGCGACAATCATCTCGGTGCTTGAAATCTAGTCTATAAGGCCCTTCGACAGGGATACTATTAGCCGACCATGACGGTTGATTCTAACAACTACGTCAAGAAGTGCGATAGGTGCCAGCGCTTCTCATTGATTCCTCAGCTACCCTCCATCGAGCTTAATCGAATGTCTAGCCCTTGGCCATTTGCTCAGTGGGGCATAGATATCCTCGGATAGTTCCCTCCAGCCACGGGACAACGAAAGTTCTTGATTGTGGCGATCGACTATTTTATGAAGTAGGTGGAAGCCGAGCCTTTAGCCCAGATCAGGCCGCCAAAGTCCAATCCTTCGGGTGGACTCATATCATCATCCGATTCGGTATACCGCGAGTCCTGATCATGGATAACGGGAAGCAATTCGACAACCAGTGCTTCTAGGAGTTTTGCGAAAAACTAGAGATTCAATATAGATTCAGATCGGTTGCTCACCCACAAACCAATGGACTGCCTAAAATAATCAACCGAACGATCCTACAATGACTAAAGACAACGCTAGATAATGCCAAGGGGTAATGGGTCGAAGAACTTTATGGCATCCTTTGGTCGTATCGCACCACCCCTCGAAGCGCAATAGGAGAAACACCTTTCAGTCTGACTTATGGAAGCGAAGCAGTCATACCGTGGAAATAGGCATTCACTCGTTTCAAGTAGCTCACTATGATGCCGGGCAAAATAAACACACCCTATGAGAAAAGTTGGACTTTTTTCCAGAATTACGGGAGTCTGCATCAACACAAATGGCGGCCTATCAGCAGTAAATGACCCGGTATCATAACTGAAGGGTTAAAAGCCGAACGTTCAAACCCGAAGAATTAGTGCTACAAAAAGTGGAGGCTACTGGTCGACAGCAGCCCAGGGGTAAGCTTGCCTCTAATTGGGAAGGTCCGTATCGAATACGTTCCATAGTTCTACCAGGAACATACCGACTCAACAACCTAGATGGGTTAGCGATACTTAAGATTTAGAACTCGGAAAACCTGCGCATATATTATCAATGAGCCTCGGTACCATCCAACAACTAGGAGGTCTTCCTTAGGCACAATTTAAGAATTTTCTATTGTTCAGAGGGTCTCAGTCGCCCAGCTCCTATCGTTCGTACGCGTCGTTAATAAGGGATGTAACACCCCGGATGGGTGGACATGGCCCATAACTTAAGAATTTCCTATTATTCGTAGGGCCTCAGTCACCCAGCTCCTATTGTTCGTACGCATCATCAATAAGAAATGTAACTCCCCGGATGGGTGGACGTGGCCCACAACTTAAGAATTTCCTATTGCGCGGAGGGTCTCAGTAGTCCAACTCCTATCGTTCGTATACATCATCAATAAGGGATGTAACTCCCAGACAGGTGGATGCGGCCCACAACATAAGAATTTCCTATTGTTTAGAGAGCGTCAGTCGCCCAACTCCTATCGTTCGTACGCGTCGTCAATAAGGGATGTAACTCCCTGGATAGGTGGACGCGGCCCATAACTTAAGAATTTCCTATCATTCGGAGGGCCTCAGTCGCCCAGCTCTTATCGTTCGTACGCGTCGTCAATAAGGGATGTAACTCCCTGGACGGGTGGACGCGACCCATAACTTATGAATTTCCCATCATTCTGAGGGCCTTAGTCACCCGACTCCTGTCATTCGAATGCGTTGTCAATAAGGGACATAACTCCCTGAGCGAGTGAACATGATCTATCTTTTTAGAGAGCTCTTATCATTTAGAAAATCTTAGTCCCCCAACCCTTGTCCTATAGCTCACGCAAATATTTTCCCCGAATGGGAAGACATGAATCTCGAATCCCACTAACTGAACACCAAGCAGTCTGGAAAGCCGATACTACCCAGCCGCTTAGCCTGAAGTTAAAGTGGGAAGCGGATCTACTCTAATAGAGAAATCATATCGTGACACAAGAAATAAAAAAGAAACAAAAGTAAGACTCGAGTAAGTAAAAAGTAATCCTTTCATTCTTATGTAAAGAAATACGTCAATATACATGAACAAGTCGTTAAGTTCGACTAATTACACCAAGGAGAACATAAAGAAAGACCCATCTCATCGGGCTACTGATTCACCTGAAGAGGAAGAACACAATCCCTACAATGGACGATACAAAAACAATATAGTGCTAGGGACAAGAAGATACGAGCTCAGGTTTTGTCCCGTCAAAACTACCTGAACTCGACCTACCCATCCTACCCATCCAAAAGGTAGTATGAAAAACACTCCCACCGTGCCTAGATAGTGAGGACCAACCGAAGAAGGCCATACAAGGCAGATAAGATGTACCCCCTCAGCGGCAAGGAATCAGATTATGCTAACCAAAGTGGACGGTCAATATGATGAGATCCCATTCCAATAGTCCTCATCTTTAATGAGATCTCATTCCAGCAGAAGTCACCTCACTCAAGGAGCGACTGTGCACTATGATACCTTGCAAATTGACCCTCGAAAAGAATCATTCTCAACCAAGCAACCATGAAGGAGGAGTATCAATTCTCTGCGAAAGAAAGTGGATGCACGTCATGGCTATTTATAACAGTGAAAAGGAGAAGCCTCAATTAATTCAAGGAAGATGAAACGGATCAACACAAACGCAAGTCATAAATGCCGAAATAAATTGTCTTCGATTTCCCATGAAGAAAGTCATGTCTGATAAGACATACCAGCGTTCCTAGCATACAAAAAGGGCAAATCAGAGAGGGCCGAGCGTCCCTATACATTCATAACGTACAAAACGTGTTTCAACAGACCTTTACTTATGACTTTTCTTTTTCAAGAAAGCCATAAGTAGGGAAAAAAGATGGAACATGACCCAAGACCCAAACCAAAAGAAAGAATTCTCAAGAAGCCCATGAAAGACGATTATCGATCGAGGTTTGAATGCAATTATCATTTGAAGGGCCTAAGCCACCCGGATCAATCTACCGAAGAGTCTCAGTTGCCCAAACCTCCCGGACTATAGGATTTTAGTCATCTGGGTCCACCGAACGATACCCACCGAGCGAAGGCAGTCGCCCCGATCAGGTAAACAAATTGCAGCAAACTAATTGGACGAGTCTCGATTGATCCTTTATCGGTCGAGCAACCAAACGAAAGGTAGCACCCCTAACAATTCTAAAAGAAGATCAGAATTTCCTTAACTTCAGTTTTCTATTTCATAACGGTATATCCTGACTCTTTCAAATAAAGAAAATACCCCTTTTCTAAAATGGTAGTTCCACCGATAAATGAGGATCGTAATCGACTCATAGAACTAACTCATGAGATTCCAGGATCATTTTGATAAGGAAGATAGGGTTGAAGTCCCCCGGCAGCGCATATCTCTCAGAGGTATAAATCATCCCTAAAGGTCTCAGAACCAGCTATGCTCTCTAGGCCTAATACTCTAAGCACACTGGTCACAGGGAACAACCTTCTATCAACTCCCAGTCTGTTTCTTTCAATCGAAAACCACTCTTTACTGACTTCAACATTGGAGTCTCCCCGTCGGAGTACCCTTTGGCGATTTTTGCAGGTGTATCTACCCATTGACGGCTACTATTCGAGTCAAGAAGGAGTTGGTATCTGTGGAGTTATAACTCATCTCAAACATTAATATATTGTTATATATTACTACATATTACTATACAATATTATAAATTACTAGCAATGTATTATTATGTATTACCATATATTATTACTATATATATAAAATATAAAATAGTATTATATTATATATTACTTGTTGCATGGTATTTATTTAATTGCAATTATTTAATTGTAATTACTATATTATTATATATTACTATTATATTATTACTATATACTATTATTATTATGAAATTATATTGACACTCGAATTATCAATTTAAAATATTGAGCTCTTGTATTCAATATTATATAATTTTATATAAAACCCAAAAAAATTATTAAAAAATTGGAAGAATTCATATTATTTATCAATATTATATAATTTTATATAAATTAAAAAAAAAGCAAATGGCAATATCAATATTAATTTGAATATCAAACTTGATATTTAGTTTAAAGAAATATTAATTAATTAATTAATTAATAAGTTTAATTAGCTCTTATTTATTTTGTTTATGTAAAACCAATTATTTTGCTTGTCAAAAAAGTATTTGCATTTACTGCATTCTACTTGTATTATTAGTTATGAAAAATATAAAATGAATACGGTAATGGTAAGGATTGTAATGTAAAAAAGACGGATAAAATATGAAAAAAGTACTCGTAAAAGAAAGAGCAGGTAAAAAATATGAAAAAATTGGGAAAAAAATGATGGGTTCTAAAATTGGTAACTTCAAAACTTTTCTTCCTCACAAAATTTTTCTCTCAAAGCTCTTCTCAAAACCCTCAATATTAATACAAATTTTTTAAAACTCTCAAAATTAATAGAAATTTTAACTCAGTCAAAAATTTTTCAACCCTCATTTTCAACTTAACACAACAGGATAAACTAAATATCGGATGAGCGTTGTCATGAGTATTGTCGTAACAAGTGATAACGTATAGTAACAAATGATAGGTGCCAAGTACTAAAATTGTATTACATGAAATATTACATGAGATGTAGAAATATCAAATGTAGTAATAGTTTAGATAATTATATATTATTAATTATATTATTAGTAATTATGAATAGTTATATTAATTATCAATGAAAAATAAAAAAAAATAAGAATTAATATGAATTATGAAGAGCTAACCATACTAGCACCCGACCCTATTCGCGGGCGCCCGCGCATGTAGGGGCCTGGCGACCGCCCCCATCTGCGGGCGCCCATGCACATAGGGGCCTGGCGCCCCCCTATCCGCGGGCGCTAGCCCACATAGGGGCCTGGTGCCCACCTCCATGCACGGGCGCCCACCCACGTAGGGGCCTGGTGCCAGCCCCCATCTGTGGGTGCCCGCCCACACAGGGACTTGGTGCTCGCCTCCATGCACAGGCACCCACCCGCGTAGGGGCCTGGCACCCGTGCAAGTGGGTGCCTGGTGGCTATACTCTTACACGGGTGACGGTGAATGGGGCACCAGCCCTATATGTATATATTACTATATGTTACAATCTATTATTGTATTATATTATATTATATATTACTACATTAATTATATATATTTGTATTATATAACTATTAGCATATACATTAGTATAATATAATGACATATATTTTTTTAATTAGAATTTGTATGTAATATACATTAGTATTAAATTACTATTATCATTATATTGACACTTTTGATGATTGTGATATTAGTTATCATTCAAAACAAAAAAAGGTAAATGAGAAAAGATATTTTGCGATATGTAGTAATTTTGCAAGAATATAATACTAATTAATAATCTTTCAAGAAAAAATATTATATATTATATAAATATCTAAAAAAAAAACAAGAGAAAAGATAAATGAGAATATATAGTAATTTTGCGATAATGAATGATAACAAGTTGTAAGTTCGTGATAGCATACAATAATTTTATGATAAAAAGGAGTAAGTTATGATAACTAGATTGATAATATGTAATAATTTTGTGAAAAAAAGTGGTAAGTTCTGATAACTAGTGATAATTTGTGGTAACTTTGAAGAATACAAGTATAAATTATATTTAAATTTAAATCCAAGTCTCTCTAAGGTCGTAGTGCAGAACTGGTTATTTTTTTTTTCTAACCACTCATCACAAACCTTACTTTCTCATCTTGTACAAACAAATATTGTTAATGAATATATTTGTTTATAAACATTAAATAGCAGACAATCACCAATTCCTATCTTCTCCCTCTTTTCCTCCTCTCTTCACAACACGACCTTTCATAACAAGATCACATTTAACTTGGCACACCTCCCAACCTTTAAATGTGCACATGCACACCTATGCCACCACAGTCTATTATTGGGTGAAACCACAAAACCCCCAATCCAGTTCATCTCCCCTCCCATTACACCTCTCACTAGACTAACATTGCGCAAAGTTAATGAAATGTAATGTAGTAGGTGATATTTTTGAATAATCTAAATATGTAGTATTGAGTAAAGATATGAAAAAAAAAAATAACAAATCAATAACAATGCGGTAAAAAAAAGGCAGTAAAGAGTAAAAGTGTGAAAAAAGCGGTAAAGAGTAAAACTATGAAAAAAAGCGGGAAAGAAACGCGGGATTTTGAAAATTTGTATGTGAAAATGGCAGTCATTGACTAAATCGCGAGCTTCTCTTTTCCTACGAAAAGCTCTTCTCTTAAAATCTAGAAAAACTTATAACTTGACTAAAACTTCATTCTATCGAATATTTTCAACCAAAAATTAAGAGTTTTGCTTTCCCTAACCCATCTAAACCTCTCACTCAAGCTTTCACTGCAACAAATCTACAAGACCAACAACTTTGCAAAATTTTATAAAAAGGTAATCACTTTTTTTTTTTTAAAAAAAAAGTTATTCTGGTTCTACTACGTTCTACAACATTCTTCTTCTGAAAGATTTTAAAATTTTCTAATTATGATTATGGGATGAAGTAAACGACAGCTGACAATGAAGAATCACAATTATCCCAAGAACAAATTCAGTTTAAAGAAAGCCAATCATCCCAAGATGTTATTCTAGGTTTAAAAATAAGCAAATCATTTTAATTTGAGACAATTAGTAATTATCCATTTAAAAAAAAATAAATAGATCATTTTAATTTTATTTTGAATAATTATCTATTTTTGACTTTTTATTTCACCATAATCTTACTAATTCACTTCTGTCTCTAAATAATAATCCATTTTTAGATTTCTTCAATACTTGGGAGTGCACATAAAAGCCAACCATCATCATCACCATCTGAATCCATCTAAAAGGTAATATTTTTATTTACAACCATTTCGTATAATTTACCATGCAATTTTATTCATTTCACTATTAATTTTTACTGATTTTTATTAATAGATTGACACGAAGGATTGTGAATTAAGTTGGTCACCTGCCTAGATTTGATGCTGAGATTATGCCTTCGAATTGTGATGGAATTTTTGATGATCCAAGTGAATATTTTTTGTTTCAACATCTCAAAAGAGACATGTAATCTTTTGTTTTGGTCTTATATGTATCCCTCATTTTACTCAATGTATCAATAATTCTTGTATATGAATAAACATTTATATTATTTTTGTAAATGTAACATATAACACGGTAACATGTAACACATATGATAACATATAGTAATATATGGTAACCGATAACATATAACATGTGGTAATATGGAGACTAGCGGCCGTCTGGTGGGCGCCCACAGAAGGGGGGGCCTGGCGCCCGCCCCCCATAGTGGGCGCTCGCAAAAAGGGATGCCTGGCGCCCGCCCCCTATAGGCAGGCGCCCGGCCATGCAGGGCATTGGCACCCATATCTCAATAATCGATAATAAAAATAGCAATATCTCATAACACATAATAACCGATGATAAATCAGTAACATTTCCTACCTCAATGGTAACCGATGATGAAAGTAGTAACATCTTATAACACATGGTAACCGATAATAAAATTAGTATTTCCTAATTAAATGGTAACCGACGATGAAAGTAATAACATCTCGTAATAAATGGTAACCGATGATAAAATCAGTAATATTTCCTAACTAAATGGTAGCCGATGATAAAAGTAGTAATATCTCGTAACAAATGATAACTGATGATAAAATCAGTCATATTTCCTAACACAATGGTAACTGACGATGAAAGTAATAATATCTCATAATATATGGTAACCGATAATAAAATTAGTAACTTTTCCAAACATAATGGTAACTGAAGATGAAAATAGTAACATTTCGTAATACATGATAGCCGATAATAATATTAGTGACATTTCCTAATTCAATGGTAACTAACGATAAAAGTAGTAATATATTATAACATATGATAACCGATCATAAAAAGTCTACTTTTTCCTAACACCGTATTAGCTGACTATATAATCATTAATTTTACCAACACTTTTCTACTGTCACAATACATACATGAAATGGTACAATGGTAACTCAAACCATCAGGATACACCTATCCCGACTAGTGTATACCCAACCGATGGTCTATCCATTGGAGAAAGTTTTGCCAATGATTTTTGACTATCTGAATAATGCATTTATTTTGTAGCGAGCGGAAGTTTTTATCAAGGCCTTATGTATGGACCTAAACTGATGCATGCACATGAGCATGTGTGTGCATTTGACATTGTGAGACAAAACGTATTTTGTTTTAATCAAAAAATTTAAGAATTAAACCAACTTGAGATAAAATGTAGAGATAAAATATTGCAGAATAACAATGAGAAATATGGCATTTCAATGAGTCAATCTTGTAATGCAATAAATAATTTTTCTTTGGTATTCCTAAAGTGTACCACTTGAAGGGAGAATGCCCTTTCCAACTAAAGGTCCACGCTTGTTGGATAGGTAAGAAGGGTTGCCTAAATCCAAAGATGAGCAAAGCCGATCTTGCCCACCTTCTCTTTTATTTTCTATTAATGATGCGTGGATTTAGTGGTATAACACTAATTTTTCTTAATTAAGGTCTCGAGAGTTTTAAAGATAGAAAAACAGAAGTTAGAAGAGTTTAGACCTTAAATTGGGTTTCACAACTTAAATCAGATTAATTGGATTTTCAAATAATGAGGTAAGTAAAAAAAGAACCATCTCATGCCTTTAATTGGCTGCCTCTATACACCCCATTACCTAAGGCACCCTAAACCTTACTAAAAATAAGAAGCATAAAAGCAAACTATTTATGCTGATGATGTATTTTTCAACATAATCTGCACGAAATTGACCAACTAAAACTCCAAACTTATTTGAAATTAACGTTAGAATGAGAGAATTGCTTCTCGTGTGGGAGCACATTCAATTATGTAAAGCATCGAATAAGCACATGATAATTTATCAAATGGCATGAATTTGAGATTCCCTTCAATAATTAAATATATATTTTATATGGGTCTTTCGCTAAACAATACAGGATGATGGAAATTCCCAATCAAATGGAAGTACCCACTTGCCAATTTCCAACAACCCCAATAACAAGCTCAACAAGCTAATCATGCGTACACGCAAAAGACACTATATATAGAAATCAGATTACGTGATTCGACCCTTTAACATGTGATCTATGATAAAACTTGCAACAACAGTTTTTGGCATTGCAAGATTTGTTGGATGTTTTGCGATGCAAGGAGTTTCTGGCATCCACTTTGCAGATTGCTTTGCTATTGTGTTTTGGGAATTTTAATTGCAAATTGTTGTCACAAAGCGACATTTTTTATAATGAGGGAGAAAAAATGTGAAAAATTAATTTTTTATAGAGAGAAAATCAATGCATTTTTTTTTTAGGATAAATAATTTATATAGCACTACAAAAAGTACACGGTTCACTGAGGCTGTATTGTGATTCCAACTGGCATATTTTCTATTGCTATACTGTTTGCGACGATATCCATGATGCAGAAAATGAGCGTCATCACTAAGGTTGTGGGTAGGACTAACAATTGGGCCGGGTCGGATTGATCTCAACCCGAGTTCAGCTCGTTTTAAAGGGCCGAGCCTATCTCATTTCGGGCTCGGGCTGAGTTTGGGTCCGTTTTTTAGACTTGTTTTAATTACGAATCGAGTCTGGATACCAGTAAGCTCAACACGTTATAGGCTCAGCCTGTTAAAATTAAATATATTTTTTTTATTTACAATTTTCCTCTCTCTCTCTTACTCTCTCTATGTCTCTAGCTCTCTGTCTCTCTCTCTCTCTCTCACCTCTTATGTCCAAACTGAACTCTTCTCCTCTCTCTCACTCCTCTCGTCTGAACTTGAAGCTCTTTTCCATCTCTCCCTCACTCCTCACTCTTTTTCGCTCACCCCTCTCCTTTCATGATTGTTGGAAGTGAGTTTCATCTCCACAGATCCTGCTCTTCCTGGACTCGATCAGATAGCTAGTTGTAAGGTTTGAGACCTGCAAGAGATTGCCAGAGGGTGCTCCGGCGAGAGAGACTCCGACGCTTAAGTTAGAAAGAGCGGTTTTCGAAAGGAAAAGATAAACAGACTAAGGAAGGAGGGAAGACGAATCTCCATCTATATTCTGTGTATCTTGTGTAGGGTTAGAGGACTTACCTTGACTGATACTCCCATTGATATTATATAATGCTTTTCTTAGATCCGTGTCGCTATGGGAAGGCCTTAAAAGATCATTTTCTTAAATACGTGTCATTTTGTGAGAAAGGCCCATAGTTTCTAAGATCATTGTCACCGTAGTTTCTTTGTTAGGGTTTTGTCGCTTCCATTTTGATTTCGACATTCTAGTGACACTGTTTTCTTTGGTGAGATGTACAAGGAAGGATTTGGTCTAAGATTGGTATAGACTGCAAACTTGTCCGGAGTCTGATTGGGGATTCCGTTATGGAAAACCTACCAGCAGTGATTGGGCACGTAAGTATTTTTTTATGGAATTCCATAACAAGGATCTCATGCTAGTGCTTCCTAACACTGAGGGAAGGCCTGCACTCGGGTTATAGCTTTCAGACCTTTCACATCATTTTAGTTTCATATGTTCGGTTGGTAGTTACTGTCGTTCCACGCGAAGGGTTATTTTGATTGATGCTTTGACAGATGATCAGATGCTTTTGTTGGCGGGCCTGCTAATAGGGGAGAAGAGAAGTATAAATAGGCCCCTCTTTATTGATAGGAGGGTCATAGAGTTGACAAACATTTCTGGCTTCGTTAATGACTCCGTGTTAAGGGAGGTTACAATTGACAAGGACATATCCCTTGAGAATCCTTCTGCCGAGGCTAGTGGATCATCTGAGGTTCTGCCATTGGCAGTACTTCCTTCACCGAAGAGAAGGAAATTAGTTCGTCTTGATTCTTTGCCTGAGGAAGATCATGAAGCAAGTAAGGAAAAAGGGGGATGCGCCCCTTCAGTTCCATCCATGGGGTTTGAAGGTGGAACGATAAAGTCAGGTAATACTGATTATGTTCCGCCAGTAGGGGATAAGGGGGCCTTGCCTTTTGAAGGGCCTATCAGAAATCCGTCGACCAATGTGGAAACCAAAGCATCGAGAGGAGCAAGAGTGTTTGTCCAGAGATTGTCCAGTTCGTCAAGTGTGATTCCTTTGTGGCCTTCCCATAAGGGAAAGCGTAAGGTATCTGATAGAACAACCATCCCTCCCTCTATTCAGATTCGTTCTTTTCATGGTAACAAGGGCTCAAAGGAGAGATGGTTGGTAGCCATTAACTTTGGAGAGAAACAGTATAGTTATATAGATTTGTCGGAGGCAGAGAGAATAACCGATCGGCTTGACTTTCATCGAAGCGACTTGGAATTACACAGGATGTCTATGGAGTAGGCCGACGAGGCTCTAAGTCCCTTGGTTTGATGGTACTAGCTTGCAGATTCTCTAATTTCTTTGTTTTCATCATAAGTTACTTTTATTTTTTCGTAGACGATGACTCTCGCTGAGTTTCAAAAGTGCCGGAGGAAACAGACTGTTGGCCATTCAGAGGAGAAAGTTCACCAATTAAGCACCCAAGCTGGGGCTTTTTAGGATGCCAGTGGTTGAAAAGAAAAGGGCACGAAGACGGAGGTGTTCGAAATCTCATTAACCGAAGAGGAGGTTAAGGGCCTATGAAGCTATTGTGAGCAGTTGGAATTTGAAAAGAAGACTCTTGAGGCACGGTTGTGCACTGCCGAGGTATTGGCCTAATTGCATGAGGAGTCTCTCCGGCTGGCAGAAAAGAGGGCGCTTGAGTCCGAAAGAGCTCTGTTCTAATGTGCCGCTTCTGTTAGAGATTTATAGCGTTAGTTGACGAAAAAGCTTCGGCGTGCTGAGGAGATGATTCATTGATTGGGATTAGAGGGAGCTTTACTCCCCACCAGTGAGGCAAGTGGCCGAAATATGATAGGTGGAGGTGTAACACCCGTAGATCAACCAATGTCCAGGTTGAGACGAGTTCAATTGATAACTGTACTTTTAAGGCCCCTGTAACTTCATGTTCATCGGCTCATAATGATTCTTAATAAAGATTTGCTTTTGTTCAACATGTGCTGATGATTGGGGATATTCCCTTTGTGATTTTGAATGAATTCCTAGGTTTGGTAGTCTCGGGGAGACAGATTCCTTCCATTAGGCGGGGCAGCCAAGGCCTTTTGGGGAGATAAATCCCTTCAACTGTATGGGACGATTGAGGCCTTTTGGGGAGATAGATCTTATCGACTGTATGGGACGACTAAGCCCTTTTGGGGAGATAGATCTCTTCGAGTGTATGGGGTGGCCGAGATCCTTCGGGAAGATAGATCCCTTCGAATATATGAGGTGATTGAGTCCCTTCGGGGAGATAGATCCCTTCGAATGTACGGGGTGATTAAGGCCCTTTGGGGAGATAGATCCCTTCGAATATACGAGGCGACTGAGTCCCTTCGGGGAGATAGATCTCTTCGAATGTAAGGGGCGACAGAGGCCCTTCGGGGAGATAAATCCCTTTAAATGTACGAGGTGATAGAGACCTTTGGCGGAGATAGATCCCTTTGAATGTACGGGGCGACTAAGGCCCTTTGGGAAGATAGATCCCTACGAATGTATGGGGCGATTGAAGCCCTTCGGGGAGATAGATCCCTTCAACTGTACGGGACAACAGAGTCCCTTCGGGGAGATAGATCCCTTCAAATATACGGGGCGACTGAGGCCCTTCGGAGAGATAGATCCCTTAGAGTATACGGGGCAACGGAAATCCTTCGGGGAGATAGATCCCTTTGAATGTACGGGGTGACAGAGGCCCTTCGAGGAGATAGATCCCTTTAAATGAATAGGGCGACTGAGGCCCTTTGAGGAGATAGAACCCTTCGAATATCATTTCTCTTGCAGAGGGTAGAAATTCAATGGAATATAGTAGAAAAAAGGTGCATTTATTACTAAATGGAAGACCATCGTAATAAGAATGTAAAAGTTATACAAAGCTTATCGAAAGGTACCCAGGAGCTATTTCGAGGCGAAAGCTGAGGGCTCACGATAGCAGGACAAGGTCCCTTAGCTTCTTGTGTTTGGTGCTAGGTAAGGTTTCCAAGGCATTCATACCTAGTCTTCCTAAGATTACATTATAGGGCTAAGGGAGTTTAACCACATTGAAGGCCATTGTGGCCGTTGTGTGATTAGGGGGTGTACTCAGAGTGACCGGTAGTGAGATAATTCCTTCGAGATATATCCATTCGTCAGAGAGCCCCTTGACTGGACCCACGTGAGGTTGCAAATGTGAAGGGTCATAACCCATTCGCTTGAAAGCATCCCAATATAGAAGCTCGCACCCTACTCCTTGGTCAACAAAGATCCTTTGCACTTTGTGTAGTCCTATCTTCACCGTGATGACTAATGGATCATGGCGATTGGGATTTACTTCTACTAGCTCCTCGTTGGTGAACCAGATGATCAGTCGCTTACCTTTTGTTTCATTTTCAGTATGAGTTGCAAGTACTTCTAGCATACTGGAGACAGGAGCGTTAGGTGAGTAAAAGATAGGTGCAATCAAGTACTGGATCATGTCTTCTTGTGTATCATCTGGATGGTTCGAGATGTTCGATGGAAGCTGAGAGGTTTTAGGGGTTTTCTCTTCGCAAACTTAGAGTATGACTTCGTCCTGGTGGTTTGTCGATGTTGGGTTGAGAAGTCGGTTACCTTGCTCATCTGGCCTTAATATTCATCTATTGGAGTTTGGTCTATCCTTAGCTTCTTTACTGATGAACCTCTACAATTTTCCACTTCTGATAAGGAACTCAAGTTCATCTTTAAGCCTCCTACAGTTGTCGGTCATGTGACCGTAATCGCGATGGAAGTGATAATATTTACTTTTGTCCTTCTTAGGGTCACCTTCTGCGGGTTAAGGGGGCCACCGAATGTAAAGATGGTCCCTGATCTGGAACAGAACCTAACTGAGGGTTTTATTCCAAGGGGTGTAAGTATTGAATCTCTGGGGAGGCGGAGGAAGTGATTGAGTTGTCTTGGGCATAGGTCGTCGAGGTGATTGACTATGTTCCCTCCGGACATAATGCTTTCCTTTCGGTCAAAAGCCTCAGCATCTTCGGCAATAATGTATTTTTCAGCACGAGAATAGAACTCTTGGATAGTGGAGGGAGGTTTCTTCATGATTGAGACTTTCATACTAGAAAGGCGCAGCCCAGTGAGTAACGCGGCTAGTACTAAAGGAAGTGGAGGAGCCTAGGGAGGTTTCTATGCCTTAAATCTTTCCAAGAAGTCCCTCAGGGACTCATTCTCCCTTTAATGTAATGACAATAGAGAAGTGGACTTTCTCTTGGCCCCCTGCTTATTACAAAGTATGTCTCGAACTGTTCTCGAAGTTGGGATATGGTTTTTATGCTTAGCGGCAGGAGTGAGTTGAACCAAGTCAGCAAGTTCCCAGTAAGAGTAGTGGGGAAATGTTTGCACATGGCTGCGTCGGTCATGTACCTTGAAATCATTACCATCACAAAATAGGTTGCATGATCGCGGGAGTCTGTTGTCCCATCATATCTTTCCATAGGAGGCAAAAGTGTATCGCGAGGCATAGGTCCGAATAGACCTTCGGATCAAAAGGTGAAGCATTAGAATAAAGGGGAGTTTGGCTTCCCTGAGCATTGACTCCCTTGAGTTATTCAGTAACAAGTTGTTTGACCTGTTTTCAGAGATTATTAGGGTTATGGTGAGAAGTCACCGAGGGCTTGTGATTGAATAGTGGAGTTCGTCGATGAGGGCGATCGTGACCTGATCCCCCCAAAGATGAATGACCTTCGGATCTCATAGCACGACTACGGCCCTTAAGCTGTTTGCTCATGTCTTGGATTTTTGACTCTAACTTGTCCATCTGGGGCTGACTGGCTGGTGCTAGAGGTACTGTCGCAGGAACCGCGGCGGAGCATTCCTGGTTCCCAGGTGGCGGGACTAGTTCTGACCGAGGACGTCAGTCGTGAGTAAGAGTATCAGTTGATCGAACGGGTACCGCCAAAGGGACAGTGTCAGTGGGAGTAGTGGCATGGTCGTCTACCACGGATGCGGCCCTTGAACCTGCTCTAGTTCTCCGTTTCGGAGGCATATCCTCTTTAATGCTTTTAGATATTCAATGGGGATTCTCAAGTCTGTTTCCCACAGATGGCGCCAATCTGTTAGAGGTGGGTTTTGTCTCCATAGATCCGGCTCTTCCTGGACTCGATCGGACAACTGGTTGTAAGGCTTGAAACCTGTAAAAGACTGCCGGAGGGTGCTCTGGCGGGGGAGGCTCCGATATTTAAGTCAGAAAGAGTGGTTTTCGAAAGGAAAAGGTAAATAGACTGAGGAAGGAGGGAAAACGGATCTCCCTCTATACTCTGTGTGCCTTGTGTAGGGTTAGAGGACTTACCTGGACTGATACTCCCATTGATGTTATATAATGCTTTTCTTAGATCCATGCTACTATGGACTCTGTAAAACTCTAGTTTCCTTAAGAATTCGTCTGGGGATTCCGGATCTATGATCATGAAAGATTCGATATTGTGATTACTTAGGCAACTATATTATACGGGAAGATTCTTTCCCTTATCAATTAGATCTATTAGGTTTCCTTCTGTATATGGAAGATACGTTCCATGTTGAAGTGGAAAACTCAGTTAGTTAAGTAATACTGACTAGGTACTAATGCCCTAGTTAGGCGGATGCGTTTGGCCTTTTTGGTAGCAATCAGTTGAGGATGTTTAGTTCCCCTTGTAAATCGTGTCGAACAATAGATCCCTTTTGTTAAACAGGTCAACTGAGACCTTTTGGGGAGGTAAATCCTTTCAAGTAATCGGGGCAACTGAGGCCCATTCACGAAAATGAATCTCTTCACTGAATCGGGGCGACACAAGCTCATTCTCCCTTGAGTTTATTAGTATCAAAAGAAAGGGAGACCCACTTTACACAGTAAGGCCTTCTAAAAGAGGGTCCATCAACAATGAGGAAGAAAATGGCGAATCTCAACATCGACGACCTCTCTCTCTCTCTCTTTCTCTCAACATCAACAATGAGTTTATTATTCACACGTTTGTAATTTAATGATACAATTATTATGATATATAAGGTTGAAAAAATAATAAAATAAAATATAAAAATTATAAATCCGTTGCTAAATTTGAAAAAATAATAAAATAAAATATAAAAACTTAGCGACGGATTTTAGTATCCATCACTAATTTAGTGACAGATTTATTATCATCGCTGAGTTAGCGATGGATTTTATTAACCGTTGCTAAGCTCTCCTGATTACAAACCCTACCCTCAATTCCTTCAACTTTACTCTTCGAACTCTCTTTCTCTCTCTCTCTCACTCTCTGTCTCACACGCTCTTCAATCAATTGCCCTCTCTCACTCTCAGTCATTTCAATCGCTAAATTTAGCGATAATTCGTTATTCGTCGCTAAATTTAGTGAAAGATTTCTAGTTTGTCCTATCGTCCTAAATTTAGTGACAGAAATTTTTTTTTCGTCACTAAATTAGTGATGGATTACTTATTCGTTGCAAAATTTAGCGACGAATAGGAGATCCGTCGCTAATTTAGCGACGGATTTCTCGTTTGTCAATAAAATCAGCGACAAATTCCTTTTTCGTTGCTAAATTTAAAGATGGATTGTCTAGTTCGTAGCTTAATTTAACTCGTGTATTCTCATTTTCAAGATCCGCTCAAAATTTTCACTCTCTCACCTCTCTCAATTCACCTCTCTCATTTTCACTACATTTAAATGCAGGTGAACTTCTTTCCCCAAGGCATAAGTTTTCGAATTGTTGAGCTTAACTTCAGGGCTTTCACTCTCCCACCACCCATCTATGACTACTAAGGAACTTCCATATGCACAAGGTTCCAAACTGCTGAGCAACACTCGTCGACTGCTAAGTAACAGCAGCTATGTTGGGGGATGAAGGACTGTGTTGAATTGCCAAAGAGAATGTCTATTGACATTCAAATTACTGTTTTGATCGCGGATATTGTCGTCATCAACAATCGGCGTTGAAAAGTCTAGTAAAAAATTCCTTCAATTGCTAAAGGATTTGTGGCGAGGACAACAAGGAAGATAGTTTCGAGTAAAATCCGGCCCTTATCGGTTGCCATCGGCAACAAATTTTGCCTTTAGTTTTCAGCGACGGTGGTAGCAAATTGTGGCCAATTGAAGCTCTACATAAGGTTTTGAAGTGATCAAACAATAGATCGAACATCCACATCTGGTGATCCATCTTCTCCGGCAAGTAGATTGGATAGTAGTTTTCGGCGACGGCAACAGTGAAATGGACAGCTATCAAGGCTTCTAGGGTTTCAAATAAAATAAAAAAGAAAAAAATAATAAAATAGTAAAATAACAGAAAAATATGTTAGTGACGGATTCAACAATCCATCGCTAAATTTAGTGACGAACTATATTTTTGTCGCTATATTTAGCAACGGATTTCAAAATCCGTCGTTAAATCTAGCCACAGATATAGAATTTGTCGCTAAATTTAGCCACTGATTCAAAATCTATTGCTAAATTTAGCGACGAATTATGAAATATGTCGCTCATTTAGCCACGAATTCCAACATCTATCACTGAATTTAGCGACAAATTATAGTTTGCCACTAATTTTGCGATGAATTTTTTGTTTTTCATTGCTAAATTTTCACGACACGTTATTAGTGACAGAAACTTTTTTGTTATTAAATCTATTGCTAAACAAATTAGCAACGAATTTTTCTAAACTTTCGATCGCTAAATTTATCGCTAAAACCGTGTTTTTTTGTATTGTGCATAAATATCGAGATAAAATAAAAAAAAAAAAACCTAAAAATAATAATGTTCAAATACATCATTGGTCACTCAGAACCATCATTATCATTGAAATACCAAGCAAGTTCAAGTGGGGCAAGGGGATTGGGCTTCAGAGGATTGGATATGCCATGGGTGTAGGGCTAAGGCCGAGGCTACAAAGACTGGCTTCACTACAAAAAAAAAAAAAAAAAAAAATCTATAGCAGTGGCCAAAAACCGCTAGTAAAGACCTCAAAAACTGCTAGTAAAGGTTCTGGAGTCTTCTTCAGCAGTCAAAATTTCCATTGGCTATGTAGGCGCTAGTAAAGAGCTATGTCAGCGGCCATTGGCCACTGGTAAATATTAGACCTATGCCAGCAGTCACCTGGCCGCTGGCATAGGTCAAGATCTATGCCAGCGCTAGTTTCGCCACTGGCATTGGCCAAAATATTTGTCTAAACACTGATGATCACGTTTTTGCCACTCCAACCTGTCTATGGAGACCATATATTTATATATTATTTTCTAATATTATTAATATTTAAAATAATAACATGCAACTAAATTTTTAATAAATTTATCTTTTTATAAATTAAATTTTAAAATATCAATATATCATGTGATTATATCCAATACATGGACTTATATACAAAATCATTACAAAATCAAATCATATTTTGAATCCAAATCATTACAAATTATTAAAAAAAAAAAAAAAAACCCGAAAACCAAGTCATCACAAAATGATTCTGAATCCATTTGTCCACGCTCTGATCTGCTTCCCTAGCAGCAACCAAATCATATTCTATTATCTATACAAATTTACAATATGAATTATATCCAAATGATAATATTTGTTTATAACAACTAAAATCAAATTCTAATAGCCCACCTTCTGAAAGAAGAGACAACAAAAAAAAATTAATAAAAAAGAAGACACGTAGAATAATACATATTGACTGCCACTTAAAATTTAAAGAAAAAGTGAGAGAGGGGGAAAGCTTTCTCTGAATGTGTTTAAGCTTTCAATGGCAAGTAATGGATCATGGTAAGGCCCCCTTACACGTTGTGTAACGGTCTCATCTGCTTTCTTCTGTGAGCCATTAAACAAAAACTCAACATATGTCCAAATACGAATATAAGTGTAACAACAATTGAATCAAAAGACAAGAACTGTACTACAGAATAACATGGATCACAAAAGGACAGGTAAATGTGGCCGCTGGTAAATGGCCTTTTTTTTGTAGTGTAAGAGCATCAACACAAATTTGAGCAAGCTAATTGGAACAAATAGTGCAAATTTTGCGTTTAACTAGGGTAGGCAGTTTCTCCAACTTAGGAAACCAGATTGCTCTCCAGCTCAAGAAACCAAATTTTGCATTACTCTTCCATCAGATCCAACTTCTCTTGATCTTTGAAGTGAACAATCAGAACCAGCATTTTCTTTATAAAAACAATTAGAGGCAGAACCAAATATGATAATAGCTCATGAATTTAAAACTGCATTAGTCCAAATGTAGCATGAAAGATACCAACAAGCACAATATAAGCAAAATCATATGATCTAGCTGTTTTGAGCCACATGAATTTTTCAAATCATTCTGATTAAAATTCCCAGTTGTGGAACATTTGTAGCTTACGTTTCAATAAAGTTCAGGAACACAGCATATACAAAGAAAGCTCATACAACCTGATTAATATCCATGGGTTTAATCACACAAGAACTTCCCTAAATTTCACTTGGAACTCTTGCTAAATTTACTGCCTTTTTCCTCTTCCCAAACTGAGGTATACTCCTACAATAACACTAGAAGTCCTAGATTAACTAGAGAATCCTCAATTTTGACAATTAAGATAGATTGCTTGCCTAGCTAAAGAAATAGAAAAGGCCAAATGTTCAGGAATCAAGACCAAACGAAAAAACCTTCTGAATTGCCTAATGGGTTGTTGAGACACATATGGCAATTCAAGGAACAACTTTTTTCGAACAAAGACTACATTGCATAATTTAACCACAATCTCATTTTCTGATCCAACTTTTGTTGCTCTTCAAAGCAACAGAAAGCAGTAGAACCACTTAAAATAATAGCTCATGAATTTGAAAAATGCATCAAAAAGCATTTCAAATTTCAATGAGCCCATTGGAACAGCATCAAGATTTTTACGGTTACAACTTGAAATCATCATGTTTGCAAAAAAAATTAAAACTCTTCCATATGCAAACTTCTCCTCACTGGCTCAATTTATCTATGGCATTAAGAAAAGGTGAAAAGCGAGATGCATTATCAAGCAGGGATGGGTGCACTAGAACAAAAACAAGAATGGATGGCTCAATTGACCATTCAACTCCGATGTCAATAGCATAAATGATGAAAATATTCAACTCCACCTAATATTAGAAGTCTGTTGGAAATAATTTGTCCTTGCCTAGGCTTTACTAATTTCATGTTTGTCAAAAATCATATTGAACTCATTTTAGATTTACCATCTTTTCTATGATTGACATAACCTTCTACAGTGCTACCAAGTAGAACACTTGTTGGTCAAAATGATAGGCAAATTATAAATTAGATTTCCCTCAATTTCCCTATGGTAAACCAAAACATCATGTGGAGCTCATCCTCAGGGTTCTCATGGAAACACTAGAGATAAAGAGTGTGAGAAAGGAAGTAGTATCATAAAATTTATGTTGCAAAACTAGGAAGTGTGGTATAATGCACATTACAAGAAATTATAAAGAAAAAATGAGCCTATTTTTCTGCGAAATAAATATTCTAATTAGAAACTGCTTTATTTCCAGGACTGGAACAAAGAAAAGAATGCACTAATAATCCTCCCAACATCCACTTGTTCTGCTTATGGGAAATTGGATAAAAGCAACAATAACTCATTGTCAGGCCATTATATAATTAAGCAAGCAAGTTAAGGAAAAAAAGCAATACAAGTTTGAGGCAACAATAAACTTAATTTAATAGAAAGACTAATTAAAACTTAATTAATTAGAGGGTTTTTAGAAAGTAACTCTATAGGTCGAGAATTGGATTATTGAAATTTTTATTAGAATTTTACCTCTTATGAGAGGAAAATTTGAAATTTTTTAGTAATTCATGAATTTCAACATACAATTAGAGAACATTCAAACCAAGTCCTCAAAAAGAGAGCAAGAAAGAAAAATGAAAAAGAAATTGAAAAAATAAAAACCCTAGATTCAATTCCTTCTCCATCAAATCCAAAACTTCAATCAAATTATAGAGCAAATACAAAATAACAGAAACATAATCGTAACCAGAACTCCAAAAATTTTAAACCCTAAATCGTAATCAATCTAAGCTTTGTGAAATGAAAAGAGAGAGAAAAAACTCACCGAAAGAGAATTTGAGGTAAACGATGAAGATTGAAAGTAATGCGAGCTATACCTCCTTCTCTCGCTTTGTCTGAAGTAGAGAGAGATAATGCAACTGAGAGAGAGGGGGAAGAATTGAACGGAGGTGAAGATGGTGACGAGAGAAGAGAGAGGGAGAGAAGACAATCTTGAGAGAGAGGTACTTTGTCGATTTGTATGGTGATGAGCTGAACTTCGCCGATTTGTGATAAAGAGGCAGAGGCAGATAAAAGAAGAGAGAACGGGGTAGAGAAGAAAGAGGAGAGAGAAAGAGAATGAGATTTCTATGTTATGGCCTTTTTAAAAAAAAAAAAAAAAGAAACTAAGTTTAATAACCTATACCAACCGTTGTGAAGCCGATGGTATAGGCTGAGAGTTTTTTTTTCCTTTACTAATGCTTTTATTTTTTCCCACCGATAAAGAACCGCCAATGCAGTGGTTTTATTGGCCAAAAGTAAAGGTGACCACCAGTGAATGTCATTTTTTTGTAGTGCTTATTGGAGGGACATGAGAAACGCACGTGTTGGAGCAAGAGGTCAACGTGATTCTGCATTCTGGCATTTTCAAGACTAAGACCCTGAGCTTAGCCCTTTAGTGGAACATTTTTCTGGGATATGAAGGGTGTGTCATCTTCTTTTTCTTACGAAAATGTCCCTTGTTCATTTGTGAACTCATCCCTCTAAGTCTCCTCTTCAGTTTGATTCTACCAGTTGCATCCATGTAAGATTGCATGATAAACCTAATGCATGCTTCAATTCATAAATTAGAGCCAAAATAAGCGAAAGCGAAAATTGGAGATTTAGGGTTATCTCCGGCCATACTCTTGTTCTTTACTTCCAAGGAATCTAAAAGCACCAAATCGATTCTTGGGATGTGCACACGTCTTCTATGCCCTGAATTTCCCTTAATAGATGGTGTGGAGAATTAAAATTTGGATTTAGGGACCCAATACATTAGGAGGGGTTTATATAGGCTCTCAACTATCAAAGAGCCATTAAAACCCTACAATTGTCACCCTAAATAATTGTTGGAGGTTATGGGAATCCAATTAAAAATTTAAAACGGAAAAACAAGATTAATTGTGCAGAGATTTAAATAGGACACCAAAATCCAGCCAAATACATCCTCAATTCAAATTCTTTTCATTTTTATCACATTTAATCCTTTCGGTTATGTTTTTTCCCAATTAATTTGATATTGAATTCATTGAATTCAATTGAATTTGAATTCAAAAGTCCATCATTCTCCCACTTGGCCCAGTAAACCAACTTGAAATCAAAATCAAGTCAATCATTTATGAAAATAAAGTACACGAGTCACGGCGATAAATCCTCTAAAAGCGAGTATTATCTTCTGTTTACCACAATGCATTTTATCTTTCAACCTTATGGTAACATTTACTGTATGAATAAACCCCATGTTTATTTGGATCCTTACTTGATGAATTTATCTCAAAAAGATAACATATGCATAACTTTATTAAGAAAATTCAACTCTGATTTTCATTTAAATAAGTTAATAAGTCCATATTTACAATATGATCCCTAAACTTATTTGGTGGCATGCCTTTGGTTAAGGGATCAGCCAACATATAATCAGTGCTAATGTGTTGGATTATAATTTTATTTTCCAACACTCTTTCCCTAATGGCTAATTACTTTTTATCGATGTGCTTACTTCAACTACCACTCTTATTATTCTTAGCCAAAAATACAGTAGCTGAATTATTACAAAATATACATAATGACTTAGGTACAGAATCTAAAACCCTAAGCCCATAGATGAAACTCTTAAGCCACATCACGTGTGACGTAGTCTCAAAACACGCCACGAATTCAGCTTCCATAGTGAAGGTCGCAGCCAATGTCTGGTTAGCACTCCTCCATGATACAGCTCCTCTAGCTATCATGAAGATGTAACCCGACATTGATTTTCGGGAATCAACACAGCCGGTAAAGTCTGAATCCGAGTACCCGACCACTTCCAGACTGTCGGTTCTTCTGTATCTAAGCATGTACTTCTTGGTACCTTGTAGATACCTCAACACCTTCTTTGCAGGCTTCCAATGTTCCAAACCCGGGTTACTTTGATATCTACCTAACATCCCCATAACATGTGCTATATTAGGTCTTGTACAGACCTGTGCATACATATGACTTCCTACAACGGAAGCATACGGGATGTTAGCAATTTGTTCCCTTTCTAAATGTGTCTTAGGGCATTGGTCCAAATTGAACCTATCCCCTTTAACAATCGGAGCTATACTTGGTAAATAGTTCTTTATTCTGTATCTCTTAAGCACTTTGTTGATGTAGGTCTCTTGAGATAGTCTTAGAGTCTTATTGGATCTATCTTGATATATCTTAATGCCGATGACATAAGATGTATCACCTAAATCTTTCATCTCAAAGTTTTTAGAGAAGAACTGTTTCACCTCATACAGCATCACTTTATCATTGGTGGCAAGTAGTATATCATCCACATATAGGACAAGAAAACAAAACCTACTCCTACTGACCTTGAGGTATATACATTGATCCACAAAGTTCTCTTTAAAACCGAATGAAGTGATTATATTGTGGAATTTCAAATACCATTGGTGAGAGGCTTGTTTAACCCATATATGGATTTTTTGAGTTTGCCCACCAAGTGCTCACTACCACTAGAGGAGAATGCTTCAGGTTGACGCATATAAACCTCTTCCTCTAGTTCCCCATTAAGGAAAGCCGTTTTCATATCCATTTGTTATAACTCTAGATCAAAATATGCAATGAGTGCCAGAATGATGCGGAGGGAATCTTTCTTAGATACTGGAAAAAATGTCTCCAAGTTGTCAATTCATTCCCTTTGGGTGAACCCTTTAGCAACGAGTCTAGCTTTGTATTTCTTGATGTTGCCTAATCAGTCTGTTTTAGTTTTGAAAATCCATTTACATCCGATGGGTTTTACCCCATCTGGCAACCTTACAAGGTCCCAGACTCCATTACTCCTCATGGTGTCCATCTGTTCTTTCATGGCATTCAGCCATAAGTTCAAGTCCTTAGACTTATGGCTTGTGAAAATGTTTTCGGATCCTCTATGGCTCCGATGTTATAGTCAGACTCTTGAGGGTATACCACATAATTATCAGGTATAGCTGACATTCTTTCTCGAGTAGATCTTCTTAATATTGATTCAACATTCTCCGTAGGGGAAGGTTGTCCAACTTGATCTTGGTTAGCTGTTTGTGGAATTTCACGATTGTTATTCCTACCCTAATTTGTGTCTATAGGGACTTGAGAGTCATTTTGGATGACAACTAACTTGGTACTAGAACTTGACAGGATACTTAATGGGTCTCTTTTAGAAGTTAAGTCCCGAAAGTAATCCCTCCCACTGACCAAGTCATTCTCTAGAAAGTTAGCATTTCTAGATTTCACAAACCTAGTGTGATAGGATAGATAATAGAACCGGTATCCTTTGGACCTTTCGGCATAACCGACAAAGTATCCACTCACGGTCTTTAGATCCAATTTTTTTTCTCAAGGATTGTAAACTTTTATCTCTGCAGAACAACCCCAAATGCGTACGTGTCTCAAACTAGGTTTCCAACCCTTAAATAACTCGAAGGGAGTTTTGGCTACAGATTTGGTTGGAATCCTATTCAAGATGTACACTGCCATCTTGAGAGCTTCAGTCCGCAAGAACTTAGGTAATTTGGAGCTAGCCATCATGCTCCTAACCATATCAAGTAAGGTCCTGTTCTTTCTTTCGGCTACACCATTTTGGTCAGGTGAACCGGGCATGGTTTATTGGGTAACGATCTAATTTTCTTTAAGGAACCTTGCAAATGGACCTGGCGCTTGTCCATCCTCTGTATACCTTCTATAGTATTCTTTACCTCTATCCGACTTTACGATCTTTATTTGCTTACCGCATTATTTCTCTACTTATGCTTTAAAAATTTTAAAGGTATCCAACGCCTCATCCTTATGGCAAAAAATATAAAGATACATATATCTTGAATAATCGGAGATGAAATAACTATAATCATATAAGTCTATACCTGGAGTACAAATATCCGTATGTATGATCTCAAGTAATTCTGAGCTCTTCCTGTCACCTTTTTGAGTCGTGTTGGTCTGCTTTCCCTTAATGCAGTCCACACAAATCTCAAAGTCACTAAAATTTAGGGTACCAAATACCCCATCCTTTACCAACTTTTTTATTCTCTTTATGGAAATGTATCCTAATCTCTGGTGCCACAACGTGGAAGAGTTTTTCTCAATGACATTTTTTTTAATACCTGTTTGTGTTACATTCATACAAACATTGTCTTGTAAATTAATACTATATAATCCATCCAATAATGGACCATAACCAACAACATTTGAAGCATAAAATAATGTCATTTTATTATTAAATTGAAAGAGTAACTGAATTGTACAAGTTTTGAAACGAAAATTAACTTCCTAGAAAACTTAGGTACATAAAATATTCTCTCAAATTTCAAAACATGTCCGCTTGCCAAAATGAGCTCACAATCGCCAATACTCTTTACTCGTGAGCTCATCTTATTGTCCGAATAGATAAGTTATTCACGACCCATTGGCTTCCTTAGGTTTTGCAAGCCCTGTAACACATTCGTAATGTGGATGGTATAACTAGAATCAATCCACCATGTGTCATGAGAAACTTCAGTCATGCACGATTCATAACAGACTAATGAGATTTTCATACCTTTACTCTCAAGTCACCGTTTGTACTTAGCATAATCCTGCTTCATGTGTCCATTTTTTTTTATAAAAAAAACACTTGGACTCCTTTTTAATGTCCGTTTTCGGTTTTGTACCCTTTTGATTTGGCTTAAATTTGCCCTTATTCTTTCCTTGTATAGCTACATGTGCACTTTCGGAACCCTGCTTCATCTTCATCAATAGCCTTCCTTCCTCTTGCACACACATGGCCATCAACTCATTGATGGACCATTTCTCCTTATGTGTATTGTAGGAGATCTTAAAAGGACTGTGGGGTTGAGGGAGAAAGTTCAAAATAAAGTGAACGATGAAGGACTCAGATATCTCAATCTCCAGGTTCTTTAGTTGAGCTGCAATGTCCCGCATCCGCTTGATGTGCCCGCGCACATCGTAGACAGTAGTGAGCCCCATAAAAGAAAATTGCATAATAAGGGAACTGGCCAAAGACTTATCTGATGCCGCAAATTGCTCTTCTATAGCCTTAAGAAGAGCACGGATATTGGTATGCTGATTGACCGAGCCACGAATACCAGTTGAGATCTTACTTTTTATGAACATGATACTTAGGCGATTAGATCGCTCCTAACGTTCATAAAGAGCCTTATCAGCCTCAGAACTAGTATCAATCACAGGAGGTGGCTCATCTTTCCAAATAGTATAATCAATATCCAAGCAGCCCAAATGGAGAAGTACATTTTCCCTCCATTCCTTATAATTCTCTCTATTCAAATCGGGAAAATCAGATTTCAAATCTACAGTTTGAAATACTACAAAATAAATAAACATGCTTACTAATAATATGTGAGACATTTAATATATGTTTACCAATGCAAACATATAAAAATAAATCTATGATATAGAAATTTGTCGTGGGCTAAATTTTTAATTCTATTAGATTTATTTGACTTTATGATAAGATTTACCGAAATAACTCATTCCCTAATGCGTGTGGGCTAATTAGGAGATTATTAATAGTTAGTCTTTCCTTGATCAACTTATCCTTTTCTACTTAGGCCTATAAGACGACTTCTTTAGTGTATCAGGTAGGTTCCCTGGTAGGTGGTGGGTCACATGGGACCGCTTAAGAACCAGCCAATCTTAGACTTATCTCTGTGTTTTTGACAGAACCAACCTAAACATACACTAGATCAATCGCACTTATAATATTACAAAGAAAAGGGAATTTAATCAAGTAGACTACTATTGAAAAATAGTTATTTTGATATCTTATCTCTAATTTTATTATTTTCATGTAACAAAAATTCCTGTGGGATAAGATTCATTACATAAAAACAATTTCTTGAAAAATTTATCCTTTCCCTATTGTGATCATGCATTCATATATAATTTTTTATTTAATTATGGTTGCTGTGGCTAAACCCCAATTAATTTTAAAAATCATATTGATCACTAGGATAATAATATTATTTGATTTTTCCATGTTAAAGTGCATAAAATTTTAATATTAAAAAAATACAATAAAAATTGTTTAATGTATTTTATTGATTTTGTACCTCCTCTTATGTACAAAATTATACCAAAAATTAATTTTATGCCCTATTTTTCAAAATTTGGACTTAGAAAATATTTTAGAACGCATATGGCCAAACTCAAACTCAAGTACATCCAGATGTCTAAGTAACCTTAACCACCAGGCCGCAGCCCAGTTGTTGTTCTTTCCAACAATTTTTTTTTATTTATTATTTTCCTTTTGATATACAAAAATACATCTTCTTCTTCACCCGAAAGTTGGACAAGGTCCCGATCCGGTTTTGTTAACTTCGGTGGATACGGATGTATGAAAACTACCGGAAAGTATAAAAATACTCTAAAATAATTTAAAAAGATATGATTTTAATCGTAATAATATAAGGATTTCAAATCTGGATTCAATTTTTGAAAATCATTAAAATTTTCGATCAAATCTTCCAAAAATCTAAAAACCCTAATTTTCAAAAATTTTGAAATTCGCCGGAAAACATATAGGCAAAGTCAAAAAATGGCTCTGATACCAAATGTAAGATTGTATGGCAAACCTAATGCATGTTTCAATTCATAAATTATAGTCAAAATAAGTGAAAACGAAAATTGAGGATTTAGGGTTACCTCCAACCAAACTCTTGTTCTTCACTTCCAACAAATATAAAAGAACAAAATTGATTCTTGGAACGTGTATAATTCTTCTAAATCCTGAATTTTTCTCAATAGATGGTGTAGAGAATTGAAATTTGGATTTAGGGACCCAATGTATTAAGAGGGGTTTATATAGACTCTCAACCATCAAAGAGTCATTAAAACCCTATAATTATCACCTTAAATAATTACTGAAGGTTATGAAAATCCAATAAAAACTTCAAAACGGAAAAATAAGATTAATTGTGTGGAGGTTTGAATGAGAGTGTGGAGAATTGAAATTTGGATTTAGAAATCCAATGCATTAGGAGGGGTTTATATAAACTCTCAACCATCAAAGAGCCATTAAAACCCTACAATTATCACCCTAAATAATTGTTGAAGATTATGAAAATCCAATTAAAAATTCAAAACAGAAAAACAAGATTAATTTTATGGAGGTTTTAATGGGGGTGTGGAGAATTGAAATTTGGATTTAGGGACCCAATGCATTAGGATGTGTTTATATAGGTTCTTAACCATCAAAAAGTCATTAAAACCCTATAATTATCATCCTAAATAATTGTTGGAGGTTATGAGAATCCAATTAAAAATTCAAAATGGAAAAATAAGATTAATTGTGTGGAGGTTTGAATGAGATACCGAAATCTGACCAAATACATCCCCAATTCAAATTTATTCCATTCTTATCACATTTAATCATTTCGGTTATGTTTTTCACCAATTAATTTAATATTAAATTCATTGAATTCAATTGAATTTGAATTCAAAAGTCCATCAATCCTTCCATAAGTCAGTATCATCGTGGATGATCCTTGAAGCCATCGATGATCGACCAAATGCAGCCGTCTTCATTGGATGTATATGTTTTCTACAAATAAAGACAATTAGGGAAATTAAATTTAAAACATGTCTAAAATAGTAAACCAAATTTACATAAACATTCAAAAATTAAGAATTATCCTCAGTCTGAGCTACCTACGGGTGTATGGACCTATCTTTTTCGTGATAACCCATGTCGATGGTCGCAACATATAGGTAGCACTCCTTCCATGCTTGATCTTCTACAATATGATGAATGGAAAAAATAAAAATAGTTAAATAAATATTCTCATTTAACAAAAATTAATGCAGATAAAAAAAATTAAAAATCTTACAAAATTCTCATAATGAGTGTCCAATGTTTTCGATCTACCAATATACGTAGCATGGTCCTCAATAGAATTCCCAGCCCTATTTTATTCATTTCTTCTACTCTTCTCATGATATTCCTCCATTTTCTAACATGCACTCACTTTGTCCTACTATTATTGCATCACAAAATCGGGTTTTTTTTTTTTTTTTTTTTGTGACTTTATTCATTGCGTCGTGCATGTGCTTGCTAACTTTTGTTTTGAAATTCTGCCAAACCTGGTCGTTGTCAATCTCACCTCACGTAAACTTGGCCTACAAAATATAAAATTATGAAAAATAATGAAAAAAATAATTGAAAGTCCTATACTATGCAACAATAAAATTTAAAAATTTAAATTAACTTAGCCTGTTCATTTATCATTTGTTATCTGAAGAGGATGTTTTATAGAACGACAATAAAATCTGCATTACTATATAGCACCGAATGTTGAGTTATTAAATAAAAACAAGAATAGAAAATGACTATAATTGAGATGAGAATTCTAACATGGATGTATAGTAAAACTAAAAAATAATATGATTAGAAATAAAGAGATACGCAGTAAATTAGGAGTGAGTTCAATTGTGGATAAAATATAAGAGTATCGTTTGAAATAGTTTAGGTATATGCAACGAAAATCCAAATATATACTAATTAGGAAAAATGAGAGTTTAAATATAGGAGACTTAGTAAAATGACGAGATAAACCATTAAAAAGCAGTATATAATGTATTCGTAAAGGTATAACAGCTAAGAAGTTAACTCAAAAGATGATTTTAGATAGGAACGAATGACGTAAGAAAATTAAAATAAGTTAAATCATCACTTTTCGTATTATAAATATATTTAAATAGTGTATGTACGTTTTTTATATTTTATATTATTATTTTAGCATTTTAGTATTTTTTCTGTATTCTTTTTTTTTCTATTATATATATATATTTTTTATCATATTATATTTATCTTTCAAACGGTCGATCTCAACTTTTAAGATTAAAACTCAAATTGGTGTTATTGTTGTTGTTGTTGAGTGTTGGGTATCATATAAGTCTGTTATAATATTCCCATTTCTAATTAGCATGAACTATCTTATTTTATGTCTTAACAATATATCGAGAATTACGAAAGACAAATTTTCTCTTAAAACATGTGTTAAGAAAAGAATATGCATGAGAACTATAAAACATAATCATAACAACAAATGGTGAGATTACCTATCTCCGTGTGATACTATGAAATACTTGCTTCTGTTTGCTGCTCCTCGTCCTCGTGAAGCATCTCTTACCATTTGTTAAATATGAAAAGAAAGGAAAAATTTTTGATTTTTTTTTAACATCTATATTGTATTATTACATCGATATTGAATTAATTTGTTTATATAGAAGGACAGAAAATATTGTGCTCTTAATGTCATGTTAGAAATATTTTTTGATTAAGAATATATATTTATATACAAGTACACAAAAAAAATTGTACAAGCCAAAACCCATCAATTTTTCCAAAGTAGAACTTGTATTTTTATTAAAAGAAATAATGACAAAAAATTTGCTCATACATACAATGTTATTGTATAAAAAAATACAAATATATAATTAATTTCTTCAAAAACAATTGATTTTTGAATACTCAAGTACTCAAAACCCAGTGGTCCAAATTTCGAGTTTCAAATATTTTTTGTTTAAAATTATACACACAAAAAATTGTCCTGCCCCAAAGGGGGGAAAAAAAAAGATAATATAAATAAGGTATTTGGTTTTACTTATGCATGGTTATTGAAGTCTTAAGACAAGCTAACCAAATGCAATATAAGAGGAAATGAACTCAATTTAAGTATAATATGCTCATAACAAAAAATAAATTCAAGAATGAGACTAATAACGTAAATAAATAAATAAATAAATAAATATCGATGATGATAATTAAATAATAAATAATAATAATAAGTTAAGTTTTCGAAACATAAATAGAATGCTATGATTTTCTCTCTTTGTATCATACCACAGTATAAGTTTTTACTTTGCTTTCTTGTTAAACTTTCATTGATGATAATTTGCGTTCAGAAATTTGTTAATTTATCTGCATGTTGAATTTTTGCAACATGCAATTAACATGTTTCTTTTTATAAATAATGAGAGATCCATCTATTTGGTATTCTTAAATGATTTTATCCAAATCATATGTAGAAAACAAGAAAATGATTATTTTCATAAATAAAATATTTAGATATCATAAACTGCTATCCCAAATCTTTAAATAGAAATTTCAATTGGTGATCATACCAAACCCAAATCAGTATTCTGCACATTAATACAAATTTAGAAGAACTTGGAAAGCAAATATTTATTTTCCTCTAATGGCTGTGCCGGGATTTCAAAAATACTTTAAATTTTGAACGCAACTTAAACAAATTGCCCATACATAGTATTAGTTTAGAATGCCCACGAGGGGCATTTTAGACATTTTACAATAGGGTTAGTGGGGTAACTCCTACTAATCACATCTTAACCACTCCTTCATTGTATAGTACGTAAAAAAAAACTAAGATTGCAACAATGAGAATCACTTGAGAGAAAAATATTCTCTAGAGAGAGAATATAGAGGGTTGAGAAGAATTCCGAGTAGGGAATTTTTCTCGTCACAACGAATCGCCGGACTGAGAGTTACGGCGTCGTGGTATTGCGGTGGTGGTTCGATTAACATCGTGATCACCATCCCGACCACGAGATCCGTTCGAGCGACGCACGGTCGATTTTTTAAGGCTCTACACATTCGAGGTATTTGTACCCTATACCCAATCCATATTTATTTTTTTCGAAAATTATTTATGAATGCTTCCACTGCATGTGACTCAATTAATTCCAACATTGGAATCAGAGCGATACGTTGGATTAAAAATAATTTTCGTGTTAATTTTTTGGTATAAAAAATTAGGGTTTAAAATTTGGGATTCGGATCACGGATGAGTTTCGTGAATCCGAGAATACCACTGCGTTCCCCATGATCCCTAGAACACGAAAATAATTTTTTCGTAATTTTCTGAGCACGTTTAGGTGAAGAAAATTCCGGTTGAAAATTTCGGCTGTGAATAGTGACCGACCCCTTCAACCTTAGATTTGTCGAGTTTTAGGGCAAATCAATGCATGAATAGATCTGTAATCCTTATTTCATGCTCTTTAATTTGAGATATATATTGCATATATTTGTGGCCGGAAAATGGGGTTTCAAAATTGACTGCCGAGGGTCGGATTTTTGGATCCAAAATACGCCGAGTTTAGGGCACAATTATTCCAAAAATCGAGTCAAGGATGCTTGGAATAAATGGAATTAGAGATTCTATAAAAAATCCGGTCAAAATGGTGCCGGAAATGAGGTTTTCCGGCAACCGGGTCGAGAGACCCGGTTACAGGAACCATCGGGTGAAGACGAAGAGGTCCAACCCGCGGGCGAGTGCGTTACACGCGCGAGGCAGGAGCGTGAAGCAAGCAAGGGCGGGCGCGTGTCATTCACGCGCGAAATGGAGCGTGAGAGGACTGGTCGTCTGGGTCGGTTACGACCCGGACATGTGTCCTAGACCCGCGACCCACGATCCGGACCGGGTTCGGGTTTTGACCCGCGTCCGGGTCCGGAACCGACCCGCGCACGTGGGTCGCGCGCATGCAGGCGCGTGACTTGCGCGCCTGTGCGTTAGGCGCGTGAGCCGACGCGCAGAGCCTGCGTGTGAGCGCGTGCCAGACGCATTGCGCGTCTGGCATGCGCCAGAAGCGGTTCCCGGCGCGTGGGGACGCGCCGCCGGTGCGTGGCGGCGGGTGGGACCTCCGGCGGCACGTCAAGTCATCCGGAATTGAAATTTTTTCAATTTTTTGATGGTCCCACATCCATAAAAGTGACTTTTTGTGGATTTTTGTGCATCGAATCCTAGTCCAAATGGTGAGATGCTATCCCGAATTGTGGTGTATGGTGTCTGTTGATTCATACGCTCGTCTTGGGATATGTATTCGAATTATTTGGGTCTTGTTGATTCGTAGGGTGCACAAAATGTGTGAATAAACATCACAAGTCACGACTATCTCATTGGCTGCTTCTAAAATTGTCGTATTTGATTTTTGCAAGGGGGATAAAATTAAATGGTGATAAATACGAGTTTTTTCACTGGTAGATTCAATTTATCCTCGAGAAGCATGATCTAATTAAAATTCTGAGGCATGGGATGGTGGACTCCAGGGAGGGTTTCACACCTCAGAGAGACGGGATTAGGAGACATTACGTGCATGAAAGAGGAATGATAGCCGAGTCAGGGCAATCCTCCTGAGTAGCATGCACGATGATGTGATCCCAGTCTATGAGCAATATCCTACGGTTTTATCGGTTTGGCTCACCCTATAAAGAGTATTGTAGTGCTCTTACAGATCCTGAGATGAGGATACTGACTTATAAGTGTAATAACTTATAAGAAAAAGGTTGATCATATGATGATGCAACATTTGATAAAAATGTCGAGTATGATCGCCGAGTTGGGAAATGTGACTAAACCCATTTCGGATATGTTTTCTAGTACTGGATGCGATCCAGCTCTCTACCTGATTCATGAAAAATCATGAAAGTCTATTTCACATACGACGAAAGTATTCGCACTTTCACTAATGTGAATAGGCACAGTGAGCTAGAGTAGGAGCATCTAGAGGCGAGTAGGCCATACTCGGGTCATGCTTATGCGATGGAGTCGAGCAAGGACTCCTGTGTGACTCGAGTCTCAGGTAAGAAGAAAACTATCCGAGAAAACCGATAATACTACGCAGCTCGAGATAGGAGCGCGCTTATAAAGTTCCGTCCAGTAAATCCTCAAGTAGGAGGATTTACGTACAGAAACGAAGTGTTTTGTTGACATCAGAGAGAGTAGCACTTGCAAGTTGGAGTTGCAAAGTTGCTAGACTCTGTGTGTTTTTTTTTACACTCAAAAAGTTTGACGGAACTTGATTTCAGTTTAGAATATGCTCTGTTAATTTAGAAATTTATAATTTTCATTTATTATGACAATTTGTGATTGGTTCTATTTTGGTCCATAAGGGACTATATGCACTGGAAATAATTCTTTTCAATGGTATTTCTTGTTGTCCTCTTAGTGTGAGAGAGGATGAACCGGTTAGTAGTGAGTGGTTTTGTAGAACCCGCTAACCAGTTTTGCCAAGACGGCAAACTTATAAGAAAACCATTCGACAATGCAATGAGGGCTGGGACTCCATTGCAGTCGGTTCACTCCAATATCTATGGCCTTATGAATGTGAGAACCTGAAATGGTGTTGGGTACTCTATTACGTTCATAGATAATTACACGTGTTTCGGTTACATCTATCTGATCTCGCGCAAGTCTAAGGCATTGAGGTGCCTCAGGAGGTTAGTAGCGAGGTTGAAAATCAGTTAGGCTTGAGAGTAGAGACTCTCAGAACCGAACGAGAGCGCGAGTATTTGTCTAAAGAGCTCTATTTCAAAAAGAGCATTACGAGAAACTGACTATTCCTTGTTACTCAGTGGAGTAGAGTAGCCGCGAGAGAGGAATAGGACTTTGTTTGAGACGGTGAGGCCGATGATGGCACAAACCAATTTACTCGTTTCCCATTGGGGAGATACGTTATTGGCTGTAGTCTATGTTCTCAATCGTATTCTATTGAAGTCCGCAGTCAGTACTCATATGAGCTTTGGACAGGGAGGCAGCCTGACCTTAGCCATTCGAGATTATGGGGTTATGTAACGTAGTTCACTATTTCTTGCATTTACACAGCGAGTTAGGCTTGCGAGAAAAGAGATGTATTTCTAATGAGCATATAGATGACACTCTCACTGAGATTGAGTCTCATGATGCCGAGATTCTTGAAAGTGATTTTCCTCTGAGATGTGAAATCAATTGGGACTTTACCTTTCATGAGATGGATGAGCCTAGTGGTTGGCTAATCCCAGTGGCAAGATCCAAGAATCCATTACAGATCTGGGTTCTAGTGGGAGCAATCCATCTAGAGGTAAAAAGGTTTCCCATCCTCTTAAGAGTAGTCGAGGATGCGTACCTAACCATCGCTTCTCGATTGAGGGAGAGGCTCTCAGTATGACTCTTGAGGATTACGAGAAACCTTTAACTGTCCTAGAGTTTCTTGAGGGTTTCATGGAGGACCATTGATTATAGGCCATGGGTGAGAGGAGTTGATGAGAATCAACAGGATCTGGGATCTAGTTGATTTATCTGAGGGAAGTAGGGCCGTTGAGAATATGTGAGTTCTCAACATCAAGAAAAAGGCCGACGGATCGGTGTAGAGGTATAAGGCCTATCTGATAACCAGGGGTTACTCAGACTGAGGGCAAGATTACCTCGATCCGTTTATTTTTAGCGATTGTCGTGGACATGATATGGATCTGGAGTGAGACCAGATGAGCGTTGAGACTATTCTCCTGAGTGGGAGTTTGGATGAGGATCTATAAGGAATGGTCATCTGGCTTTATTCTTATAGATCTGGATTATAAGGTCTGTTGACTTCGGAAGTTTACATATGACCTTAATCATCAATCCAGACAGTGACGTTTGAGATTTCACGAGAAGGTGATATCTTACGGTTTCGTGATGATCGAAGAGGATCATCGCGTATACCTTTTTCGTTCTTTTGATCATGTCCTCATGTGAATGACATTCTGTTGACTGGGAACAACAGAGAGTATCTGATGACCACGATAACATGGATATTGTCGAGTATTGATATGAAGAACATGGGTGAGACTCAGTTCTTCCTCGAAGTTAAGATCTAGAGGGATCGCTCGAGACAGGTGTTGACCCTTCCACAGGAGTTAAACATCAAGAGAGTTCTCGAGTACTTCGAGAAGATCGACTACGACCATAAAGATACTCTTATCGCTAAAAGGTTAAAGCCTAATTCTTGACATATGCCCTAAGACTCAGAAAAGGACAAGGGAAATGAGTAAAATCCCTTGTTCCAGTGCACTGAGTGATCTGATGTATGCAGTGTCGCGTACACGTTCAGACGTTTGATTTGCAGTCACTATGGTAATTAGGTATCGATCGAATCCTAGAGGGGATCACTGGAGAGCAGTGAAAGGATTCCGAGATATCTCGAGAGAACTGTGGACCTCTTCTAGTGTTACAGAGGAGGTAATTTGCATCTTATTGGGTATTCAGATACCAACTGGATTGGTGATCTGAACGTATGCAAATCGATATTAGGTTTTACTGTCTTGGAGTAGCAAGAAGTAAACCTGTATATCTCTATCTATGATAGAGACTGAGCTTATGAGATGCTCAGCGGCAGTTCAGTAGAGTGTTTGGTTCTGGAGATTTTCGGATCACTTAGGGGTTGTGTCAGATAGTGGGAGGCCAGTGATGATTTATTGAGAAAATCAGGTCGCCTTTGACCACACTTGAGACCCTAAGTATCAATAAGTCCAAACACATTGATACCTAATACTATGTTATGAGATATATCACCGAGAAGGGTGAAGTGACAAATTAAGTACATTACTATACAACATGTTGGCTGATCCCTTCAATAAATCCATTGTGATAAATTCCTGTATGAGATATTGGAATCATTGGGTTTGCATGTATATTGTCATTTCTCATTTTGTACTGATGCTTATTGTGTTATATATATGACATGTGTGCATGATTGGGTCGCTTATTTATTGCACTATTTTAATTGTCATATATTTTGTGATATGTTGTGATAAATGATATGTCAAGCAGGCGTGGTCGACTCTCTCACACGAGTGACCACCTCCAGTTCTGAGTGAGCGGAGATGAGACGGTTTCTAGTTGTAAGAGGCTTTGAGAGTGGCCCTACTAGAATATAAGTCGCCCTGATATGTGTTCAGGATGAGGTCATATGCGATATGACCGGCATGGACGTACCCACATCTATGTTGCCTGTAAGTAGCCAGGTTTGACATCTCAGATATCACTTGCGACTAGTGATATTGTCTCTGAGATACTCTCTCTGAGATCTCTGGGTAAAGTCTTATGTGTAGACTGAATCCCATACCTGCACAGTGTTAGAGAAATCTGACATATGCCCTTTGAGAGATGGGGGAATAACACTGTGGCACGCGTTTCATACCGCGTGTGATATGTCGACCAGGGATAGTGGGAGCATTATTTGAGATACTGATATGATTTTGATCCCCGTTCCCATTGTGTGAGACCCGAGATCCATTTGGTGGGATCTCTTGTACCCTTATCACTTTCGGCTGTTTCTAGAAGTCTTGGCTCAATGTTGCTACTTTAGTCTGTTTACCGATGGCCCGGAAGATAAATTGAGGTCTGAGGGATAGGTCTAGGAAAGCAACTGAATTGAGGCTAATAGATTCAGTTTTGGGAAAAGGAAGACCAATTGACATTACATCATTGTGTTGTATTCACCGGCTAGCCTATTATGTCTGTCCATGTTGGGATGTAAGCATAATAGTGGTTACACAGTCGAGCATTTATTGGGAATTACTTTCGTTGAGGAAAGTAGCTCGATGGATGTAATTAGTTTTGGATCTGGGGTGCAACGAGTTCTTTTGATACTAACGATGACTTCTTGATCATCCTAACAGGTGCATCGAGAGGTTTTTGCTTGCAGGTGTACCGCAGGTCGCACGATGCCCAATTCTGTATGAAAGTCCAGCAGGGTGATGTGATCGCATGAGATGTGATCTTGTGACGAATATTAAAATGCCCTCGCGTGCAAGTGGGAGATACTAGTTTAGAATGCCCACGAGGGGCATTTTAGACATTTTACAATAGGGTTAGTGGGCTAACTCCCACTAACCACATCTTAACCACTCCTTCATTGTATAGTACGTAAAAAAAACTAAGATTGCAACAATGAGAATCACTTGAGAGAAAAATATTCTCTAGAGAGAGAATATAGAGGGTTGAGAAGAATTTCGAGTAGGGAATTTTTCTCATCACAACGAATCGCCGGACTGAGGGTTGCGGCGTCGTGATATTGCGGTAGTGGTTCGATTAACATCGTGATCACCATCCCGACCACAAGATCCGTTCGAGCGACGAACGGTCGATTTTTTAAGGCTCTACATATTCGAGGTATTTGTACCCTATACCCAATCCATATTTATTTTTCCCGAAAATTATTTATGAATGCTTCCGCTGCATGTGACTCAATTAATTCTAACACATAGACAAAAGGATAATAAATGAACTCTAAGCATGGTATGCCTCATAACAAAAAACCTAATGCAAAATATTAAATATTTAGGCAATCCTAATGAAAAAATACAGGAAAAATTTTCTGAAAGCTAATGCAAACTACAAAATTCTAATACAAAATGGGGCAACTCTAACAAAAAACAATGCCCAAACTAAATTATCAGAAACAACATTCAAATAAAATATGTAACCATAATTAATATGAGATTGTTACCTCAGAATTAGAATCATTCAATTGAAATTGCCACAAAAAAACATTCTGAAATCACACAAAAGAAAAAGATATTACATAAACTCTCATTCTTAGACCAAAAGAAACAACACATTTAATTTTTGAAAAAAAAATACCTACAATGGATAGAACAACCACCTTAGAGAGTCTAGCCGCCAACCCCACCTCATGCGGCCCATAGAGAGAGAGAGAGAGAGAGAGAGAGAGAGAGAGAATGAGAAACAGATAAAAGAGAGAGAAAGATAAGAAGAGAAAGAAAGAGATGCAAATAATTATATGTAGAGTGAGAGAGAGACATGTTAAAGAGAGATTATGTGTTCTCTCCTATGCATATTATTAGAAGTGTGTTACGACTTCACAGATACCGGCTCCTTGTTGGCTCGAATAGTAGTTGTCGACGGAATGTAAGACTTGTAAAAACCGTCAGAGGGTACTCCAGTGGGGGGGCTCCAATGCTCAAGTCATAAAGAATGATTTTCGAATATAAAAGAAACAGACTGAGAGTTTAAAGAGGGAGAGATTCCCTGTGATTAGAGTGTCCAATGCGTAAGACTAAGGGAGCATATTTGGTTTGGGGAGTTTCAGGATATCTTATACCTTCGAAAGTCGTACACTATTAGAGTGCTTCAACCCTACTTTCCTTATCGATTCGATCCGGAAATTTTGAGAGTTCAATATTTTGAATTGATCATGATCCTTATCGTATGAGAAATTTTGTTTTCTGGAGAGATCCTTTCTTTAATTGAGAGATCCTAAAGATGTCGTTCTCAAGCGGGATACCAAAGCTGTAGGGTGTTTTGACCTCCTTTAGCATCGTTAGAGCCGCTAACTATCGATCGGTCGTTTGGCTGATGAAGGGTCTTTGGTACTCGTTCGTTTGCTAGACAAGTGATTGTATACCGATCGGGGAGGTTACTTCTGTTCGGTAAATGGGGCGACTGAGACCCTAGCACTCGGAAGATCTGGGCAATTAAGTCCATTCGGTGGATTGTCATATGGAACAGTTGAAGTCAGATGATAGCTGTCCTTTGTGGGCCTCCTACGACGGCAGATCACCAAGCCTCTCTTATTGGAGCAATAGAGGAAGGAGTTAGTCAATTTTGTGTCGTCTATAAATGCTTCCCTTCTTGAGGAGGTCTCCACTAAGCGGGAATTGCAGCTGAACAAGAAGAGGAAGGCAGTTGATATTGAGATCTAGCAAAAAAGATTAGGGGTTCGATCATCTAGCCCACTTGCTAGCAAGGAGGAGCTGGCGGAAACTGGAGAACATGAGCTTCATTGAGAACATTCCAAAACGAGAGAAGGCCAGCCGATCGGCCATCCGATGATCGTTGGTGCACTCCTTAGAGATGGGGATGGGGACGCTCCGGACGAGGAACTCCTTGAGGTGGTTGGGAGCGCTCTGGCTTCGGATCCACAGCGGAAGGAAGAGACCCCACTGATACACGTTTCTACTCCTGGAGAGACATCCGAACGGTCTCCCCAGGCATCTCAATATCTTCTACAAGACGTAGAGGAGGAGGTCGGCGTTCCACTTTTTATTTTGGTTGAGTCGCTCAATAGAGCAGAGGATGATTTTGAGGAAGGATCAGTAGCGGTCTGTGTGGGGGGCGTCAGCATAACTTCATTGATTCACAAGAGGCCGCATAACTAGCCGAACAATTCGAGTTTCCTTCAAAGTTCACCCTCCGAATGATGCCTCCGGATCACGTTAATAAGGCTATTCACTCTCTTTGCCTTACGGTAAGCATTTTCCTTGTCCCTTGTCCGAGCTATATTAAGATTTGTTATTATATGATTCTAACTGTCAAGTGTATTCCTTCCCATAATGCGGCCTTGATCGAACTCCAAAAGAAACAGAGGAAAGAGCATGATGGGCAAGTTATCCATTTGAGTAACGAAGTGCTAGCGCTGAAGGACGCTCTGGAGAATAAGGGAAAAGACACCAAAGAGCTGAAAGACAGGCAGATTGAAAGTCTTCAGGTGGACTTGACTCTAACCCGAGAGCGTTGTGAAAAGGCATGTGTATGGGAAGCTAAATTAGCGGCCGCCAAAACGTTATCTCATCTTTAGGAGGAGTCCCTTCAAAATGTCGAGCGGGAGATGGCTAACCTCAAGGCGTCTGTTACCAGAGATGCTGTTGACCACCAGTTTTTTCAGCATAGGTTGTTCGAGCGTTTGAGGTGTATTGAGGAGATCCTCCAACAAGTTGGCCAATATGAGGGTTTACATCCTCTTGAGGGTTCAACCGAGAGAGCGGCAACGGATCCGAATTCCATCCTTGAGGCCTCTACTGCTCCTTCCGCCCCTTTGTAATCTCATGTTGTTCCGATAATGAAAAGATTTTGTGTCAAGCCATTTGTCCTATGTTTTACTGAGGTGTAACGATTCTTCGTGAAAATGAAACTTTTAGAATGCTTTATCTCGTTTGCTGGATAAGGTCATGGTGACTTTAACCCGTTGTATAGTAAGAAACTTCAGATATTAAAGCCATATTCACCCGATCGGTAGGATCAGGGTGTCTAAGGCCCAACGTTCAATTGAAAACTTAGGAGGTTAAGGCCGTGTCTACCCATTCGGGGAGTTCCATCCTATTTTGATGACACGTTTGATCGATAGATTCAGGACGTCTAAGGCCCGACGTTTAATTAGAAACTTTAGAGGTTAGGGCCGTGTCCACCCGATCGGAGAGTTCCATCCCATTTTGATGACATATTCGATCGGTAGGACAAGGGCGTCTATGTCCCGACATTCGATTGGAAACTTTAAAGATTAGAGCCGTGTTCACCCGTTCGGGGAATTTTATCCCATTTTGATGACACATTCGATCGGTAGGATCAGGGCGTTTAAGACCCGATATGCAATTGGAAACTTTAGAGGTTAGGGTCGTGTCCACTCGTTCGGGAAGTTTCATCCTATTTTGATAACACGTTCGATCGATTGGACCAGGGTGTCTAAAACTCGACGTTCGATTGGAAACTTTAAAGTTTAGGGCCGTGTCCACCTGTTTGGGGAGTTCTATCCCATTTTGATGACACGTTCGATCGGTAGGACTAGGGTGTCTAAGGCCCGATGTTTGATTAGAAACTTTAGAGGTTAGGACTGTGTTTACCCGTTCGGGGAGTTCCATCCCATTTTGATGACACGTTTGATCGGTAGGATCAGAGCGTCTAAGGCCTAACATTCGATTGAAAACTTTAGAGGTTAGGGAAGATTCCTCCGTAAGTCACTAAGGATCTCGTGTCGCGAACCACCACTGGAATAATTACTAAGTAATGGGAGAGCGCTGAAAACTTTCTCAAGGGAAGAGCATAGGAAACTCTGAGTCGTATGTCGGACAAATGCTAGTGGGAACATAAGGCTCATGTCAAACGTTTTCGCTGTGGATCTGGAGGATCACCCCTCTTGATTTGTCGTGTGGCTGCCTAGGATCCGGTCGATTAAGCGGCTCATTCTCCTATGGTGCATTACGCCTGTTGGAGGAAGGTGAATTCCTTCTTTCTATACTGATGAATTTCTGTAATTTACTACTGCGAACCAAAAACTCCAACTCGTCTCTGAGCCTCTTGCACTCTTCGGTCATGTGACTGTAGTCCCGATAGAAGTGACAGTACTTGGACTTATCTTTCTTAGAATCTTCCTCTGTAGGACGAGAGGGCTACCTGACGTATGATTTGTTTTTGATTTGATATAAAACCAACTTGGGGTCTCATTCAGCGGAGTGTAGACGCTGAACCTTCGCGAGGGCAGAGCTCCTGGTTTACTTCTCTTTGGAAAAGGCTAGCGAGGCGATCGGCTACGTTCCTTTCTTTTAGGATGGCTTCTTTGTCGTTCAAACGCCTCCGCTTCTTGTGTCGTAATGTATTTCTCGGCTCGGGAGTAAAATTCTTGAATGGTTGTCGGGGTTTCTTTGTAATTGAGACTTTCATGTTGGAGGAGCATAAACTCGTTAAGAGAGCAGCCAATGTGATAGAATGGTCCAAAGCGGGGACCTTTAACATCTCTGTCTTAAATATTTCTAGGAAATCTCTCAGAGACTCGTTTTCCCACTGCCGTAACGATAGCAAGGAAGTAAACTTTCGTTTGGCTCCTCGACTGATTATAAAATAATTCTCAAATTGTTATCGGAGTTGGGTGAAACTCTTGATACTAAATGGTGGGAGAAAGTTAAACCATGCCAAGGTATTACCCTTGAGAGTTGTGGGGAAGTGCTTGCATATCGTTGTATCTGACAGGTCTCTGGAGACCATAACTGTTATGAAATGGACAGTGTGGTCACGGGGGTCAGTTGTTCCATTATATTGCTCCATGGGAGGCAGAAGGATGTCTCATGGCATTGGTTCTGAGGAGATCTTCGGATCAAAGGGCGACTCTCCCAGGGGGTGGAGGGGATCTTCCCCCTTTTTTGCACTTGTCTTTTTAAACTCGGCGGCTACAAGCTGTTCGACTTGCTTTTTTAGATTCTCAGGATCATGCCGAGAGGTCATCGATAGCTCATAATTCATAGGAAGTACTCGTCTCGGTGGTCGTTCATAATCGGACTCTGCCGCAGATGAGTAACCGTCTGGCTCGAGGGCTTAACTAAGTCCCTCCAGTTGTTTGCTCATTCTTTGGAGTTTTGATTCCAATCTTTCTATCTGAGACTGGCTCGCTTGTTCTGACACTGGGGCCATGACTGGTTGTTCTTGAGCTACTGATTATAAAATTTTCTTCGGATGGGATGACCGAGTAGGAAACACGTGGTCATGAACCGAGTGATCGGGTGCCGGAGGGAGGATAGATTTGACGGGTATGGGGGCATGCCCTTTTACAGTAAGGGCGGATCTCGAGGATGCTCTGGTTTTTGAAGGCATGGTTGTCAGAATTATAAAAGTTGCTCTAGTCTGTTTCCCGCATACGGCGCCAATCTGTTGAAAGTGGGTTACGACTCCACAAATAGCGGCTCTTTGCTGACTTGAACAGTTGCTGGCGATGGGATGTAAGACCTGTAAAAACCTCCGGAGGGTGCTCTGACGGGGGAAACTCCGACGCTCAAATAAAAAAGAACAGTTTTCGAATATAAAAGAAATATTATGAGTGTCACGCCCCGATCCTCAGATCGAGCACGCGACAGCTGCTGCGTCGTCTCGGTACATGAACAGAACCTCCCCATATACCAGAACTCCGCAAGGCTATCAAATTTACAATAAATCATCAAAAGCATAAGACTCTTCAAAACAAGAAATCATATAAACAATACATATGCAAGGAGCCTATCCGGCTCATCCCTGAACGTAAAAACATATACATCGTCACACATCGGGAGTGAGATCCTGTACATGCAATCATACATCAGCACACATCGGGGAGTGGGAACCTGTACATGCACGAGTACACATCAGCACACAACATGCGATGTGACCATCCTAGTCACCCAAAATCTTTAACACAGATAAAGCATTTAACAAACAAGAAGTCCCAAAATATAGCCGTCGGATTTTACCAACACTTACCCGAAGAAATCAAGTCAGTATCGGTAAAATCCTAACGGTATGAGATGTACAAAATTTCACAAAATCAAAGAAAAATAGCAAAAGCCAACAATTATAATCCAAATGTTCCAGTACAGAATAAAACAGTTTTCCAAAAATAGAGCAATCAAAATAATAAGGTACAAATCAAAAATCGTCGAATTTTATCAATACTTGCCAAGAACTCAGCCAGTATCAATAAAATCCACACGGTATGAAGTGTATAGACTTCCCTTTTTCCATGGTACTGAGAACTATGATTCTCCAAAAATCCTGCATATGCCAAATACCTATATAATCCGTAAAAATACTACGCAATCTCCGTTGAGTAGTCTCCTAACTAAGTCTCCTTTGAAAAAGGTGGAGAGAGGGGTGAGTATAGGGGAATACTTAGTGAGTGGAGTGCAATGGTGCAATTATGTTCATAAACAAGGGATGAATGTGGGGCAGTCAAAGCATATCTCATAAATAGTAGTTCATATGCATAAAACATTTCAGTAAATCACAATTTACAAAATATGCATCCATATCAATCATATTTTCAGAAAATCCTAGGGTCCCATCGAAATCACTTCCGTTATAGGACAGCTAAACCCAGACGAAAGCGTGCCAAGAGTTTTTCTATCAAATGTTTCAAAACAAACCCTCTTCCTTGGCGTTGGCTCGTACCTCACCGGGGTGTAATCCAGATATAGCACGACTTCGGCAGAGGGAGGGACGTCTAACTCCCCCGCACATCTAAAACCCCAAACCACGCTACCCCGTCGGGTCGCTCCGTGGTGGGAATGACTATAGCCATTTATAATCCAGCACATTTTATTTCTCAATCAATCCATTTCACAATCAATGTGCCATAATTTTCCATCAAATAATCAACAATCTCATGCCAAATCAATTTATAGAGCAATATCAATTAACATATGGCACAGAATCATTCTTAAACACAATGGATGCATTTACATTTCACAATTCAGTCCTGACAGCCCACAGTCACAAAACAATTTATATAAACCATATAAAAATCTTTCAAAATCATTTATAAAGTAATTTTAAAACATGTTACTCATTCATGAACACAATGAACCATCCACCTATCTCTAGGGAGGATATCCACTCCCTATTTTTGAAATCAACTCAAAACGACTCCTCTCGAGTCTCCAAATGTCAACCTAGACCAATCAACGTAAATAATCATCAATTAAGACTCTATTAAAGAGTTTTTTTTTTTCAAATTTCCCTTTTATTTAAAATAAACTTAATTTGCACAACTGCATTCCTAAACTTTCGTTTCGTCAATTTATGATCATTTCCATCACCAACAACTTTAAATTTCCAATATTCCTCAATTTTATCAATTTTCTACCGAATTTACATAATTCTATTTTAATTCATGCCAATTTCAATTCAAATCCCAAGGAAAACTACGCAAATCAATCAAACAAAACTCTAATACTCTCTAAGATATTCTATCATGCTTTGCAGTCCAATTTACATCAAATTCTAGACCTAAAATCAATAATTTCATACAAACTCTCAAGAATAAAGTATTTCCTATGGATCTAGCATATTTTCAGAATGTATCTACACTTATTCTCAACCAAATTCAACAAAATAGTCTAAATATTGAAGGGATTGGAAATCCTTTACCTAGGGTGTTTCGCAGTTTGCAACCTAGCCTCCATTTGCCATTGGATTCAATCTCAAACCTGTAACGTTTCCAATTTGAAGCAATTGTTAGAAATTCAACCTAACTACTAAGAACATTCAAACTCTAGAACTAGAATCGGAAAATCCATTCTTACCTATGTAGAGAAGGATTGGCAATCTTGCGGCCTAGGGTTTTCAAAGGATTCAATGCCCGCTGGTTTGGGTCGTCTGCAGAGGGAAATGCTCACAGTGAGCGGGCAAAAGAGGAATGAAGTGGAAGTTCTGCCATCGCGTGCACGGGGGAGAGAACGAGAACTCTGTTCGTGCACGGGAAGAGAGGAAAGAGAGGGAGAGCTCTCTGTTAGCACAGGAAAGGGAAGAGAGATGAGCCGTGTGTGGTGGTCGGAGGAGGCGTCATTGTGGAAGGTAGAGAGAGATGGTAAAAAGGGAGAGAGATAATGAGTGAGAGTGAAACAGAGAGAGAGAAAGAGTGCGATCGTAAGAAAAAGAGAGAGAAACAGAGTGTGTTAGGGAGAGAGAAACAGGGGAAGATGATAGAGAGTGAGAGAGACACGGCGAGCGGCGGAGAAAGGCGATGAACGATGGAGAGTGAGAGGGATAGAGTGTTCGAGAGAGGGGGTGAGAGAGACAAAGGGTCGAAGAGTGGTAGAGAGAATGATTAGGGTTTCAAACCCTAATGAATTTGGGGGTGAAGGATGGTGCTGCGTTTTGAGCCAAAACGTAGTGCCTTTCTTCTTTTTTTTTTATATATATATATATCTAACCAAATAAATAAATAACTATTTCTATATATATATATTTATATTCACCTTTCACTAAATTGTAAATTTCATAAAAATAAGATTTACTACGAACTACGGACACGACATTTTAAAATATACCAAAAATTCAAGTTTAATACCTCAAAATCAAAAATCAATATAAAATAAAATTATTATAGGGATGTTTATAAAATATCCGACATTGAGTTTTTGGTATTACACTGAGAGTTCAAAGAGGGAGAGGTTCCCTGTGATTAAAGTACCCAATACATATAAGACTAAGGGAGTATACCTGGTTTGGAGGGTTTTAGGATATCTTATACCTATGAGAGTCGTACGCCGTTGGAGTGCTTTAACCCTACTTTTCTTATCGAACCGATTCGTAAATTTCAGAAGTTTAATATTTTGAATTGATCATGATCCCCATCGTATAGAAACTTTCATTTACTGGAGAGATCCTTTTCTTAACTGAAGGATTCTAAAGATGTTATTCTTAAGCGGGATACCAAAACTGTAGGGTGTTTTGACCTTCCTTTAGTATCGTTAGAGTTGCTAGCTATCGATCAATCATTTGGCCGATGAAAGGTCTTCAGTACTCGTTCATTCGCTAGACAAGTGATTGTATATCCTATCAGGGAGGTTATTTTCGTTCGGTAAATGGGGCAAAAGAGATCCTAGTGTTCGGAAGATCTGGACGACTAAGGCCTTTCGGTGGATTGTCATAGAGAACAATTGAAGTCAGATGATAGCTGTCCTTTGTGGGCTTCCTATGTGAACCCTGTTGATGCTGACCCTTCTGAATTAGGTTTAGGGTTATGTCTCATCACATACAAATCAGGGGGAGACCAAAAGAATAACGCCGTGCAAGAATAAGTCCCTGTGATGCAATAAACATGTCGTCGCAAATAAAGCGTTAGGAAGGGCGTCGTCTTACTCAGTGATGCCCACTGGGATGCCATTTGTGTTGCCTCTGCAATGCTAAAGTCATGAAGAAGGCATCATTAAATGGGCACTTAGCATATTTCGAAGGACAATAAATGAGTCAGCGATGCAATATAAGGAATGCGTCGCTAAAAGCGTCATCACTTAGCAAAATTTGTTACAATAGGCATTGCTAAGTGGGAGACATTTGCTTTCAATTTGTATGTTTTTGAGGTGATTATTACATCAATGACGCCCTGGGCATTGCTCATGGTGTCAATGAATGAGGGAGCGAAGGTGTCGCTGGACACGTCGCTTTGGCCTAATCTCTTAAATTTATTGCGACAACCACTGCGTCTCCAGAAGCATCGTAAATTCTTAATGGTGATGACTTTGCGTTGTTATGTGCATCGCAATATTTAGTTAAATGTTCTTTGTGGAAAACTGTTGATCCCAAAAAATTTTGGATGCTGGAAACCTTGACATATATTACAGTGAAATGGTTTAAATTTTTTATAGTTGGAAATATGTTATCTTTCCAAATAATTTAAATTTGGCATTCATAAATTGCACTCATAAATTTCACATAATGAGCTACAATTGGAATCTCGAACATGTTACAAAATAGCTCAGAAATAGAAGAGTCAGCGTCTCATCGTCATTCTTCATTTTTGCCTTGTGGTACATCATTGTACTTATGTCATTCACATCTATATGTTCGGTCGCATATCATCAACTACAACGATATTAATTAGCTCCCCAGAAGGATCTTGCAGGTTATTCAGAATCTTTATAAAGAAGAGGGTTTTAAGTACAGCCTGCCTCCTCTCTCCCAATGTTATTGAATTTTTTGTTGTGCTCTAGATTTGCAGATAGTCCACCAATCTACCCTTTCACATCTTAGACTATGATAAGATGCGTTGTAAACTTACATTGTTTGTTGCGCTATGACAAACGCATTGGTGGTCTTATATTGCCTCTAATAGTTGACTTGGATGAGGTTGTAAGTAGATCTACTCTTGTTCCTTTAAAAGGGTAGAACAATTGGTACTTGAAAACACAAACACCATACCTGGTATAGTGTATTCTAACTGCATGATTTTATCCAGCAAGCTGTAGAAATTTGCACCTTAGAAATCTGCACCTAACGACTGAATTAATTCATTGTCACCTTGCCCTTTTATGCACAATGGTTTTGAAACTTATAGCCCCTCTCAGCTACTTGTTGTGGATCATCAAATATCTGAAACAGAAATATGTATTTTCTCTAAATTATATAAACTATGTTACTGGATCAAGGAAATGCATATTCTCAAGTCAAAAGTTACTTATTTTTGAAACCATTGAGCAAACCCATCCTAACATGCACAATTCGCATGCAAATCAGATGATCCTTCTAAAATTATCAATGCTCGATTATACATGTTGAGTGAGAAAAGTCAGTTAATGAAACAAGGTTTATAGAAACTACTAAGTATTGTAGATGTTGTGAACACATATTCACAATATAGATCCGCTTCCAGACAGTTAAGTGAAACATATGTATGAGCTTTTTTGTAATATTCTCATTATCAAAGTACGGCTCAATACACTTGCCAAATGGTTTGCCTAGATAAGTGAAAATAGAGAACAAAGGGAAATTTTGGTCGATGGGACCTTCATCATTTTTCCCGAGTCTTTGTATCATAAATGACATATTAGGTTTGAAATAATATGATGTGTATATTCCCAACACTAAATATATGCACTGACTATCAAGGTTCTAATATGTGTCTTGTCTTTTTTCTTAAATGGTACAAGATTCTATGTAATTTTATGAATAGACATATTTGTTATCAAGAAATTTAGATAAAGTCATATATATGCAATGTTAAAATTTGAAACATGAAAAATATATTGTTATCTCTCAAATGGATACATCCGGCGATATTGTATTGGATCTCTAGTTAATGTCTTATACGATAGAGTGATGCAAAATGTTACGTGGATTTAAAAAAATAATAGGGAAAAACATTTTCTCCAAGTTGCAAATGATAACGTGAATGCCCTTTGCCACTACTCTACATGTGCAACTGTTAAGGTTGCTGAGCAAATGTTTCTAAAGAAATTACTAAGATTTGTGAATGTGCTTGAAACATATTCGGAAAGAAAGTCCTTCAAATCTTGGAGCTTGAATAAATATAGGATTTATTCATAAAATAAATGTCACTGTAAGTTTAGAAAATAGAATACATTGTGTTACAAGAAAGGTAATACTCAATTCCAAGAGACTTATCGTCGTGATTCATGTGCTTTATTTTCATAAAAATAAAACTTAGGAATGTTTTCAAATTATTTGCTAGACCAATGGAAGAATGTTACAATTTTTCTTTTTTTGAATTTAATGTCAAAATTCATGAGGGAATCTAATTAATGGGAAAAACATAACTGAAAGGGGACCAAATGTGAATCAAATGGAAGATTTTTGAATTGGAAATGCATATGGCTGGAATTTTGTGGACATGCAAATTTTGACTATATTCTTACGTTTTTTTCGTTTTGAAGTCATTTAAATTCTTCTCTAATGCGTCTAACATTAATTTTCAATAACAATTAAGTGGTTTGAATACTATGTGATAGTTTACAGTTATAAAGAGTAAAGGATCTCTAAATTCAAAATTCACGACTCTACACCATGTATTAAGTGAATCTGACAGTTTAAAAGGTTTTCTGCAGAAAACTTATTCCTTTTTTTTTTTTTTTGCTTCTACTTTAATTTTGGTTCGTTTTTACATTAGAAGCATGCATTAGGACTGCTATGCACTCTAACATGTGTTTCACACGTATATACGTTTCAACCCAGAGGGCACTGTAGTATTTGAAGTTCGGGATGTAATACTGAATATGTAAAGATTGATGAACAAACAGCAGAAGCTTTCATCAAGGCCTTATGTATGGACCCGAGACAAAAATCCGAAACCCTGATGCTTGTACCTGAGCATATGTGTGCATTTGACATTGTGAGGCTAAACGTAGTTTTTCTAATCAACAAATTTAGGAATTAAGCCAACTTCAGAAAAAATGTAGAGATAAAATATTTCAGAAAAACAATGAGAAATATGGCATTTCAATGGGTCAGTCTTGTGATGCAATAAATAATTACCTCAATCTTGTAGATAAAACGTAGCAGCGATAACTTTTCTTTGGTATTCCCAAAGTGTACCATTTGAAGGGAGAATATCATCTCCGAGTAAAGGTCCACGCACCTCGGATAGGTAAGAAGGGTTGCTTGGCGGATCAGAGGACCGTAGAAGTCAAATATTTTTATAAAATAGAATGATATAAATTATGAGTTTAATTGATATAATATTTTAATTTGAATAGAGGTAATATTTATTTGATATATAAAAATTAATAAAATTATTTTCATAACCCACCCTATTTTATACTCCGCCACTGATTGCCTAAATCCACCCTATTTTATACTCCGCCACTGATTGCCTAAATCCAAAGATGTGCATAGCCCTATCTTGCCTCACCATCTCTATTTTCCTATCAACGATACGTGAATTTAGTAGTTAACCATTAAATTCATTTAATTAAAATCTTGAGAGTTTTAGGGGGAAAAAAAAAATTGCAAAGAGAGTCAGACACTAAATTAATCTTATTAATCGGATTTATGAATAATGGTAGTTAAGTACAAAAAAGCCATCTCTATCTTCCTCGTGTGTCTCCAATTGGCCGCCCCGATACACCCAATCACCTAAGGCACCCAAAAACATTACTAAAAATAAGAAGCATAGAAGCAAACTATTTGATTCTGATGATGTGTTTTTCAACATAATCTGCAGAAATTGACCAACTAAAACTCCAAATTTATTTGAAATTAACGTTAGAATTGAGAATTGCTTCTAGTGTAGAAGCACATTCAATTACGCAAAGCAACGAATAAACGAATGATAATTTATCAAATGACATGAATTTGAGATTCCCTTCAATAGTTAAATATATTTTTATATGGGTCGGTCGCTAAACAATACAGGATAATGGAAATTCTCTATCAAATGGAAGTACCCACTTGCCAATTTCCAACAATCCCAATAACAAGCTCAACAAGCTAATCATGTGTGCAGTGTGCATGTGGGACATGCGAAAGACACCACATATAGAAAATAGATTACGTGATATGCAACAACAGTTTTGGCGTAGCAAGTTTTGCGATGCAAGGACTTTCTGGCATCCTCTTTGCAGATTGCTTCGCTACTCTGTTTTGGTATTTTAGTTGCAAATTGTTGTCACAAAACAACATTTTTTATAATGAGAGAGAAAAAATGTGAAATTAATATTTTATAGAGAGAAAATCAAAGCTTTTTTTTAGGATAAATAATTTTTATAGCACTACTAAAAGTACACGGCTCACTGAGGCTGTTTTGTGACTAGCATATTTTCTGTTGCTAAACTCTTTGCGACAGTATCCGTATGCAGAAAATGAGCGTCGCTATATTCTTCGTCACTAAGGTTGTGGGGACTATGGTGAGAAAAGGGTGGCATTACTAAAGGGTGTCGAAACTTAGCGACAACTGTGTTGCATCATAGTGACCCTCTCTATGCATCACTACTGTTGATGTCAAAAAATGATTTCAGTAGATCGTCCTTCTTTTTCATGCTTGGAACCGGTGATGGTGAGTCTTCGGCAAATGAGATTTTGACGCTTAATTTAGAAAAATCGATTTTAGATAGAAAGACTAAAAGAGCCTATATCTTATGCAGTCTTTGTGTGTAATGTGTATAGAAGGAGGTGCATACCTGGTATGTTGTTTCTGTTTGATAAATATATGGTACGTATGGTAATGCCATATGTATTTGGGTGTAGAAACCCTACTTGTTTTATGGAGAGATTGTGCTAAATCTTTCGAGATTGTAAGAATCGTGCTGATAAACTTTTTGTGGATCCGAGAACCTTTTGAGATAGGAAAGTTTCCTTTATCATTGTAGAGGCCCATGAGGATTTTAAAGATTTGGAGATTTACTTTCTTATTAAAAGAGAAGGTAATAAGCCCATATTGACCTAAGGAAGATTTAGGCTTATCACATATTTCCTTCCTCATCATATAATCATAAGTATGATCCATTACGTTGGGAGTCAGCTCAATGAGGGCCAAGAGGTCGGGGAGCCGAGAGGTAGTTTAGTGTCCTCTGGACCTAATATAATCTAGTATGCCAATAGAGTTTGGGTTCCTATAGTTGTAGATCATGTAACAATGGGTTTATTAGAACTGGTATCATTATTTGCCCCCCACTACTGATATCGTCTATTAAAACGAAGTGAGGAGTACTTTTAAATGGATAAGGACTCGAGCAACCAAATGGGTGTGAAAGTGGAGCAGTTTTGAGTGGAAAGACACGAGTGTGAGCATTAAATACAGTACGCCCTGTTTCGCCTTTTGAGTCTTTCATTACACACTTTTTATCTTTTGTCTTGTGATTGATTATGGTTACTGAAGTGTTTTCAGCGAAGTTCTTTCATTGAGAGAAAAGAAGTTCTGTGACCTAGGGTTTTTCAAATTTTTGAGCTAATCACTATGGCTGGAATTAGCAATATCAAGAGCACAACGACTAAGGAGGAGTTGGAAGGTGCCGTACAAGCAATGGGTTTGACGAATGATTTCTATGTATAACTGCGCATCAAAAATGAATGAGCGAATATGTCTCACAAAACCTCTCTACCGATGTACAAAGAGTACATCAGTTATGGCTTGAGAGTGCCCTATTTGGGCATTCTGGCCGAAATTTTAAGAGGTTGGAACATCTTTCTGACCATGCTAATCCCCAATGCCCAGAGTCTAATTATAGTGCTGGTGAGTTCTTTGAGATTATGCCATTTGGACTTCAATTTTGAGATTTTGTCCTCCATCTTCTATTAGCGAGACTATTCTGGTAAGGACACTAAGGGGTGTTATTGCATGCAAGTGAGGCCGGGCTTTGATTAGAGGTTTTATTACAGTGAAAGTAAAGATAAATACTCGATGAGAAAGTTCTTTTTCGTGGAGTTTGAGAAGAAATAACTGGTGCCAGTTTTGCCAAGGGTTGACAGAGAGCCTATAGTGGCATTGAAGGTTCTGGCTCATTCTCGATACTCTAAATTCATTCATTCTGATAGAAGTTTTTGCTAGAACAATGGTAGGTCAATCCCAGTGGATGGCCTCCTTAATGACCAAATGTTGAACATAGCCGGCCTATTACTTAGTGAGAAGGTGAAAATTGAAACGCCTCTTCTGGTAAAGAAGGCGGCCAGTCAGCTATTTAGGGTCTTGGATGCCATTAACAACAATGACCTACGTGTGGCTATTATTGATAAGGTTATGAGTCACAACAAACAAAAAAGCATCGGGGATGAGGAGACCATTTTGGGAGAAGGGGTTAGCAATATCTGCCCCATTTCTACTCTGGTTCCTAAGAGAAAAAGAAGGAGGTTAGCTGTCTTTAGCCCTAGTAGTGAGGAGTTAGAAGCCACTGAGGGAGAGGAGGCCCCAGAGCCACTTTTGGCTATTACAAGCATCAAAAGGCTGGACACTGGGGTTGATATCAATGACCCTAAGGGAGGAAGTGATTCTCCTAGTGACTAGGATGATAGGGATGAGGATGATGCCAAGTTGAGGGGTGAGGTGGGATACCTTTCCAGAATTGGGCAAGGGGGTTGTGCATAGCTAAACGGCTCCGCTCCCCCTATTCTAATTTGGTCCTTCGACCGGTCAAAGGATCTGAAGGAGAGAGGCACCGTAGCGATTAGTTGCAATAGCAGTTACTTTAGTTATTTAGATATTGTTGAGGCGAGGAGGTTTGTACTTTTACCAAGTCGAATCGAAGCTGAACCGTTTGATGATGGAGTAGGGTAATAAGGCTCCAATCGCCCTGGGTCTTCAGGTATGATTTTCTATTGGAATATTCAGCAGCCTTAATATTTTGTTGGTTGTTTATGTGATCAGGCATATTCTTTTGTAGTCTGCTATTATAATAGAATTTCAATGATTGCGGAGGATTCGATTGGTGGGCCACTTGAAGGACATGGTGATTTAGAGATAGGATGAGATAGTGCGACTTTGGCCGCTTTGGCTCAGAAAGAAAGAGGGTGGGAGGAGGGTTTGGAAGCAGTCTTGAGACTACAAGTTACCCTGGCTTAAAAGGAGAAGGAATGGGGGGAGGACAAAGTAGCTTATGCTGTATTGCTTGAGAAGGAGGAAGAGGTAAAATGTTTAAGGATTGACTGGGATTTGGCACTCGAATAGTGTGATATAGCTGTCGCTGAGTGCAAGAGGCTGAGAGCATTGTTGGGTGGGACCAAATCGGAACTTCATGAGAAGTTACATCACGCGGAAGGAATTAGTCATGGGGCAAGACTTGGAAAAAGTTTAGCAAATGGCACTAGTAGAGCCAATACTAAGGCCACGAGCTTGGGCCTGGCTGGTAATGCTCGAGTGGACTTCTCTCCTGTGGTGGTAGAGGCTAACGCCTATGTAGCGACAATGCATGTGGGTCTTGAGGGCTTGCATCAAAGTGCTGCTCTTCCTCCATCTCCCTATCATGAAGCATAATCTTATCTCCTGTCTCTATATCTTATCTTTTGTTTTTGCTCAAACTTTTGGCTCGGTTGTACTTCCCTCCATAGTGAGATAAATCTAGCTTCTTCCTTTGCTAGTTCTGTCTTCTCTCTGTTACATGTTGATTGTTGTAATATGCATAATGTTAAGACATTTCCCCAATGATGGATATACGATTCAATTGCATGCGGTGTTTGGACACCCTTCATGTGAAGAGCTTTTGGGAGCACGTAAGATCTAGGACAAAGGTGGGGAATTAAATTCCTTTCAAGAAGTGGCATCGAATACAATGGCCATTTGTCCTATAAGCTCCAAGATGTAAAAAGATGAGTGTGATATCCAAATGCAGAGTGTTTGAGCCTAGGGATTGTGGGAAGCCACCTGCTCAGGAGTTCAATCCTATATGATGGCTAAATCTATTGTGTGATTATGCTTTCGGTGGAGATTACAGTATTGAGTTTGATCTTTATGGAAGTTATTTTCTCTCGAGGGAGGAGGCCAGTTGATATAAGGCTGATTCTGAATCTGCATTAGGATCTGGCCAGGAGCATTATTCAAAAGGGTGTAGTTGGTGAAACTGCGAGGAGGAGGACTTGTCTGAGTCCTTTTTAGTGAGGGCTGTCATGGTGGAGGTCGACTGTGGTCATTACTTTTACCCCCACTTCGACGTTTGTCAAATGCCTCGGCCTCTTTAGTAGCAATGCATTTCTCAACTCGTGTGTAGAATTCTTGAATTGAGGCAGAGTTTTTTGGTAACGGAGGTCTTCATTCTAAGAGACTACAATCTAGTGAGTAGGGCTGCAAGCATGATAGAACAGTCTAAGTCTAAGACTTTCATCATTTTTGCCTTAAATTTGTCATGGAAGTCTCTTAAGGACTCATTGTTCTTCTACCGAAGGGACAAGTGGGAGGTGGATTTCTATTTGGCCCTTTAGCTAATTATGAACTGTGCTTCAAATAGTTCTCAGTGTTGGTAAAAGCTTTTGATGCAGGTATGTGGGAGTGAGTTGAACCACGTTAAAGCATTTCCCTTTAGGGTTATGCGAAAGTGCTTGAACATGATGGCATCCGACATGTCCCTAGATACCGTAATGTAACAAAATGAGTTGCATGGTCTCAAGGGTCGGAGGTGCTATCATACATCTCCATATGAGGAAGGAGGATTTTTTAAGGTATTGGTTTGACAATAATAGCAATGTCAAACGGGGAAAGGTTTAAGAGATACAGATTAGGGTCAATTCGTTTTACATTTACTCTTTGGCATTCGGCAGCCATGAGCTCTTCGACCTATTTTCTTAAGTACTTTGGCTCCCAATGTGATGTCACCAAAGGCTCTAGACATGCGTGGGGTTGTTGCCTGGTGGAGCATGAGTCTATTGAGTTCCTAGAAAGAGGCGGGGCCTCTTGTCTAAGGGCACACCTGATATCTTCAATATGCTTGTTCATCCTTTGTATTTTGTATTCTAATTTCTCAATCTAAGAGTGATGGACTTGATCAGGTAAGACCAGAATAGGGGGAGATGTAAGGCAAACCAAAGGCTGAATTGCAAAGCGTTGAGCCATAGGAGGCTGAGTTGCTCCTTGAAGGGGTGACTCAGCTTGCTGCTATATTGGTGAATTAGGGTATTTGGCTGTGTAGCTGAGAGTGCCGTTGAGGGTATATTCATGGGGTTGGACGTCTGTCCTCCTGCTCTATATGTTATCTTAGAGGCATTATCTTCATTTTTCCTTTTTGGTGGCATGGTGCTAAGGGAAAGAGGGAGATCAGTACAGGACAAGGTAATCAATCAGTCATTCTCACAGACGGTACTAATCTGTTGATGTCAAAAAATGACTTTACAAAATCACCCTTCTTTCTCAAGTGGAAACTAGTTATGGTGAGTCTATCAGGCGAACTTCGATGAGTATGCTTAAAAAAACCTATTAAAGGAGGTTTCGATACTCAAGTTAAAAAGAGCGATTTTGGATGGAAAGGCCGATAGAGTCTACGGCTTATGTAGACTCTCTGTATAATGTGTATAGAACGAGGTGCATACTTGGTATACTACTTCTATTTGATATGGAGAGATCTTGCTAGACCTTCCAAGATTGTAGGAGCCGTGTTGATAAATTTCCTGTGGATTTAAGGACCTACGTTCCCATTATCATCGTAAAGACCAGTGAGGGTTTTAGGAGGTTTATTTCCTTATTGAAAGAGATCATAATAAACCTATATTGACTTGAGGAAGATTTAGACTAATCACAAATTTTTTCCCTTATCAGATAATCACAAATATGATCTATTACGTTGGGAGTCAACTTGATGAGGACCAAGAGGTCAGGGAGTCGAGAGGTAGTTTGGTGTCCTCTGGGCCTAATTATAACCTAGTAGACCCAATAGAGTTTGGGCTCCTATGGTTGCGGGTTGTGTAACTATGGGTTTATCAGAACTAGTATCATTAACTACAGTGGTTTGACCTCAAATGTTGGGCTACTGCAATGCTTGTATGGGCGTCTCTATAGGCATCGCATAAGATTTCTTTTTAAATAATTAATTACAAATTAATTTGTGTTATAACACTATTAATAATCATAGACAAAGTTTTATAGACACAATGAAATAACATACGTAGTGTTTATTTTTTATATAAAAATAAAAAATAAAATTGTTTTAATTGCACAAAAAATGTCAAAAAATAATAATGTTCAAATACATTATTGGTCACTCAAAACCATCATTGTCAATCAAACACGAAGCAAGTTCAAGTGGGGTAAGGAGATTTGGCATGCGAGTGGGGCTCGAGCGGGACACGAGAGACTCATATATTGGAGCAAGAGGTCATCATCATTCTGTACTCACTTTGTCCTACAATTGTTGTGCCATAAAATCTTTTTTTTTTTTTTACTTTTTTCCATAACTTTATTCATTGTGTCCTGGATGTGCTTGCGAAGACTCCAAACTTATTTGAGACTAAGGGGAGTACATCGCACATGTGCATGGTGTGGAGTTTTTGTTTTGCATGCCCGTTGGAAATAATTGCAAAGGATTAATTATAAAAGATTAAGTGGATTTAGTTTGATGAGCTCCACAAAATATGGGGGTGATTTAAGTTATAGGAGCCAAACGGCTATGTTGGTGAAGAGGGGGTGCATTAAACGTGGGATACCTATGCCATATATTTATAGGGGTGAAAAGACATGGAATTGTTTACACCATTGTTACAAAAGTTGAAAGGTTAATCTTTTATTTAATGGCAATGTGGTTGTGCCGCTTTCAAGGTGTGTCGCTTCGTTTGTTTAGTCTATTATCAAGGCTTTGGCTATAAATATTGAGCTGCTGTGATGGTGATTCATAGCGTGCGGTCTATTTTATGTGTGAGTAGGTGATTGAAAAAGTCAAAGTCAAAAATGGCCAGAACAGAGTAGTCATGACTCCTGGTGACCCAAATTTGATATGGTTCTCAGCAAGTATTTGGACTAAGGAGGATGATTTTCATATGGTGGCTCTTTTGTGCCCTTCATATATTGTTGATATGAGATACCATCAATGGTGAGGACTACTGATATAAGATACCATCATGGTACTTGGTTACCCAAGTCCATGATGGTTGGCTCTTGGAGTTCCCCAAGATGCCTCGCCTGTTGCGGCATCCCTATCTCCATTTTGTATTCCAAATTGGGAGTTAGAGAATCCCTTATTAGTGAGGTCTGACGGAGACAATTGATCCCAATGCCTAGTAGGGGAAATATCACCAATGTTCTTGGGCATAGGAGTGAAGAGAATGGGAGATTAGATTTGGAGTCGGTGTCTTCTAAAAGGTGTGAAAAGGATGGGAAAACTTGACATTGAGAAGAGAGCATTGGCGTTCTCTCCTTCCCACATTTTGTTCTCCCTAACCATTATCAATGTAATTGGTTAGGTTTCTGGATACCAGTATAATTTCTAAATTGTTGTATAATGACGTCATTGAAAAATGATTGAAAAGGGTTTACTTTTTGTTTGTTTGATGTTTCTCTTCTATGTTTTCTTTGATATGGTTTTCATTCGTTTCCTTCTTTTGCATTGCTTCTCTTTTTTACACCATTCTCGTAGTTTACCAATGATCGAGTAGGGACATCTTGCAATCACGTATTAGACAGATGGAAGGTCCAAAGCCGTAGGTAGAGATTGCACCGAGGGGTTTTCAAAATTTTGTCGAGAGTGTCAATAGTACCACAATGCACATGGTCCCATGTGTTTGCCAATTGCTGATTCTTCTTGGTATTTGGATTTTGTTAACTCTGTTGGTAGATTTTACATTGACAAGGATAGGCCTATTTAGGCAAACACCATAAATGAAGATGAAATGCTGAAGCTGGCTGGCTTCTTGTTGAAGGAGAAGCTGCAAGTTCAAAGGCCATGCATGTTATGGAACCCATCTAAAAAGAGAAGGTGCAAAACTTGATGCATCTTTTTTGTCTCTTATTGCCCATCTCCTACCATTTTCAAACTTCTTTTCACCACAGTCTAAAAGAAAGCTTTGTTATGTCATCGTATGCTACGTGTAGGTTCCAAAAGCGTGCCTGGCCAGTTAGCTTAATGATGCATATATTTATAGTCTAGCTGTGTTAGTTCAACATATATCCAGGGTGTTAAAACTCTAGGATCCTTATGGAGGTGTCTTTACCTGGTCCCTATGATTATTTCCACATTCCAAGGGGAAGTGAATATCACCTTTAAACGAATGGTGTTGCCAAGTACCAAGTGAAGCAAAGAGCCGATCAGGTAGCTACCGAGAGGGGACTGATCAGTATACATTGAGAGAACGAGGCATAGAAGAATGGCCTCCATGCACCACAGTCATCATGAAGTACACCACTTGATAGAAAGAGAAAAAGAGAGAGATAGGGAGTATAGAGGAATGACTTCCATACACCATAATCATTAAGATCATAGCACACCACTCTTCTCAACTAATCTGTACAATACACTAGAATTTTGTATCCATCTACCCTACTAAAAGAGAGAGACAAATCCCTGGTTTTATGGTCCCTGTAATAAAGAAAGAGAAAGAAAGAAAGATCATTTTAGTGTTATGGCTCAACACACTCCAACTCGCAAAATAGCAAATGGGTAAATAACGAGAGAGGATGATGAGAATGTTGAATGCAAGAAGTAAAAGAGACTGTGTCACACGGGTGTTTTAGAATGAAAAATAATTTAAAGTTGCAAATGAATATTAAATGTGAGAAGTTAAAGAGTATGTTAAATATATTTTTTAATTACAAATGTGAGAAGGTGATTCTTTTGCTTTAAGAAAACAAATTTAATTATATTTTTGGATATTATTTTTTAATATTATGTTTTTAAATTTAATAATTTTTAAATTTTTTAAATTTTTTAATGAGGAGAGAGAGATTTAAAGAGATTGTTAACGAGGAGAGAAAAGAAAGAGTTAATGTGGTAGGGAGAGAGAGAGGGTCAAGGACCAATGATCTCAGTGTAAGCATTGAGAAGGTCAAGGAATCGACCAACCGAAGTACCGAGCAGTTGTAAAGTAAAAGACCCACTCGGCATGTATCGACGAAGGTCCGTTGATAGACTACAGGCTCGACCGGCTTTTGGACCCCCATACGATTTGGGCCAAGTATCATCATTTGTCCCCTATTCCTTATTTTACTTCGAAGGAGAGGCATAAGGAGTAATCCAAGAAGTCGGCACTTGAAAGGTCGTGAGGAGGTAAATGCGTTCAACTCTTGAGTAAATAGCTCCGAAATAAATACTTCATCAGAAATTGGAGAGATCGAAACCCTGCATTCATTGTGTACGTTTCTCAATGGATCATTTCATCTCCCGAAAATTGTTGATGTGAGGTTCCTCATGTCATCTGGTGCCGGATGTCGGGGTGGAACTCGTCGGGGTCCTATAAGAATTTGGCCTTATAGAGGGCGAAGCCTTTGCTCGTAAAGGAATCTCTTCTCTCAAGGTCGAATTCGTTATCCAACTACTTGGTGTAGTAGAGATTGTTTGTCATATTTCTTAGGACTCCATCGGGTCAGGCGATAGGAGGAGTCGGGAAGCAGGGGATCTATGTAAGGAATTGGCAGATGAAAGATCTCATAGTCGGTTGGCTTTCTGTTGAATTGACTACTTCATCATTTGTAGTTTGCTGATAAGTGTTGTACCATCTAATGATTTGACCGATAGGATCTATTTGATAAGAAACTCAATGACTGGTTAACTTACTAACACTGGCATCATTGTCCTTTCGTTCACCATGCAATCCATGGTGCGGGCTTGCTCAAGCAGGGGGGTTCTTCTCCTTCTTGGGTGTTGAGGAGTATAATCGAATGAGAAGGGTAGGGGTTCTTGCAAGTGGGTCCCACCATACATTTATAAAAAAATGGAGGCAAACAACAAATCTCATGAGGAGTCCTCTCAATTGCCCCAAGGTTAGTTCCATGCAAGAAGCAACCACTAAACATCTGGCCAAAAAAAAAAACATAGAACGAATCAAAACCATAAAACACCACATCGGACCGCCAGCTCACCACCAACCAATCACCCCACACCAACTGAATAGTAATGGGTGTGTTAATGAAACAAACTACTAAATAAACTACCCCAGAATAAATACTGTATAGAAGTTGAAGAATTTGAATTCTTTCATTTATTGTGCTCATCTTTCGTTAGAGCATTTCACTTGCCTATAATCATAAAGATCACGTCTTCTTGGTTATAAATAGAAGTGGAGACTTCAAGACATTTTTTAAGTCATTCTGGGGGTGACTTTGAGGGCTCCTTTCATTGAGAGTAGTTGTTATCACAAGAAAATATCGTCACAAATGTTTTATGGTTTGTCATATTATGTAACAATATAAACCGATATTATGATAACTTTGGATTGCAATTAGTGACAATAACCTGTCGTCACTATGTTAATGATAATACATAATTTCGTCGCTATATGGTCACTTCAATGACAACTTGAACTTATCACTATTGAACCCTTTTATGACAATAATTTAGTAACGAGATAATGACGAGTGAAAAGTTATCACTAAAAGTCTTTAGTGATGACTTTTAGTGATTTAGTGATGACTTTCAGTGGTCACTAAAGCCTTAATTTTTTGAAGAGCAAAAAGATGGCCTGCTATTTTGGAGTAGTACACACCAACCCAATAAAAATATGTTAATGATGGAATTTGTAAGTTAGGGTTTGGTGTCACTTATATATCACTTAGCAACAACCAAATAATAAGTTGATCATACAACTAAACACACTTCTGTTATTGAAGCAGTTAAACACTATATGTAATACCGGAAACTCGACGTTGAGTATTTTGTAAATATTTCTATCATAAAGTAGAAAATTTCGAATTTTATCGATTTTCGATTTTGGGGTTTTAATTTTAAAATTTTTGGTATAATTAAAATGCCGAGTCGTAAATTCGTAGTGGATTCTATTTTAGGTAAATTTAAAATTTCATTATAGTAAGAATATAAAAATAAATATAAATATATTGGTATATATAAAAAAAAAAAAAAAAAAAAAAAAAAAGGAGGGGGGACAAAACGCAGCAAAACGCTGCGTTTTGCCCCAAATGAGGATTAGGGCTTTTAGCCCTAATCCCTCTTTCTTCCTCCCCTATTTCGTCTCTCTCCCTCTACTCACTCTCTATTTCTCTCTCTGTTTCCAGCCTCAGCACTCTCTCTCCCTTCGCGATCCCCCTGTTTGCCATCTAGACCTCACCCTCCATGATCGATCGCTCCTCCACCGCGCACAACCCAACTTCGCCACCGCGAGCCTGTCCCGCACCATCTCTCTCTCATCTGACCACCATCTCTGCCTCTCTCTATTCTTCTCTCTCGCGCGACAGACGACTCTCCCTACGCGCGCGATAGCTCCTTGCCCGCACGACTGCGCACGCGACAGTGCGTGACCCGGCGCGAGACAGCCCCTTCCTGCGCGCGCCAGAACTCGACCGTCCCTTCCTGCGCGAGCCGGCAGCGCGCGACCGCTTCTGCGCGCGCGACTACAGCTCCATCCTTGCTCGTGTGCTTTCTGCCACTCTTGCAGAGCCCAAAACGGCAGACTTTGAAAACCCTAGCTGCGGTTGTGAGATCGGTCTGCATAGGTGAGGTTCAGTCCCTAACCCAAATTTTAGGGTTTCAAATTTTCTTAAAAATTAGCTTTAGATTTCTGAAATTGACTTTAAATTGGGAGCTTTGCAGGTTTCGGAATGGAATGAGAAGACAATTTGACGAAGGTTGCGAACTGCAAAACACCCTAGGTGAGGGATTTTCAATCCCTTCAATACTCAGATTATTTGTCTAATTTAGGTTGAGAATAAGTGTGGATATATTCTAAAAATATGCTAGATCCGTAGAAAATGCGTTATTCTTGAAAGTCTATGAAATGATGGAAGTTAGGTCTAGAATTTGATATAAATTTGACTGCGAAGCATGATAGAATGTCGTAGATAGTATTAGAGTTTTGTTTGATTGATTTGCGTAGTTGTTCTTGAGATTTGAATTGAAATTGGAATGAATTAAATTAGGATTATGTAATTCGGGAGAAAATTGGTAAAATTGAGGAATATTGTAAATTTAAAGTCGTCGGTGATTTGAAATGATCCTAAATTGATGAAATGAAAGTGTAAGAACGTGGTTGTGTAAATTTAAGCTATTTTAAATAAAAGGGAAATTAGAAAACCCTTTTTTTAGAGCCTTAATTGATGATGATTCGTGTTGATTGGTCTAGGTTGACCTTTGGAGACTCGAGGGGAGTCTTTTTGAGTTGATTTCGAAAATAGGGAGTGAATACCCTCCCTAGAGGTGAGTGGACGGATCGTTGTGTAGTAAATAAGCAAAATGTCTTAAAATTCTTTGATAAATGATTTTGAATGATTTTCACATGATTTATATGAAATGATTTGTGATTGTGGGATGTCTGAAACGAGAATTTGAATTATGAATGCATCCTATGTGATTTTACATGAATTTGTGCCATTTGTCTTGGTTACTTGAATGGTAAATGCTTGTAGCATGAATTTCAGATTGAATTGATAAAATGTGGCACATGGATGGAAATTTGAATGATTGAGAAATTATGGTATTGTGAATTGATGATTGTGAAATGATGGTGCACGAGAGAAATGGCTATAGTCATTCCCCCCACGGAGCGACCCGACGGGGTGACGTGGATTGGGGTATTATATGCGAGAGAGGTATGCGGCCTCGCTCTGCCACGTCGGACTATCCGGATTGCACCCCGGTGAGGTTCGAGCCAACGCCAAGGAAGGGGGTTTGTTTTGAGACATTGGATAGAAAAACCCTTGGCGGGCTTTCGTCTGGGTTTGGCCGCCCTGAGACGGAAGTGTTTTCGATGGGACCCTTATGATTTTCTGAGAAAATGTTTGATATGGATGCATATTTTATAAATGATGTTGAATTACTGAAATGTTTGGATATGAAAATGATGTTTGAAGTATGCTTTGACATTCCCCACTTTCACCCCTTATTTATTACACAATCATGCCATTGCACTCCACTCACTCGGTATTTATAATACTCACCCCACTCTTTAACATTTTTCAGAGGAAGATTAGATTTGTGACAGAGATTGGAGCTTGGGGAGGGCCTACCAGCTGGCTTTTGTAGGTATACATAGAGATGTATAGTCATTTTGGTTTGAACTGAATTCCATGGAAAGGAAGACTTGTACAATTCTTTTTGGTACGGATTTAATTGATACTTGTGTCCTGTATAGGAACAAGTATTGATGGAATCCCTACGTGGTTGTTGTTTACTTTCTTTCCCTCCTAGTTTTGGTAAAAACTCATTTTTGAGTGGGACATTTGGTTTGTAATATTGAGAATGGTTATTTTCTTTCGATTTCACGAAGTCTTGGACAACTCATATCGTTTGGATCTTACGGACGTTTGCTTGATTCTTCGGAGAGTGTTAGTAAGATCTTACGGCTATGTTTTGGGACTTCCTGTTTGTTAAGTGCTTTCCTTATACTGTGAACTTTGAAATGGCTTGGATGGCCATATTGTGTGCCGTGCATGCACAGGTTCCCTCTCCCCGATTGTGTGTTGATGTGTAAATGCGCATGTACAGGATTTCTCTCCCTGATGTCTGCTCGTGTGTACAGGGATGGACCGGATGAGTCCTTGCATGTGTATTGTTATGTGATGTTTTCTGTTTTTGATGATTGGTGTAGAAAGAATTGTTGTTTGGTTGTCTTTGTAGCCTTGGAGTCCCGGTATATGGGGAGGTTCGCCCGTATACCGAGATTCTATGGCGGCTGTCGCGTGGTCGATCCGAGGATCGGGGCGTGACAGCTTTAGTGGTATCAGAGCTTAGGCTCACGATTTTAAAAGTTTATTGGTTTTGGAATGTTTTAAATTGTTTCCAAATGTCCCGAAAAGTTTCTGAAGACTTTGAAGTATTTGGTTTTTGAAAATGGTGTTTTTGAGAATGTACAAGTCTTCCATGGATTTCTTAGGAGGATAGGAATGCTCATTTTTAGGGGGTTAAATACCTAGTTCAATTCCTATTCTATTTGTTGAGATTTGACTCTTCTTCGTAGAACTATCCCTCATAGACGAAGATTGAGGAACCGAATGAGATTCCTCCTACACACCTCTACATATTAATTATAGTCTTCATATATCTTGATTTCATCTCTTTATTGAGTTGTGGTTAAGATTCTTGCTAGTAGATTGCTTACGGTACTCGGTGATACTATTATCTATAATTTAATAATTAGGGTGTTTTTATTGAAGATAGATTCTATTTCTGGTTTTAGTGGCTTATTAAGTGGTTCATTTTGCTAAGAAGCATGTTAAAAGAGTATATTTGAGATTTAAAAGGACTTGGCCATTAGGGGTTCATTTAGAGGGCACTTTGAAGAGTGTTCCTAGTTGTGGAGTCTTGATAACACGGTGGTGGTGAAGGATTAGATTGAAATGATGACATGAAAAGTTACAAATGTGATGCCGTGACTTTGGTAGGGTTTCCTACAATCGGAAGAAGGAAAGGTTGTAATGAGGTTGTAGATTGGATAGTAAAGGAAGTGTGCACATTGAAATTTATGGTTCAAAATTGGTTGAGTTTGTGAGATTCAAGAAGATTTAAATGTCGAAAAGTTTGGAGTATTTTATTTAGAAATTGTGTTCAAAGGATTCTAATATGAGGAAAACCTGGCAAATCTGCCTTCAAGGCGCTAATAAACAAATGGATATTTCTAAAAGGAATTTATGGATATTTCTTCTAGACAATTTAACATTGGAAAAATGGATATTTCTTCTTAAACAAGCAATGGCCAAGTGATTCGTGGTTAGGGATTGAAATACTAGAGCCGGTATCAATTATTTCTTTTCCCCTAAATAGTGGGAGTTCGAAATTTTTTAATCATGGACATGAGAACTCTATTAGAACCATATGAATGCAAATTTAGTATATTAGATAGAACGAAGGAAAGGTTGGTAAGGATAAACTGAAATGATATTGACATAAATTGTTAGAAAGTTTCTTCCTATTGCCTGTGACCGATATGGAAAATTTTAATGATTTGAGTGGATATTTGTATTGTGAAGATAATGTTACTGTTAATTATTGGCATAAAAGGGAATGCTTAGTTGTGTTGGTTAATAAGTGCGATCTGTCATAAAGTTAGATAGGGAAATTTACAACATGAATTTGATATTTTTTTTAATAGAGATGCAAGGGTTTGTTTAGTATATTGAGTATGACAAAATTTCTTGTCATGGAGGACATTAGTTTGTCAGGTAAATTCCTTAGAACTTGAACTTGATGATTTAGAGATTTGGATATAAATATTAAGTGATCATGATTGCATGATAATGAATTTAAGGAGAGATGATTTTGATGTTTTGAGATATTCATGGTGTTAGTGATAATTATATACCTTGATTGAAATTGATAGAAATTGTCATTTGACTCTTTTTCCATAAACATATAGTATTATTCATTGGTGGTCAACTCATCGAGATTTTTAGTTGAGTTGTTTCCAAATTTAGAGATGTTTGGATCAACTCGTTGATAATTTGGTTAACTCTCTTGTAGGAGAGTGATTTTGGACAGACCCGAAAGTTATTGAAAGGAAAATATAAAATTGTTTATTGAATTGGAGAATATGAGTCATGGAAAATTTGATATAAATTTATGTTATTACAAATGATTTTGGCATTACACGGAAATGAATTTTGATATATGTGTTTGGCACAACCACTTTCACCCTTCATTCATGCTCAATATGCCATGTCGTCTATTCACTAAAAATTTCCATGCTTACCCCAGTCCTTCCTAATATTCTTTAGAAGAATCTTAGATTCGAAACACGAATTTTGATTTCTAGCAACGGCTAAAGTCAGATTCTAAAAAGCACAGATATGCATAACTAGTGAAACAAGATAGTATTATTAAATGAGACTTACAAAGGTAGGTACCTGTGATGAAAATGATTCGCTTCAGTTGGTCTTTTATTTTGTTTGGTGAATTAATATTACTTTAAAGAGAATGATTAATAGTAGAGAGATTTTGTACGATAATGCAATGAGAAGATCTATATGTAGCTAGGATATGTTTTGTTGATTTAATCGTTTTGGTGACGTGGCTTTGTTTAATGAAAGGTTTGTTTGTAACCCTAGGAAAGACTTATTGCTACTCATGTTGGGAGATCCTTTCATATAATAATGAGCAGTTGGATTTTTAGAAAGAAATTGAAAGGGGTATATTCAGAATTTTTTTTTTTCACTATTTGTGACTTTTTATTTTAGTAAACTGTTCTTAAAAGACTCAAACATGGAAGAATAGAATCTTGATTTAGTTATGAGAGAGATCCAAGTAATTAGGATTTTATTTTTCCAATTTCTATCAGAATGGAGTCTTTGAGTTAATTAAAGTTGAGTGAAAAGTGGATGAGGTTGATTAAGTGAGTTAAAGTTGAAGGGATCGAATATAGGAAACTGTTACAAGATAGATCCATAAGCAAAGTGAGGTTTATGAGTAATATTTAAGATAGTTTAGATCAAAAAGAAATTGAACTCAAGTAGAGGTTTAAGTTTAGATAGAGCACAAATTTCAAGTCGCATGATTCTATTGAGTTTACTCTCTAAAGAGGTTGGCCAAAATGTATATGGCGGAGATTGTAAGGCACCACAGGATTTCGGTGTCAATTGCATACGATTGTGACTCTCGATTCATATCTTGATTTTGGGCCTAGGTGTAGGAGATTGCGGAACGGGCAATACCCTATTGTTAAGGGTCTAATATCTGAAAACGAATAGGTGGACGAAGAGATTTGAGAACCCGAAGATACTATGAGAAAGTAATAAACACATCTTAATATAGAGTATACTTTTAAATTTCGAGGACGAAATTTGTTTTTAGGGGGTTAAGAGTTGTAATACCGGAAACTCGACGTTGAGTATTTTGTAAATATTTCTATCATAAAGTAGAAAATTTCGAATTTTATCGATTTTCGATTTTGGGGTTTTAATTTTAAAATTTTTGGTATAATTAAAATGCCGAGTCGTAAATTCGTAGTGGATTCTATTTTAGGTAAATTTAAAATTTCATTATAGTAAGAATATAAAAATAAATATAAATATATTGGTATATATAAAAAAAAAAAATAAAAAAAAACAAAAAAGGAGGGGGGGACAAAAAAAACGGTGCGTTTTGCCCCAAATGAGGATTAGGGCTTTTAGCCCTAATCCCTCTTTCTTCCTCCCCTATTTCGTCTCTCTCCCTCTACTCACTCTCTATTTCTCTCTCTGTTTCCAGCCTCAGCACTCTCTCTCCCTTCGCGATCCCCCTGTTTGCCATCTAGACCTCACCCTCCATGATCGATCGCTCCTCCACCGCGCACAACCCAACTTCGCCACCGCGAGCCCCCGTCCCGCACCATTCTCTCTCTCATCCGACCACCATCTCTCTCTCCTTCATTCTTCTCTCGCGCGACAGACGACTCTCCCTACGCGCGCGATAGCTCCTTGCCCGCACGACCGCGCACGCGGCGACGGTGCGTGACCCGGCGCGAGACGCCCCTTCCGCGCGCGCCGAACTCGACCGTCCCTTCTGCGCGAGCGCGCGCGGCGCGCGACCGCCTCGCGCGCGCGGCTAACGGCTCCATCCTTGCTCGTGTGCTTTCGCCACTCTTGCAGAGCCCAAAACGGCGGACTTTGAAAACCCTAGCTGCGGTTGTGAGATCGGTCTGCATAGGTGAGGTTCGATTCCCTAACCCAAATTTTAGGGTTTCAAATTTTCTTAAAAATTAGCTTTAGATTTCTGAAATTGACTTTAAATTGGGAGCTTTGCAGGTTTCGGAATGGAATGAGAAGACAATTTGACGAAGGTTGCGAACTGCAAAACACCCTAGGTGAGGGATTTTCAATCCCTTCAATACTCGATTATTTGTCTAATTTAGGTTGAGAATAAGTGTGGATATATTCTAAAAATATGCTAGATCCGTAGAAAATGCGTTATTCTTGAAAGTCTGTATGAAATGATGGAAGTTAGGTCTAGAATTTGATATAAATTTGACTGCGAAGCATGATAGAATGTCATAGATAGTATTAGAGTTTTGTTTGATTGATTTGCGTAGTTGTTCTTGAGATTTGAATTGAAATTGGAATGAATTAAATTAGGATTATGTAATTCGGGAGAAAATTGGTAAAATTGAGGAATATTGTAAATTTAAAGTCGTCGGTGATTTGAAATGATCCTAAATTGATGAAATGAAAGTGTAAGAACGTGGTTGTGTAAATTTAAGCTATTTTAAATAAAAGGGAAATTAGAAAACCCTTTTTTTAGAGCCTTAATTGATGATGATTCGTGTTGATTGGTCTAGGTTGACCTTTGGAGACTCGAGGGGAGTCTTTTTGAGTTGATTTCGAAAATAGGGAGTGAATACCCTCCCTAGAGGTGAGTGGACGGATCGTTGTGTAGTAAATAAGCAAAATGTCTTAAAATTCTTTGATAAATGATTTTGAATGATTTTCACATGATTTATATGAAATGATTTGTGATTGTGGGATGTCTGAAACGAGAATTTGAATTATGAATGCATCCTATGTGATTTTACATGAATTTGTGCCATTTGTCTTGGTTACTTGAATGGTAAATGCTTGTAGCATGAATTTCAGATTGAATTGATAAAATGTGGCACATGGATGGAAATTTGAATGATTGAGAAATTATGGTATTGTGAATTGATGATTGTGAAATGATGGTGCACGAGAGAAATGGCTATAGTCATTCCCCCCACGGAGCGACCCGACGGGGTGACGTGGATTGGGGTATTATATGCGAGAGAGGTATGCGGCCTCTGCTCTGCCACGTCGGACTATCCGGATTGCACCCCGGTGAGGTTCGAGCCAACGCCAAGGAAGGGGGTTTGTTTTGAGACATTGGATAGAAAAACCCTTGGCGGGCTTTCGTCTGGGTTTGGCCGCCCTGAGACGGAAGTGTTTTCGATGGGACCCTTATGATTTTCTGAGAAAATGTTTGATATGGATGCATATTTTATAAATGATGTTGAATTACTGAAATGTTTGGATATGAAAATGATGTTTGAAGTATGCTTTGACATTCCCCACTTTCACCCCTTATTTATTACACAATCATGCCATTGCACTCCACCGACCCGGTATTTATAATACTCACCCCACTCTTTAACATTTTTCAGAGGAAGATTAGATTTGTGACAGAGATTGGAGCTTGGGGAGGGCCTACCAGCTGGCTTTTGTAGGTATACATAGAGATGTATAGTCATTTTGGTTTGAACTGAATTCCATGGAAAGGAAGACTTGTACAATTCTTTTTGGTACGGATTTAATTGATACTTGTGTCCTGTATAGGAACAAGTATTGATGGAATCCCTACGTGGTTGTTGTTTACTTTCTTTCCCTCCTAGTTTTGGTAAAAACTCATTTTTGAGTGGGACATTTGGTTTGTAATATTGAGAATGGTTATTTTCTTTCGATTTCACGAAGTCTTGGACAACTCATATCGTTTGGATCTTACGGACGTTTGCTTGATTCTTCAAGCGAGTGTTAGTAAGATCTTACGGCTATGTTTTGGGACTTCCTGTTTGTTAAGTGCTTTCCTTATACTGTGAACTTTGAAATGGCTTGGATGGCCATATTGTGTGCCGTACATGCACAGGTTCCCTCTCCCCGATTGTGTGTTGATGTGTAAATGCGCATGTACAGGTTCCCTCTCCCCGATGTGTGCTCGTGTGTACAGGGATGGACCGGATGAGTCCTTGCATGTGTATTGTTATGTGATGTTTTCTGTTTTTGATGATTGGTGTAGAAAGAATTGTTGTTTGGTTGTCTTTGTAGCCTTGCGGAGTCCCGGTATATGGGGAGGTTCTGCCCGTATACCGAGATTTCGCGGCGGCTGTCGCGTGGTCGATCTGAGGATCGGGGCGTGACACTATATTACCTTAAAACTATATAAAACTATATTCAAACAATATGTAATAACTAATCTTTGTCTAATCTTATTTTACCCTAATTTTATCCTAATGTTCACTACAAAATTAAAGTAATATACAGACGGTGATTTTTATTGTCTGTGAATTTTAGTGACAGTTTTTTATGATCTTTAGAGATACTTTCGACGAAATCGTTAGGAAATGTATACATTTTCTGATGAGATAAAATTGTCAGTCATAAAAAGTTTATCAACTGTTAATAAAGTAGTAAAACCGTCTATAAAAACTGATGTTCAATTTTGATGACTATTAGTTGTGGCCCTTAAATATAGCTGTGTATAGAGATAATTTAAAAATAATCACTTTATAACTCTTCTTTTCTGTCTACTTAACAATATCGTTTGTATAAATTCTTCATCTATACTGACTAATATATTTTACCGTTTGTAAATGTCATCTATCATTCAGACGGTTATCACTTGTCATCGATAAATGTGACAATCTTTAGTGATAGTTTGGAAAAAGTTACTATATGAGTTTTTTTAGTAATGGTTAAATCATATCATTGACATAAGTTTATATTTATACTAACCTAATTAATGCACCGTTTGTAAAAGGGATCTTCAATTAAAACAATTATTAATTATCGTCAACACTATAGGTAGAGATAACATTGTAATTTTATAATAAATTATGTTCATAACTAGTAGAAATACAGTGGTAACTAAAATTGTGATAAGTTTAAGATAACTAATAGTTATATAGTAGTAATTTAAATTATGTTAAGTTTATATTAAATGATAGTAATATAGTGATAACTAATAGTAATATAGTAGTAACTTTAATTGTGTTAAGTTTTTCATAATTAGTAGTAATATAGTTGTAACTAATAGTAATCAGTGGTAAGTTAAATTGTGGTATAATATAATCAGCAGTAATAGAGTGATAATTAATAGTAATATAATGGTAACTAATAGTAATATAATGATAAATTAAATGTAATTAATAGGTAATATAGTGATAATTAATGATAACTATGGTAACTTAAATTGTAGATAAGTTTACGAAAATTAATATTAAAATTATAGTGGTAATTAGTAGTAAAATATAGTAAGTTTATAATAACTAGTGATATAGTTGTAACTAGTAGTAATATATAGTGATAATTACAATTGTTCTTACCCTCCTTCGATTCCCACTTCCCGTCTTCGATTCCAGCTTTCCGCCTTCGATTCCATCTTAAATTGTCACACATTTTTTTTTTGAAAACATAACTTCTGCTTTCAATTCTCTCTTTTCTTTCAAAACTTAACTTTCCTACATAATTTTTCTCGCTCTTCATAGCTTCCCCCCTTTAATCCCCTCCAATTCTAATTCATCCTATTGTTTACCCTAAATGTCCATTTAAGAGTTCGTTCTAATTACCTCCCAACCATTGGATCAAAAACAGAGAGTTTGTCCACCCATCGGTTGAAATGAGATTTATACAATTTAGAATTAATACCTAGACATGAGAAAGGAACTAATTTGGGTTGTTTTTATGGTATACAAAAGTATCATTAATGTAATATGAATTTACATTACTACATTATTATATGTAATGCTATTTAAGATAAACTCAATAGTGTCGTGCCATTGTAGAGCACTATTATAATATGAAATCATATAACCAATTAATACATAATATATACCCTTACTTTGACAATTTTTACACAATTCATTAATAAATTGGATATTATTAATTTAAATAATAGTACATGATTTCAATATTAGTAATTAGATAAAATTAGTAATGAAAATTAATATTAGTAGTATTACTAATTTAAATAATACTATATAATTATATAAATTAGTAATTATCAATATTATATAATCTAATAATCAATATCCAATATCCATCCATTTTAAAGTTTAGCTAAGGCAATAAAATATGATTTATCCGATTGAAATTTATCAAACTAGTTAGTGTAGTTAGCTAGTATAAAATAGTTTACTTTTTCCTCGAGGTACATCATAATATCTCTTCACTTCGATTAATTTTTTATATGATTAGTTATTGTTATGTTATATTATAATTTTTTTTATTTTATTTAATCAATTATATTATTATTAATATTAAGAATAATATTATATATGTTAAGAAATAAAAAAAGAAATTATTAGTGATAATGCGGGTGCCTGTGCACCCTCGCGAGTACTGCGTACTAATGGTAAGTAGTGATAATTTGTGATAAGTAGTGGTGTGGTAGTGGTAAATAGTGATAATTGATAGTAAGTAGTGGTAATGCAGACATTCAGGTGGTAAGTAGTGATAACTAGCAATACGTTGTGGTAATGCAGTGACCATGTGGTAGTAGTAAGTAATAACTATGGTGGTAAGTAGTGGTAAATGCCATCTCCACTACTCTTGTGTTTTTAATAATCATTAAAAACAAAAAAAGTTAATTCTAAAAATTAATTATATTAAATTCTAAAAATTAATTATAGGATATTATTTCATATAAATTTCAACAAAAATAACAAATAAAAAAAATGAAAATATTATATAATTGTATATAAAATCCAAAACTAATTTATCAATATAATTAATTAAACTAATATAATTAAATAATATTAAATATCATGTAATTAATTATACTCACATAATTAATTATACTATTACATTCTTATACCCGATCAAAAAGAAACAAAAGAAACAAAATGAAATTGTAAATTGTTTAATCCAGACATTTTGACTAAATTGTAAAATAATTACTATTATGTTAATATATATTTCTATATATTACTAATATATTAGTATAACTACATATTATTATATTATATATTAACATATTATATTATAACAAATATTATTATTATATTAATATTATATATATAGTATTACATTTTATATTATTGTATTACATATTATTATATTATATTTTAACACATTAGTATTAGATTATATACTACTATATATTAATATTACATACATTAGTATTATATTATGATAAATTGTAATATATTTTATAAATTATTATTAAATTATAATATAATTTTAATTATATTATATGTTCTATAAAGATTTAATATTTTATTTTTTCTAATAAAACAATTAAAAAAATAAAATAATAAAATGAAAGGAAAAAAAAAAAAAAAAAACCAAGTGGGGAGGCGCCAGGCAAGGCTTTGTTTTTTTTGGCCGCCTTCTTTGTTTTCCTCTTTTTTTTTTTTTTTTTTAAAATCTAATCTAAATCACTAAATAATTATATTTAATTACATAAATTAATTATTTTACCTTTAAATCATTTGTTAACAATTATTATATTTAAACAATTATTGTATGACATAGTATTATATGTAAACAATTATTATTACATAATTAACTAATAATTATTTACCTTTAATTATATAGTATTTTATATATTATTTTTTAAAGGCTACCGGGTGCCCGTCTTGGGCTGCTGGGCGCCCGCCTTCGCTATATATATATATTTTTATATATATTATTATACTATACATATATATATGTATAATTAATATATAATTCTAAAATATATATATTATTATATTATATATTGTTGTATTCTATATTAGTATAATATTTAAAATAGGCAAGATTATCAATATTATGTAGTTTATATGAAAAAAAATATAATTCTAAAATTAATTATCATTATTATTTTATTTTGTATAAATTCTAAAAAATAACTAACAATAATAATTTTAATTAATAATTTTTTGACACAAAAATTGACGTCAAAAATATATTTTACTTTTTTAATTTTTATTTATATGCCATTAATTTTTTGAGAAATAATAATTTTATTTATAATACTAAATTAAATAATTTTAATTTTTACATTCTTTTTGGTTTGATTGAGTAATTTGTTCATGCAATAATATTGTAATAACAAATAATAAAATTGTATTGATAATATAAAGTAGTAATTTATATTAATGCAAGTGGTAATCCGACAGTCTCCTAACCGATAATACATGTGAACTATATTTCAATTTACATGTGCTGATATATGGTAACATATGGTAACATATAGTAACCAATGATATATAACATGTAATGCAATATAGAACCTGGTGACCGAGCTTGGTGACCATCTCAAAACGCAGGCGCCAGCCTAATAAGGGGCCGGGCGCCCGCCATAGGGGGGTCTTGGCGCCCGCCTCCATACGCGGGCACCCGCCCTAGTGGGGGTCTGGCGCCCACCTCTTTACGCGGGTGTCTGCCCACACACATACAATTTTTTTTTTTAAACCAATTTGTCTCTCTCTCTCACTCCAATCGCACAACGATATTACATTTTTGCTGATTTGGACTATATATTAAAATAGGTATGTATTGATATATATATTTTTTAAATCGGCATCATAAAAATTGTATTGAATATAGTAATGGTATAGTAACAAATGGTAAAAATTGTATGAAATGTAATAAGTAATTTTTTGAACAAAAGACAAGTGACAGTATTGGTTAAAAGTATGAACAAATATGAGGAATTAAAACTAGCCAAACTAATGATTAAAACAAAAGTGTGTAATGAAAAAAGAGGTGGGTAAAGAGTAAAAGTGTGAAAAAATTGAAAAAGTGTGAAAAATGTGCGAAAGAAGAAATATGGCGGATTTTGAAATTTTGTTTGTAAAAATGACGGTCAAATGGTTGAATTAAATTTATAATAAATCATACTCCTCATTCTCTCATTTTCTCGAAAACTCTTCTCTCTCAAAACTCTCAAAGTTTTTCTAAATCAATAAAACATATTTTCAGTTTTATTCCATCGAAACACACTCTATAGCAAATATTTAGACACCAACGAACAATGATTTTGCAAAGTTTCATAAAAGGTAATTGCATATTTTTTTATATAAAAAAGTTACTATTGTATTGGATTCTATTAGTTGTTTTGTTAGATTCCTCCAATACCAGATTGTGGAAGTATACAAAGAAGTCAACCATCATCATCATCACCTACTTCATCAAATTTTATCCCAGAGGTAATATTTTCATTTATAACTATTTTTTTACATTGTCATGTAATTATATTCATTTCACAACTATGTAATCATATTCATTTTGTTTTCTATGAATAGATTGACGGAAAATTGTGCATAAAGTTGATCACAAAGTTGGTCATTGCTATCGGCTTAATTTTAAAGTTATCTGATTTTGATGCTGAATTGTGCCTTCAAATGATAGTAGCATTTTGATCGAAATTAACATTTTTTTTGAGATGGTGACATTTTTGCAGTTGTAGGATATGTAATATTTTTTTTTTGTCTTATCTGTATCTATCATTGTATTATAAATAAATGCATCAATAATTTTCAGATATTAATACAATCATTATTATTACATTTATATTATTTTTATAATTTTTATAGATAAAATACAGTAATTTATTAGCGAACTATAAAAAGTAACAATATTATGGTATCCAATATTAACATATGGTAACCGATGATGAAAGTAATAATATTTGATAATATATAGTAACCGATGATAAAATCACTAACATTTCCTAATTCAATGGTAACCAACAATGAAAGTAGTAACATATTATAATTTATATAACCGATGATAAATCACTAACATTTCCTAATTCAATTGTAACCGATAATGAAAACAGTAACATCTAGTAACACATGGAAAATGATGATAAAATCAGTAATTTCTCCTGATCAAATGCTAACCGACGATACAAGTAGTAACATCTCGTAACACATGATAATTGATGATAAAACCACTATACCGTCAACATTTTGTAATATTTTGTCACTCAATGGTAACCGATGATAAAAATAGCAACATATGGTAACACATGGTAACTGACTATAAAATCACAAATTTTATTAATACTTTTATACCGTCAATATTTTGTACCATCTGATAACACATAGTAACTGACGATACATAACTAGTTTTATCGACACTTTTTAAAATGTTACAATATATCCATGGTATGCTACAACGGTCGCACAAACTATCAGAATACCCATATCCCGACTGGTATATACTCCACTGATATTTCATCCGTTAGAGAAAGTGTTACCGATACTTTTTTGATCTTTTGCTGACGGTTTTTGACCGACAGCATAGCCCTCTTATTTTGCAGTTGTTGTCTAATCTTTTCCTAATCTTGCCTTAATAATGTATGTGTATCAAAAAATAATAATAATAACTAAGACATTAACATTATCATCAATGTATTCAAATTTACAGAAAATGGAGCTCACCTTCGCAAAAAATAGAGGTCGTGGTGAGAAGAGAGAACAGTGAGAACACCAGCACGCGGTGAGGGGAGAGAGAGAGAGAGAGAGAGAGAGCAACCTCCGGAAAGCTCTCCAGCACCTTTCTTCGATGGTAAGGTAGCAATGGTGGCGTCTATTTCAGCAGGGGGTCAACAGCAGCAGCAAATGGAGAAAGCAAAAAAAGAGAACATAGAGGAGAGAAAATCTGTTCATGTGGGTTTTAAATGAATTTCTCGACTTTTTGCCTGGAAAACATTGGCAAACATTGAACTTGCTGACGTTCTTAAGTAAAAAGCTGGGATATCCTTCTCTCTGTCAAAAATGTCTCTCTCTAGTCTCTCTCTCTATCTTTTCCTAACGTGTTTAAATAAAAACATCAGCATCCCTCCCTCCCTCTCTCTCTCTGTAGTCCCTCTCTGTAGTCCCTCTCCCCCCACCCTTTCTCCATGTTTTAGACCTAAACATTGGCAAAAATTCCCACCACCACTCCTTTTTGTGCGGGAACTACTTTTCTTAATGTTTTGGCATCTAAATGTAGCCGAAAAGTGTTTTTGCGAATATTTCTATATCCAAACATCATGAAAAGCAAAATAGTGACGATGAAGACCTTAAACGCCAGGAAAAATATATCAAGAAAAGTCCTTTTTTTTAGTGAATCTCAAGTGCTATTTTCTCTTATCACTTCACAATAAGGTACCTAATTTTATGTGTTAAAAAAAATTCAAATTTTTAATTTTATGTATAAAATATTGAGTCATTTGAATCCAAACATGGCCTTAGGTTGGAAAAGCTAGGCTTCTAAAGTTAAAAAAGAAAAAAAAAATAAAATAAACAACCTTGTAATACGACATGATATATTGAACTACTAATATGAATAGACATATGGAAACATATCACACAAGCAACGGATGGAATAACATATTGCGAGAGTGGCTGCCAGTTGTCCTTCAAAATTTTACTTTATTATTATTTTTGGGTAGAACAAAGGGTTTCTCAATTAAACATAAAGAAGATGAAATTCCATATGATCATTCAAATCACGGGGTTTTGCCCCCATTTGGATGAAGATCACATTTTATAACATACTATAGTTGTTAGAAAAAATTAGAACGGGTCCACCCATGAGGGCAGACCCGTCCAATTCCATCCAATTTTATTTGAATTTAAAATTGAAGAAGGGGAGTGTGTTATTTGGTAATAACCATCCCTCAACCACCCTCTCACCGGTTTTTTTTTTTTTGAAAGAAAAGTCATTTCTCCCTTCTGATGGCATGCATGAATGGACGTGAGGGGCTGTTTTATTAGAAACACAAAAATATGGAGAAGCCCATTCTTTTTTTTTTTTTTTCCTCTTGAGTGCGATAACAAAATATTGAAGAGAGGGAGATTTCTCACTCTTGAAGGCATTGGGAAATTGATCATTCTCACACCGAAAACATTTGGATTGTGAGTAATAGGGAGTGATTCATTTTTGTGACATTTTCTCGATCTAAAATATCTAATTATCGAAAAGAGATAAGTGGTTCAATCCAAATTACTATTCAAGAAATTTCCGAATGAAATTAATTTTTGTAGATTTGTAGAAAATCTTCAATAGTAAACTTCATTGACTTCAACAAAAGGGCCTCCTAGTCCTTATGGCCTGCATTGCATAAACGACTACATCACACCTTTGACTATCATCAAATTTCCAGCAAGAATACATGTGACAATTTCAAACAATAAAAACAATTCTTCCCATCTATAGTGGTCATCTGCACTGGGTCAGCAAATCACACGATTGATTGTGCTCTTTGACATTACAGGATAGAATTATCTAATTAGATAATATTGTTGTTGTAATTTTTCTTTTATATCTGTTCTTGCTCTTCTTGATCTCATAACTCATACAATCACTTCAAATATCACATCAAACATGGAACCGACAGTGGGCAATATGTAAATATTCTCACCTTTGTTTGATTTTATTTCATTTATGTTATAGTAAACTTGGTTGACTAGTAATACCTAATTGCTTTAGTAATTGAACACTAATATCTTTTAAATAAAATTTTAGATTCGAATCTAATAAAGTTGAAAGAGTTTTATCTATTAAAAATCCAATTTAACCCTTTTTATTTGGGGGAAAATCTCTTTTGTCCAGCAGAATCCAACATGGAAATATAGTTTGGTTCACAAGGAACATTGCTTAATCAAAAAGGGAGACGAAATCCCTTTAAAGCTTCAGTTTTTTTTCCCAGCATTGCTTGGTTCACAAGGAATATTCTTAATCGAAAAGGGAGACGAAGTCACTTCAAAGCTTGAGTTACGTCATTCTGTTACGATATCCTAATTATATAATTTAATTTAGTTGTTGTCCGATAATTTGATTTGATCTTTTAGTGCAAATCCTGCAAGCAATGATAGATTTTAATAATGTAATTTTCATGTGAATTTGGGAAAGAGGACAACCGGCTTTCACAATTGGCTTGATTTTGAGGCTCTATCTATTACTGAGTCAGAATCTGAATAACAATTATAAGGCCATTTTCAAAGTCTTTGTGTCTATATTATTCTTTTTTCTCCATTGTGTGGGAACTCTTCATACCAGAAACAGCTGACCTTGGAATCTGATGACCTAGGGAAGTTGTTTTCCATGAAAAATAATTAGAAATATTTTTTTGATACTTATGATCAGTATCTGAAGTCATTTTTCGACTAATCTGATTCAAATATTTATGAATCTTATTTAGAAAACAACTATTCTAATATAATTTTTTACATTCTTAAGTTTTGAATTCGATACTTAATTAAGAGATCTAACACTTAAACTGACTGTACTTTGTTAATCAGAAATATTTTGTGTAATATTGATCCTACGACCAATATGATTTTTGATTGGCCACACCACAAGGACACACGTCGGATCATTTTACCAGGTCCAAGCAAAATGCGTCAGGCTTCCCCACCTGTAAGTGCATATATAGGATGTGCTCCACCTCCATTTTTATCATCAGTCTTGTGTTCTCCACACGAGTGCTCTTGTCCTTTTACAAGGATCATCTACTCTCTCTCTCTCTCTCTCTCTCTCTCTCTGCCCCCTACTCCTCAAAGGTAAGCCAAAGTATAATGTATTACCATATCATTTGCTCTAACTTTGTTCATGGTATAGAACAACCTTTGTAAATCCATCTATTGTCTAGATATTTTAAAAAATAACTTGTCTACCCGTTCTGTGAAACGATATTTTTCTATTTAGGAAAATGAAGGGAGACTTAGGAACAACATTTTCTTAGTTTTTATATAATGCTTTGTCTATTTTTTGTTTTCTAACTACAAATCATATTGTTTTCAGCAAAATCAGGGGCGACGATATGGAGGGAACACTTGGAACAATAATCCTAATTTTCTTCGTCATCCTCACTTGCAGTGGTGTCTCTAATGCGCAGGAAGCACCACCTCCAATAAGTGAATCACAACTTCACAAAATTGCATCATCTTTGGAAATGTATGTTGATGAACTACCTCAGATGCCTAAGCTATATGGATACTCGATCAACAATGGTGAATACAAGCCAGGAAGCCTCACTGTCGGGATGTATGAAACAAAATGGGTATGGCTTTGGTTCCTTCCTTTACTGCATCAAACGTTTTCATCTCTGATAACATGTGCCAAAAGGAAATGCTTAGCTTGATTTATTAGAACTATGGGTGACTTATTTTCATAGGCCATATTTTTCTTCTGCAACCAAGTAATAATCTAACTAATGGAGGTAAAGTAACTCTCTCCCATATAAAAAGATATATAATAATCTAACTTTTCCATCCTGCATGCGTTAAGCTTCTCCAACGTTATTTTTATTCTTAAATATGATATCGATAAATTCAATATTCAGATATATTATTTGTGAAACATTTCTCCTTAACTGATTCTTAAATTCAAAACTTGACCTGGTGGGTAAGGAACCAAGTTTCGAGTTTAAAATTTAAAAATGAAAAAGTTATGTTATGAGTCCTCCCTTAAATTGGGTCAAAATATATATCTGTGAAATATTTCTCCTGGACAGTTAAGTTTAACGTAGAAATCTGATTCTTTCCTAATAATTATGAACGTAAAACAAAGTTCAATCATGACCATGCAGAGGAGGTTTTGGCCTTTCCTTAGGTAGGCTAAATGTCTTGACCATATCATAGTCACACGAGCTAGAAAGTCAAAATATTGTTTAAAAAAAAATGCATAAAGATAGTTGAAAACGTAGAGATATTATGCCTTACTTCCCTGTAGCAGGTAATTTAATAACAGAGCTATGCTTAGTCATTGCCTGTCACCAGCTAATGGTTATGAAAACCAGTCAAAAGTTAAAATAAACAAAGAAAGAAAACAATGGATTTGTTGAATCTTAATATGGTATGAGCAGAAAAGAATGGTAAGAATAATTTTGGCATCAAATATGGTTGAAATTGAGTGCAAGACAATGACTTTTGGCATAGAAGATGGCCTTTTAGATACACAAACTCATATTATATATATAAAAACTCAAATAATACAGTTGTGATGCCGGTCATATTTAGTGAATATATTCTGATATTAATAGAAGGTTCAATACCAATAAATATTAATATTTATGGAGTCTTTAGCTATTCAATTACCATACCAACGCCTAGTAGGTTTAGTAACCGACCACTGATCTTCTTAAACAAAATTTAAAATTTGAGTTTTGTAAATGGCAAAATCAGACGTGAGGAGAGTGGGAGAATTTTGCTCTTTAAAGGTCTAATCTGACTCAAATCATATTTAGTTGGATTAAATATAATTATCGGATATTGATGATTTATTAAAATAATATTAATAAAAAAATGTTGTTCAATTACTATCTAAATTCTACCATCTCATCCTATTACAAAATGGTAATAATTGAATGAAGATATAACAATTATAAATACTATAAATATTAATACCGATAGAATTAGTAGAATTCTATGATGCTAAAAATTATTAATCAAGAACTTCTTTTATCTGTGAAATATATTTTATACACACACACACACACACTGTCGATTCAAAAATCAAACGTTGCTCCATTTCACTTTCGTGCACTTTCTTAGAACCACCCAAATGTATAAATAAAAGGAGAAACCTAACATGAAAGGTGATTGAATTGGAAAACAAATACATAAATATATCAAATTTGGTGGCACATATATGCTTCACGCAACAGTTCAATCTAAAATTAAAAAGTTAAAGCACTGCTATTATTCTGTCGTAGATGTTTTCATGCAACAGTAACATGATTATAACATGGGAATTTTTAAATTTGTGTTTGAATATTATTAATGTACATAAAATATGCTCCTCCAATATTTTATGAAAACAAATTCTAGAATTGTTGACGTTGACAATCAGCTTCCCAACTCATCCTACCCGATTATTATCAAGATTTTTATGTACATAAAATAATATTGGTAACGCAATTATCTAAGAATTGAATATTGGCTAATCATTCAAAAAATTATTATCAAAATTCCATTTTTCTTTTTATTTTTTATAAACCACCTAACTAAATTGGATCCGATCAAATCCAATTCAATTTGAATTAGACACTTAATGGCAAAACTCTCCTGTCGTCTATTTTTATTATTCACAAACTCGAATATAAAATTTTACTTCAGGATACCAGTGACCAACTACCGGACCAACTATGCCTTAGTCACAATTCATATATATGTGCTGATTAGAGCAAATAAATTCTGTGATGCAGAAATTTCACCGTGACTTTCCAGCAACCACTGTTTTCGCATTTGGGACCTCACCAGCAGCAGCCACATTTCCTGGTCCAACCATCGAAGCAATGCATGGAGTCCCCTTGTCAGTGACATGGGAAAATCATCTTCCTGAAACTCACATCCTTCCATTGGATCCGACCATCCCTGTTGCAACCCCTAAACACGGCGGTGTCCCTACAGTTGTCCATCTACATGGAGGCATCCATCCTTCGACAAGTGATGGCCACCCTTATGCCTGGTTCACTAAGGACTACCGTGAAACAGGCCCAAATTGGACACATCCTACCTACACCTACCCCAATGTCCAACACTCCGGAAACTTATGGTATCATGATCATGCCCTAGGCTTGACTCGCGTCAATCTCCTAGCAGGTTTGCTTGGAGCCTATGTGATCCGTGACCCAGCCCTTGACTCCAAACTAAATCTACCATCAGGACCAGAGTATGATCGACATCTGGTGGTAGTAGACCGTAGCTTTTATAATGATGGATGGATTTTCATCAACAGAACAGGTGATAACCCTACTATCCACCCGCAATGGCAACCCGAATATTTTGGTGATGCCATTATCGTCAATGGAAAAGCATGGCCATATCTTAAGGTTTCAAAAAGAAAGTATAGGTTCCGAATCATCAATTCCTCCAATGCCAGATTTTTCCGATTTGCATTGAGCAATGGCCAATCATTTATTCAAGTAGGATCTGATGCTTCATACTTGCCGGCTCCGGTTGAGACCAAGAACATTCTTTTAGCTCCTGCTGAGATTGCTGATGTTGTCATTGACTTTTCAAAGACAAAGTCGAAGGAAATCGTGCTAACCAATAGTGCACCATATCCATTCCCATCTGGTAGCACACCTGATTCCCTAAATAGCAAGGTCATGAAATTCATCCTAAAGCCTGAAGCTCAAAGCCCACCAGACTACTCACAGGTCCCATCAGTCCTAATGCCCTACACAACGCCAACAATTGTTAAAGCAGCTAGAACAAGGTACATTGTCCTTTATGAGTATGATAGTGCAACAGGAAACCCAACCCACCTCTTTATAAATGGGAAGCAATTTGCTGATCCAGTAACTGAGACACCAAAATCTGGAACCACTGAAATTTGGTATGTCATCAATCTTACAAATGATAATCACCCGTTGCACATACATCTGGCCACATTTCAAGCAATCCGCGTGCAAGAAATTAAGAATTTGTCTGCATTCACATCATGCATGACAAGCAAGAATGATGCACTAGCATGCAATATCACTAGCCATGTAGTTGGGAAGACGCTTGAAATTCCAGCATATGAGAAGACATGGAAGAACACAGTGAAGATGGTGCCTGGATACCAAACTACAATAGTGGTTCAGTTTAATTTGGTCGATAATCATTCACCTTATCCCTTTGATGCAACTGCAGGGCCGGGTTATGTCTACCACTGCCACGTAAGTCTCAAAATATTCTAATATGGGTTCTTAACATTCCTTCATTTTCGATCTCAAGTCCTTGAATTGATTAATTAAAGTAAATCCACTAACAGTTGTTAATCCTATTTATTGCATCTACAGATCTTGGATCACGAAGATAACGAAATGATACGCCCTTTGAAGCTGGTTGCTTGAGGAGATCTGGGATGGAACATCTCTTCCAACTCTTGCTCTTCCTGTCTTCTTTTTTCTTTCTCTTTTCTATAGTTCTTTAATATTCTGATATGATTCCCATATAATTGTAATAAAATTAGCATTGGTGAAAGTAATTGTTTTTTGGGTTTCGTTTTGAGAACTTGTTTCATGTATTTTCATATATAAAATACAATAAAAATTTTTAAATCTTTAATATTAAATCATTAACCTTTTTCTTTAATATTTTGGTACAAAAATTGTTTGAGAACTATCACAAATTGAATAATTTCAATTTTCACAATTTAAATACCTTTAATTGTGGTATAATCCTTGCAAAATAATCAACCAATACCTTTCTTTCTTAACCCTCAATTTTTTCATTAAGGAATGATATATTTTTTCTTTCATATTCATTCTTTTTATTTTTTCCAAAAACCACCATTTTGATTTCAAATGGGAAGAGAAGTTGAGATTTAAATTTTTTAAGAGAAAAACTACTCCATCCCTCTCTCTGAGGGTAGTCTTTTATGTAGATCTTAATCTAAGTGTACTGTAATACTTGACTAGAGTTTTCTTTTTATAAGTCCTCCAATCACAACAATCCCAAGAAAAAACTCATCCAATTATTAGACAAGACTAGTGGATTGTGCAAAATCCAAATTACTTAAAACAATTAATAATCACATCTTAGTAATTTAATAAGATAGCACAGGTATTGATCATTCTCCACAAATCAATATTACTTCATCTTTACATGTTATACAATATTAGAGATGATTGCACATGTAAAAAAACCAATCTCAAAATTTGTTTGGCATACCTCTAAATGAAGATATAAGAACTTGTGAATACAAAACAAATTTAAATTTCATAAAATATGAGCATAAAATCACAATCATTTTGTATTTTATTACAATTACATTCTATGCACTTAAGATATTTAACATGTTTCAAAAACATTCACTACAACACGAATAATTTTTAGTGACAAAAATTAGTGGGGGTCACAAAAAGTTGGACTGTCACGCCCCGATTCTCGGATCGACCACGCGACAACCGCCGCATCGTCTCGGTATACAGGCAGAACCTTCCCATCTACCGAGACTCTGCAAGGCTATCAAATTCAAAATGAATCATCAAAAGCATAAGACTCTTAAAAAACAAAAAATCACAAAATCAATACACATGCAATGAGCCCATCTGACTCATTCCTAGACGTACAAACACACACATCGGCACACATCGGGGAGTGGGATCCTGTATATGCAATCATACATTAGCAAACATCGAGGAGTGGGAACCTATACATGCACGAGTACACAGTAGCACACAACGGGGAGTGGGAACCTGTACATGCACTTATGTGATGTGGTCATCCTAGCCACTCAGAATTCTCAACACAAGAAAGCATTTAACAAACAAGAAGTCCCAAAATATAACCGTCAGATTTTATCAACACTTACCCGAAGAAAACAAGTTAGTATCGGTAAAATTCTAACGGTATGAAATGTACAGAACTTCACAAAACCATAGGAAAATAGCAAAAGCCAATAATTATAATTTAAATGTCCCAGTACAGAATAAAACAGTTTTTCCAAAAATAGAGCAATCAAAATAATAAAGTAGAAATAAAAAATCATCGAATTTTATCAATACTTATCAATAACTCGACCAGTATCAATAAAATCCGCACGGCATGGGATGTATAGATTTCCCTTTCCATAGTTTGAGAGCTATAAATTTTTAAAAATTCTGCATGTGCCAAATACCTATACAATCCACAAAAAATACTGCGCAATCTCCGTTGAGTAGTCTCCCAACTAAGTTTCCTTTGAGAAAGGTGGAGAGGAGTGAGTATAGGGGAATACTCAGTGAGTGGAGTGCAAAGATGCAATTGTGTTCATAAACAAGAGGTGAATGTGGGACAGTCAAAACATTACTCATAAATAGCAGTTCATATGCATAAAACATTTCAATAAATCACAATTTACAAAATATGCATCCATATCAATCATCTTTTCAGAAAATCCTGGGGTCCCATCGAAATCACTTCGGTCTTAGGGCGGCCAAACCCAAACGAAAACCTGCTAAGGGTTTTTCTATCAAATGTTTCAAAACATACCCCCTTCCTTGGCGTTGGCTTGTACCTCACCGGGGTGCACCAGATATAGCACGACTTCGGTAGATGGAGGGACGTCAAACTCCCTCGCACATCCAAACACCAAACCAGGCTACCCCGTCGGGTCGCTCCGTGATGGGAATATGACTATAGTCATCTACGACACCCTTCATTTCTCAATCAATCCATTTTTCAACAATGTGCCATAATTTTTCAACAAATAATCAACAATGTCATGCCAAATCAATCCATATCACAATACCAATAGCATATGGTACAGAAGCATTTGTAAACAATATGGATGCATTCGTATTTCACAATATAGTTCAGACAGCCCACAGTCACAAAGCAATTTATATAAAATATATAAAAACCCTTTCAAAATCATTTATAAAGCAATTTTAAAACAAGTTTCTCATTCATGAATATAATGAATCATCCACTTACCTCTAGGGAGGGTATCCATTCCCTATTTTTCCAAAATCAACTCAAAACGACTCCTCTCGAGTCTCCAAAGGTCAACCTAGACCAATCAACACAAATAATCATCAATTAAGACTCTATTAAAGGGTTTTCAAATTTTCCTTTTATTTAAAATAGCCTTAATTTACACAACCACATTCCTAAACTTTCGTTTCATCAATTTAGGATCATTTCCATCACCAACAACTATAAATTTCCAATATTCCTCAATTTTACCAATTTTTTACCGAATTTACATAATTCTAATTTAATTCATGCCAATTTCAATTCAAACCTCAAGGAGAGCTATACAAATCAATCACACAAAGCTCTATTACTATCTAAGACATTCTATCATGCTTCGCGACCTTATTTATATCAAATTCTAGATTTAACCTAAATAATTTCATACGAAATTTCAGGAAATTATATTTCCTTCGAATCTAACACATTTTCAGAATATATCTACACGTATTCTCAATCTCAATTCACCAAAAAGAGTCTGAATATTGAAGGGATTGAAATTTCTCTCACCTAGGGTTTTTCGCAGTTCGTAACCCTCATCGAATGCCTTTTTCAGTCCATTCTAAGACCTGCAAAATTTAAGTAAATTTCAGTAATCTAAAGCTAATTTCTAAGAAAGTTTGAAACCCTAAAATTAGGGTTAGGGACTGAACCTCACCTATGCAGAGCGGATCATAATCGTAGCTAAGGTTTTCAATTAGGGCTTCAGCAAGGTGGCAGAAGCGCTTTCAGTAGAAGGAGAGCGAAGCGCGCGAGCGTGCGAGCAAGGAGAGGGCTGCAGTCACGCGCACGGGAAGGGGAGACAGCTATTCGTGCGCGGGAAAGAGAGACTGAGAGAAGATGTGAGAGTACGTGTTCGATAGAGGAAGAGAGGGATGGTGCGAAATAGAGAGAGAGAGAGAGAGAGAGAGAGAGAAAGAGTAAGAGAGCTGTTTAACAGAGGGACTGAGAGGGATGGTGTAAGAGAGAGCGAGAGATGGGGAAATTAGGATAGAGAGAGGGACCGAGAGATCAAGATGCGGTGGCTAGCGGCGGTTCGCGGTGGTCACGGTGGTGGTTGATCGATCAAGGGAGGGCGACGAAGAGAGATCGCGAGTGGGAGGGAGAGAGAGCGGAGAGTCTGTTCGAAAGAGGGAGGAGAAAAAAGATTAGGGCTTTTAGTCCTAATCTTCATTTGGGGGAAAACGCAGCGTTTTGTCCCACCTTTTTTTTTTTTTTATAACAATATATATATTTATTAAATTAAATAACAATCATATATATGTATATATTTATATATATATATATATATTCACACCCCTTTTTACTAAAATTTAAATTTTTTATAAAAAGGGATTTATTACGGTTCGCGGACACGATAATTTAAAATTATACCAAAAATTATAAGTAAGACCCCAAAATCAAAAATCAAAATAAAAATTTAAAATTTTCCTTTATATTATAATGATGTTTAAAAAAAAATTCCTAACACCGGATTTTCGATGTTACATGGAAACTATAAATGCTATCTTGTGGGGGTCACTTTAGCTGCCACTAAATATTTGATCAATAGTGCGAGTCAAGATTGTCCGTCACTAAAAATATATTTTTAGTAACAACAAAAAGTTTTGACTGCCACTAAATCAAATTTGAAAATGATGGCCACCACTAAAACTATTTTTAGTGACAAAGTACAATTTTGACCGTCACTAAATTATAATTTTTTATTATATTTTGAATTTATTTATTTATAATAATTAAAATGAAATAATTTATTATATTGTGATATTATGAGATATATCATCATAAATAATAAAAAAATATCATTTATTATTTAAAAATTTGTGAATTTTTTTAAAAAAAAGTTACTAATTTCTTTTATTGGTTAACAAACAAGTTTTAAATTTAAAATAAAGATTCAGATCTCTTTAGCAAAAAATGAATAAATAAATAAATAAATAAATAACCCAATAACTTCTATTTTCTATTTTTTTTCAAATTTATTATTTAGTGACACTAAATAGGTATTAGTTAGTTCATATAATAAATGCTTAAAAATTAAAAAATATTATTAATAACAAATGGGGCTTTCTTTGATAAATACAAAAATAAAAACCTTATAACATTTTAAATAATTGATAAATACTTTGTGTTGCAGTGATCTCTAAACATTGGCTTTGTAAACGAATCGGTCACCATCAAATACGTAACCATACTTAACATGTTACATTCCTTTTTTTAATAATATTTCTAATAAAGTCGAATTTTATACCTATTTATTTTGCCACGCCCCAACATAATTCAAATGAACCAACAAAATAATAGATTTTGCAAAAAAAAATTTTAGGCAAAATTAAACAAAATTCTATATCATCAAGGTACAGATTTTACAAATACTTACCCAAGAAAATCAAGTAAATATTTATCAAATTCAAATATATCATCAAGGTACAGATTTTCCTTCCATGGTTCATATAACATTGACCTCAAAAATAATCTCATGACTTTTACCTATTGAGGTTCAACAAAAATAACTTCTTCGACTGACACTAGATATTGTTTATGTCTCCAATCTAAATTTTCTCTAAAAAATTTAGAAAGAGATGAGTGAGTATAAAATACACTCAATGAATGAAGTGCAATGGCGTGATGAACATAAATGAGGAATAAGGGTGGTGGTGCCAAACATATATGTCAAAATTCATTTCAATAAGAAAAATAAATCCATTTACAGAATATGGAATTCTGATCAAATTCTTCGTAACTTAGATATTCCAATTCAATAAACAAATTGAATTTCCTTTTCAATAACCTTGGAATTTGCCAAAACTACTTTTCTATCAATAGTCGTTGGTAGGATCCGCCAAGAGTTTTTCACAATTTTTTATAAAATATCCTCCATCCTTGACATTAGTTTGGAGTTCCATGTGGTGTCACCACATTATCATGAGAACACTTTGAGGAGACTTTCCATCTCATCTACAACCAATCTAAATTTTTAACCAACTTTTACCACGCCACCCCGATGGCCCCGCTCCATAGAAAGATTTAGACTATAGTCATTTTTTTATCTATGCATCATGTTACAAAATTCATTTCATAATCCAATATGACAATCATTTGCAAGGAATTAAGATTCCACAATTCACAATCATCATTCAAATGTAACATGATGCAAAACAATTCAAAGTCGATGATAGAGTCATGAATTTATCAAATCATTTAAATTGGATACACCACAATCACAAAATATTACAAATCATTTCAAAATTCACTTCAAAATTCATTTCACAAATCATCTTGAAATCATTTTTCCCGTTCACATGTACCATAGCCATCCACTTACCTTTTGGAAAGGTACCCACTCTCAATTTCATAATCAAATCCAATGTAATCTCTTGTTGGTTTCCAATCGATTATTCTAAATCAATAACTATAAATTCAATGTTAAATCATATCTATTTTTAGGATTATAAGTTTTCTCCAATTTAGCACAAATTCTAATTTTTCTTATCCAAGAATATATATTCTAATTCCACCATTTACATGTCATTTACATCTATATATAAATTTTCATTCAATTTTTCTCCAAATTTCACCATTTTCAAATTCTAGGGTTATAATCTTTAACTAAACCTCTCAAATCTCAACCACAATTTACAAATCCACAATGAGAAAAGTAAATCTAAGTTCAGGAGAAGAAAATTATCTTAATTTTATGGCTGGATTGAGTTTTGAATGTTGGGTTTCAAAAACTCTAACTTTTGCCCCCTTTCTTGGATCAAACCTTAATTTTTGCCCAAATCTACCTTTATCCATGAGCTAGCTTGAGGATTTGGAACCTTTGTGGAGTGATTTTGGTGGAGGGGTATTTGATTTCAAGAGAGAAGGGCGAGGAAGAAAGAACGCAAATGAGAGAGTCGAGTGAAATAAACAAGAGAGAGGAATGGAATGGAAGGCTATTCAAGCCCCTTTTAATTGTGAGGGATGAAATCACCCTCTTGCCCTTTATAATTCAAGAGTTTGAGTTGGATTTGATTGTCCTTTTTGTTCATATCACACCCTTAAAGTATTAAAATTCACCCAGATAAGTCGACCTGTAAACTCAAAATTCATATGGGTAAGGCAACTCGCGTGAGAACAAGTCGACCTGAAATTTTAGAATTTCGAGCCTTGAGTCAACCCAAGTATTAGGCGGGTGACAAATCCATGGCTCAGAAGTCTGGTCTGCAACCTAGCTAAGTCGACCCAAACATTAATAAGCAGTCTTATCCCCCTTGTTATAAGAATGAGGTGGCCCAACAAAGGCATGAGGTGACTTACCCCTTTATATTTCATACCCACAAACCAAGCTAACCATAACACAAGTCAATTTGTCTCTCACAAACTCCATAACCATAAACCAACTCAACCATAACACAAGTCAACCCAATCCATAACACAAATCTATAAATAAACTCTCGATCATACATTCATGGAGTTTTGAACCCAGGCACTCCAAATTCCCAAAAATTCTTTACACCACCAGCCTATTCAATACTTTAAGAATTATGTGGGAGAATAAATTAATAAATTCAAACATCGAATTTTTTTTGTGTTACATCCAAAGTCTAAAATCAATTATAACCAATTTCTCTTATTATTTTACAAAGAAAATTGAAAATTCAATAAAAATTTTCTAACACTGAATTTTGAGTATTATATATTTGGTTTTGCCATAATATTTAGAATCTTTGGTGTAAACAGTAACTAATTGATTATCACAATAAATTATTATAACTCCCACTAAATTGGTTACGATTCTCAAATGTTATAAAAATCTTTTCAACCAAACACATTATTGAATTACAGAAACACAAATCACATATTTTGATTTCATTGTGGATAGTGATACATATGTTTATTTCTTACTAATCCAAGTGACAGCACTATCATTCAACAAAATATATATAACTAGAAATGGATTTGTGCCCATTTAAATCACTAGTCCAATCAGTATCTATGTATTGACTCAATGATAGGTCATTTTCTTGATAACAGAAAATATAATCTATAGCTTCTTTCAAGTATCTAAAAATCTTCTTTGTTGTACACCGGTGTCTCTTATCTAAACTGGATTGATACCTATTGACCAAACCTATATCATAACAAATATCGGGATGAGTACATATCATAGCATACATCAAACTTCCAACAACACTGGAATAAGAAACTCTAAACATCTCTTATTTTTTTAGTAGTATTTGGATATATTTCATGACATAAACTCTTAACTTTAATCATAGGAGTGCCAATGAGTTTACAATTTTCTATTATAAATTGTACCAAAATTTTTTTGATGTAAAATTCTTGAGATAATGTTGGTATTCTCTTAAAACAATCTCTATGGATCTTAACATCTGGCATATAATCTATCTCACTCATTTCCTTCATTTAAAAATTTGAATACAATCATTTCTTGATATTTAGAATATACTCCTCATTGTTTTTGACTAATAATATATTATCAATATAGAGAAATAGAATTTTTAACTTATTGTTGAATTTCTTTACATAAATACAACGGTTTTCGTCTACCATGATGAAATCATAAGAGATTACAAGTTTGTAAAATCTCAAATACTGTTGTCTCAAAAACTGTTTAAGGCAATAAATTGATCCATTCAATTTACAAACTTTGTTTTCTTGACTTTTAAATATAAAACTTACTAATTATTTAATGTAATTTTTTTTTCAAGTTCTCTATTGAGAAATACAGTCTTTACATTCATCTAATATAATTCAAAGTGTAAATTGGTTGCTATAGCTAATAATAGGCAATAGAGGCTAATTTCACTATTGGTGAAAAGGCTTTTTTTCATAATCAATACCTTATTGTTGGGTATAATTTTTTATCACCAATCAAACCTTATATCTCTCAATAGTTTGATCAGGCTTACCATTTATTTTGAGAACCCACTTGTTCCCAAAACATGGTTTGATTTTATCAACTCTATTTCTTTTTTCATTGCTTTTATCCATTCTTTCTTGGCAGGACAAGACAAAATCTCATTTATGTTTTTACAGTCTTCTTTATCATATGAAAAAAATAATAAAAACATACCCTTCAATCTCATAATAATATTTAAGTACAACTGTTCTAGCACTTTTCCAAAAATGATAATTTGGCTATATTATTGGAATATAAATCATTCCTATTAGGATCATCAAATAATTCATTGTCTTGTGATTCCAATGATCCACTTTACACAAAACTATCATTTGAATTAGTTAATTCAAACAAAGACTCTCTTTTTATTATTTTACCTTTGTTAGGAAAATCATTTTCCAGAAATATCATAAATGAGATTACAAGTCTAAAGTTCATATGGTATAATAGGTATTTCATAGCAGACTAAACAGCAAAACTTATAGTTTCCTTGAAGAAAGAGTTCAGGCCAAGCTTACCAATTGGAAAAGATTGCTTCTTAGCACCGTAGGAAGAGCCATGATCATCAAAGCTGTCATATCTGCGATCTCAATTTACACCATGCAAACAATTTGGTTGCCAAAAGTTACTTGCAAAAACTGGATAAAATGAGTAGAGACTTCTTGTGGGGGGACATGCCTAACAGAAGGAAAATTCACCCTATAAACTGGTATCAGGTCTGCAAAAGAAAGAAAAAAGGTGGCCTTGGTGTCACGCCCCGATTCTTCCGTCGAGCACGTCACAACCGCCACGTTATCTCGGCATATAGGCATTATCTTCCCATATACTGGGATAGCGCAAGGCATTTCAATATTTTAATAAAACTTCCAAAACAATCAACTCATCAAAATAAGAAAATCATAAAATCAATACACATGCAAGGAGCCTATCCGGCTCATCCCTATACATACAAGCATACATCGGCACATATCGAGGAGTGGGTTCCTGTACATGCACGCATGCAGTGTGGCCTTCCCAGCTATTTCAAAGTTTCACAAAGTCACAATCGCAAAAAAATATTCAACAATCTCAATGAAAGTTCAAATGTCTCAAACAAGTACAATAAGTTTGGTAAAAATAAGTTTTAAACAAATATAAACATTTTTCACGTAAACCAAGCTTGGATTCCATCGATACTTGTCCCAAAAGATATGACAAGTATTAATTAAATCCAAACTTCAAAAGAATAGTACAAGAGCTTCCTTCCACGGATGAAATTACATCAAATCTCAAGAAAATAGCATCCACCACCAATACCTATCATGGATCACCAAAATATCTCTGAATCAGCCAATACTCGCCACCGACTACCTTTCCTCTGAAATGTGTTTGAAAGGAGGGGGTAAGTGTTTTAAAATACCCGGCGAGTGGAGCGTAGTGACACGTAACATATAAATAATGGGTGAGGGTGGTAATGCCAAATATATGTATCAACTATCATTTAATGTAATAACGAAATTCAATCTCATAAAATCATTCATATCAATCCACCATGACTCATAAAATCGATTCAATCAATCAAATCTCATTTTTTTCCCACAATTTTGGGGTTTACCGAAAACATTATCCTGCCAATGGCCATTGACAGGACCCGCCAAGGGGCTTTCCATAATTTCCATAAAATCCCCCCCACCTTGGCGTTGGCCCGATACTCCGTGGGGTGCAACCACGTTATCCGACAGCTTGAGAAGGCTCTCCATCTCGCCTATCACTAAGTTAAATATATAAATAGCCTTAGCCACACCGCCCTAACGGTCCGATCCGTGGCAAGACTTAGACTGTAGTCATTTTTCCCAGCATCATGTTACCAAACTCATTTTTATCAATCAATGCATGCTCAAATATAAAGTAGAGCAATATTTCATAATTCACATGAGTATCCCAAAGTAACATGGTGCAAACAATTCAATAATCATGTACAAGAGTCATGGACATTTCACAATTTTCTTTTTTAGGCATACCACAATCACAAAATAATTTCAATTCCATTTGCAAATTCATTTCAGAACTCAATTTATAAATCATATTTAAAATCATTTACTCATTCATATGATACATAATCATCCACTCACCTATAGGGAGGGTATTCACTTCCTATTTCCATAATTCAGTCCAATAAAATCTTATCCTGATCCCCAATTGATCTTTCCTAATACACAATCATAATTATGTCATCAATTTCCAAATATTTTTTAGGGTTTACCCATTTTTCTTAATTTTGTACAAATACCAATTCTCCAATTCATGAATACATTCTAATGTCATCAATTGCATTTCATTTATAAATAAATAACACGACCAAAGCTAAGTCTAATTCAACCCTAAAGACCTCTCAAAGTCGGAAATAAGCATGAAATAATTAGTTTTCCACAAGATAGAAAATCTTTGAAAAATCATAAACTTTTCAATTTTCATCCAAACGTTTCAACCATATATCATTTTCAAGATGTAAATATCTAGTTTCATGATACGGAGATTGTATTTAGATTGCCTATATACAAAATAAATTATAATGAAAAAGGCTATATCAATCCTTAAGATCTAACCCCAAATTTTAAACTATTCTTCAATATACATACTGTTATGAAATTAACAACTCAAAAATCTAAGAAAGATATTAGATGCAATAGTATCCTTCATTCTGCAGAATATTTCATTCTAATCCCAAATTCTAATATTTTCATACACATTTCAATCGAACTTCAAGACAAGCTATTCAAATCAACTCAATAAGGTTCTATTATCCGCTAATATGCTTCTTTCGTATCATACAGCTTAGTTCATGTAAAATTCTAAACTTAGGCTTAATAATCACATATAAAATTTCAGAAATGCATCTTATTTAGATCCAACATACGTTCTAGACATATATAGAACTTATCACCCTAAATTAATCTTAATTTCACTCAATTCATCATATGGATTAGAATTTCCCTCACCTAGGGTTTCACAGCTTGCAGACCTAACTTCAGTGCACCTACAACTCAGTCCGGAATCCTACAATACATCCAAATCGAAGCAAAGTTCAGATATTTAGCTTAATCACGAAGAGATATCAAAACCCTAGAACTAATTCATCCTTACCTACGCAGAGAAGAATTCACGACCTAGGGTTTCTGACAGAGTGCTGTTACTGTCAGTATGGAGCTTCTGCGCAGCGATGACAAAGCAGCAGCGCTCGCACGAGGAAGAGAGGGGCAGAGGGGCTATCGCACGCGGGAAAGAGAAAGAGAGGGAGATACGAGTGGCCTCCCTATGATGATTGCCGGCTACGACGGTCGGAGCAACCCGCGAAAGAGCTTCGCAGACACGGGAAAGGGAGAGTGCGACGGCACGTGAGCGAGAGAGTTCGAGAGACAGAGAGACAGAGAGTAAGATAGAAAGAGAGACAAATGAGAGAGGGAGACAGTGAGCGATGGTGACGGTGGTGGCTGTGGAACCACCGGTATGCAGTGTAGAGAGTGGCGGAGGAGAGCGAGAGAGACGAAAAATAGAGAATTCGGGAGAGAGAGAGAGAGAGAGAGAAAGAGAGACGAAGGAGGGAGAGAGATTAGGGTTCTCACCCTAATTACAATAAAAGGGGGAGATACAACGTTTTGGGCAAAACGCTGCATCCTCCCTCTCTCTCTCTTTCTTTCTTTTTAATAAATATATATTTATATTATTATTATTTATTATTATTATTATTATTTTCACTTTATATTTAAAGTTCCAATTTCATCAAAATAGGATATACTTCGAATCGGAAACATGAGTATTTTTAAATATATCAAAAATTTTAATTTAATACTCCAAAATCAAAAATTAATAAAGTTTACTAAATTTCTAACACCGGATATTCGCTGTTACACTTGGTCTCAGAAGCTCCATAGATAACAATATTGCCCTCCTCTTCAAGCTTGCTTAGAGAATAAATAGTAATGACAATGCTCTTTGGTATATAACCCCTTAGGGTAAATACCTAAATCAAGACAACCTCCTTCAAGCCCGGGAGGGGAATTATTAGAAGCAGGTTTTGCATCATGAAGGGCACAAAATGGAGATTAAGTAATGGCCTTGATATAAACTTTTGGCAAGATCTTTGGATAGAAAATGATAAGTTATTGAATCACGCTTCCATCCCTCAAGATCAAATCCTCCTTAACACAAAAGTTTGCTCTTTCATCACCAGCAGAGGGAAATGGAACATTGATGAGTTGTCGAAGATCCTTCTTAGCCAAAAAGTTGAAGAAGTTAGAGCCATTATCCTTCCCATGAGCAGAGAAGAGAAAGACAGTCTCTTCTGGAAAGCCTCCAGAGATGGCACCTTCTCTGTGGGCTCAGCTTACAGCCTGCTCCACTCTGAAGATCCCTATCTCCCTCAAAATTGGGATTGGGGTTGAAAAGTTGCCTACCCTGAAAGAGTTAGATTTTTTGTTTGGCTTGCCAGAAGAGGGAAAATCCTTACCAATTCTGAGAGAGTGAGAAGGAAACTTTCAAATAATCCCCTATGCCCTATCTACAGAAGTGAAGAAGAATCCATCCTCCACTTGTTGAGAGATTGTAGCTAAAGCGAAAAGGTCTGGTCTTTAATTAACAACTCCAAGCAATTAGAAGCTCAATTTAACTCCTCCTCAGTAGCTGAGTGGCTCAAATACAACTACACCTATCATAAAGGCAATTATGATTGGTCTTCTAAATTCTCTGCAACCATTTGGCATATTTGGAAGGCCAAAAGAAAATTTGTGTTCGAAAATTCCTCTCCAAATGCTAAAACTACTACTATTCAATCTAAGTTCTTTTCAGATAACATGGTTGTTGCTTATGAGCAAAGCTCCAAGCCCAAACAACCCCACCCCATTTTTGTAATACCGAAAACTCAATAGTCGAATGTTTGTAAACGTTTCTATAATAAAGTAGAAAATTTTGAAGTTATATTGATTTTAGATTTTGGGGTCTCAATTTTTTTTTATTTTGGTATATTTTTTAATTGTCGTGTCCGCGAACCGAAATGAATCCCATTTTTAAGAAGAATTTAAATTCTATTAAATAGGGGTGTGGATATATATATATACATATAAATATGATTTGTTTATGTAATTTAATATATATATAAATTGTTATAAATATATATATAAAAAAAAGGATGTTGCAAAACGCAGCAAAACGCTGTGTTTTTGCCCCAAATAAGGATTAGGGCTAAAATCTCTAATCCCTCTTTCTTCCTCTCCTCTCTTTCATCTCTCTCACTCTCCGCGCTCTCTCCCTCATGCAATCTCTCCCTCCCGCTGCAATCTCGCACCATCACCCTCCTTCTCTTCGCTCGATCGTCGACCCCCGCAGCCATTGCGACCCACCACGGGTCACCACCTCTCTCCCTCTACACACTCTGTTTCTCTCTCTGTTACCCATCTCTCTCTCTCTTCAAAACACACCTCACGGCTTCTCTCTACCACAGTCACTCTCTCTTTCCTTCTCTCACTCTCTATTCTCTCTACTATTTCCCTCTCCTGCGCGTGAACGAAGCTTCTCTTCCTCCTTCTTCCGTGCGCGACGGCTCACAAAGTCTTCTCACTCTCTCCCCCACTCGCACGATGCTCTGCACGAGCGTTCTCCTTCGACAACCTACCCTAGACCAGCAGTAAATGGAACATTCGAGAACCCCAGATCAACCACGATTCTTCCCTGCATAGGTAAGAACAACTTCCTGATCTTTGGTTCTAGGGTTTCAATTTCTCTAAATGATTGGACTAACGTGCTATATTTGATTCGGTTAGAAGGCACTGCAGATCATTGATAAGATTGAGGAGGCGTTCGATTTAGGCTACAAATTGTGGAACCCTAGGTGAGAGAAATTTCTAAATGCATTCAATGGCTGATTTAGTTTAGGTTGAATGTAGGATGAGAAGCTTTATATGTGAATTCAAAATGAGTTGAATTCGTAGGAAATGCGTTATTATTGAAAGTTTGTTTGAAATGATTGAATTTAAGTCTGGGATTTGATGTAAATTGGACTGCGAAGTATGTTAAAATATCGTAGATAATATTAGAGTTTTATTTGATTGAATTGCGTAGTTTTCCTTGGGATTTAAATTGAAATTGATGTGAATTAAATTAAGATTATGTAATTCGGGAGACAATTGTTAAAATTGAGGAATATTGTAAATTTAAAGTCGTCGATGATTTGAAATGATCCTAGATTGATGAAACAAAAGTTTAGGAATATAATTGTGCAAGTTTAGGTTATTTTAAATAAAAGGGAAACTTGAAAACCCTTTTTATAGGGTCTTAATTGATGATTATCTGTGTTGATTGGTCTAGGTTGACCTTTGGAGACTCGAAAGTAGTCGTTCTGAGTTGATTTCGAAAATAGGGAGTGGATACCTTTCCTAGAGGTGAGTGGACGGATCGTTGTGTAATAAATGAGCAAAATATCTTTAAATTCTTTGATAAATGGTTTTGAATGATTTTCACATGATTTATATGAAATGATTTGTGATTGTGGGATATTTTAAATGAGAATTTGAATTATGAATGCATCCTATGTGATTTTACATGAATTTGTGCCATTTGTCTTGATTACTGGATTGGTAAATGCTCGTAGCATGATTTTCAGATTGAATTGATAAAATTTGGCACATTATTTGAAATGGAATGATTGTGAAATGATGGTGCACGAGAGAAATAGCTATAGTCATTCTCCCCATGGAGCGACCCGACGGGGTGACGTGGATTGGGGTTTATATGCGAGAGAGGTATCCGGCCTCTGCTCTGCCACGTCGAACTATCCGGATTGCACCCCGGTGAGGTTCGAGCCAACGCCAAGGAAGGAGGTAGTTTGGAAAAACTGAAATGGAAAACCCTTTGGCGAACTTCCGTCTTGGTTCGGCCAAACGCAAGGCGGAAGTGTTTTTGATGGGACCTTTGTGATTTTCTGAGAAAATGTTTGATATGGATGCATATTTTGTAAATGATGTTGAATTACTAAAAATATTTGGATATGGAAAATGATGTTTGAAGTATGTTTTGACATTCCTCACTTTCACCCCTTATTTATTACACAATCATGCCATTGCACTCCACTCACTGAGTATTTATAATACTCACCCCTCTCTTTAACATTTTTCAGAGGAAGATTAGACTTGTGACAGAGATTGGAGCTTGGGGAGGGCCTACCAGCTGACTTTTGTAGGTATACATAGTGATGTATAGTCATTTTGGTCTGAACTGAATTCCATAGAAAGGAAGACTTGTACAATTCTTTTGGTACGGATTGAATCGATACTTATTTTCTGTATAGGAACAAGTATTGATGCAATCCTTACATGGTTTGTTGTTTATTTTATTTTCTCTCCTATTTTTGGTAAAAGCTTATTGTTGGAGTGGGACATTTGGTTTGTAATATTGAGAATGGTTATTTTCTTTTGATTTTACGAAATTCTGTACATCTCATATCGTTTGGATCTTACTGACGTTAGCTTGATTGCTTCAGGCAAGTATTAGTAAAATCCTACGACTATGTTTTGGGACTTCTTGTTTGTTTAGTGCTTTCCTTACACTGTCAACTTTAAAATGGCTAGAATGGCCATATTGTGTGCTCGTGCATGTACAAGTTCCCTCTCTCCGATTGTGTGCTGATGTGTATTCGCGCATGTACAGGTTCCCTCTCCCCGATGTGTGCTCGTGTGTACAGGGATGGACTGGATGGGTTCTTGCGTGTGTATTGTTATGTGATGTTTTCTGTTTTTGATGATTGGTGTAGAAAGAATTGTGTTGTTTTTGTAGCCTTATGGAGTCCCAGTATATGCGGAGATTCTGCCCATGTACCAAGACAACGCAGCTGCTGTCGTGTGGTCAATCCGAGGATCGGGGCGTGATAATTTTGGTAAGTTGGTCACCCCGTCCCATGAGCTCCATTAAGCTCAACTACAGGAAAAGCTAGTGCAGGAGGGCTCTTCAGAGATCACCATGGAAACCGGATCCTAGGCTACACCATTAACATAGGCATCTTAGATAGCCTCTTTGTTGAATTATGGGGCATTAGAAAAGGCTTAAAAATAGTTAGGGAAAAAGCTACTCCAATATGGTCATTGAATCAGATTCTGCCACTCTCATTTTTCTCCTCAACAAGGGCGTGGCCTCCTCCCACCCTCTCTTCTCAACCATCAGGGACTGCAGAAACATTATCTCCACCATTGCCTTTGTTAGAATTATTCACACCTTCTGAGAAGGCAACAAGTGTGCAGACCACTTGGCTAACCTTGCGCATTCAAATCCTCCAGGATTACTTACCCTCCAGGCCCCGCCCAGAAGCCTTCAGCACCTTCTGCATGAAGACATGTTTGGCATTCCCTCAATAAGGATTTAGTTATTCTTGTTTTGGGCTTCGGCCCTTGTTTTTGCTTGTCTTCGGCTTCGTTTTGCACCAAAAAAAAAAAAAGCTTGTTATGCCCAAGAATGGTGAGATGGGATGATGCATAAATTTTGCAGCTATTTGGCCCAAAGATTGTCCAAGATAGCTGGCTTAGAGCTTGTGGCATCTGCAAGGTCTACCAGGTGCAGAGTGGCGAAGAAAATTTACTGGCTTTGTAAAAGTAGATATGACTTGGCTGGAGGTGAAATGGTGAAGATTCCAACGCATGAACACAGTAGAGTGGGGAAGCCTTCGTTGAATTGATTTATTTGTAATGCCTTTTTCTGAGAAAAATATGCAAGAATGATAAGCCTGGGGAATAATTGTCCAAGGCTGATTTTTCTGGGAAAAAAAATGTAATTACCTGTAGATATCGAGTAAATTTCACTATGATGAATTCAAACCATCTTTTAGGACAATTAAGAAATTGATTAACACAACCTTAATAACCATAAATTTCACAAACCCATGAACTAATCAGAATGGTGAAGAACGAACTTGAAGAGCAGAGGATGAACATACCGGAACCATCATAAATTCAAGTTCAAATTGACGAATACTATAGACAAAATTTTTCTTGAGATGTGCATAGTGTTGCACTGGTCTTTGTAGACCTATCCTCAGTCCTTGAACTAACCCTACTTCTGCATCTTACCAGCAACGACAGCTGGGTATGCAACAAATCCATGGGAAAATTCTTCTTCTATACATGGTACTAAAATCGGTAAGCATGAATGTACAAGAAAACCACGGCCCAAGACCACTTTGAGAAAAATATATCTTCCCTTGTTCCATCCATGATAGGAAACCCTGCTCATTGTGAATCTATACTACAAGGATAACAATGTGACACCTAGATAGTGAGGCATCTGCATCAAACTGGTAAGTCCTAACAGGTCAAGGGACTGCTGCTTGTTAGTACCGAATCATCTCTCACCTCTTCATATCACCCGAAGCTCCAGAATATTTAATCATTTGCAGTGATCGATCAATGGCTTAACAAAATTATTTACTCCACCTTCTCCACCAACTCAAAAGAAACTGCAGCCTTGGCATTTTGCCTACAACAAACAAATTAAGCAGCCCCAGAAGTAGCAGTAACCCCAGCACCATCCCTCAAACCTTGAAGGCATAAATGTAATGTTTCTTGGACGCTTTCTGCAACCATCCTCAACCTGCCTTGGTCAACATCCACAGGTGAAGATCCAGATCCATTAATTTCCACAGTTCGAGCCACCCTCTGTTTGCATTTCTCCCAGTCATCCAATCGTAACCAGCATGCTCTGCCTCCATGGCTTCCTTCCATTCCTAGGAAAGACACAGTAAAGGATTCCCCAAAAGAATATCTTAATCTCACTGAAACACAATGTGGTAACCAAGCAGCTCCACCACACCAGATGCATTTATATGAGGTATGTGAGCAGGATCAAGAACAACAGTCAACTCAAAATCAACAGAATTATCGGGCCGATCATAATGGATGTTGCTTTTCGATGGCGATGAGTTTTCGAAGTTCTCACCCATATTCCACCCAGCATGATTTTCATGACATAATTCAAGCCTAGGTTTTTGTGCTGGAGCAACATCCCCACCTTGAGCCTGGGCTAGCCCTTTCTTGCATGCCATGAGTTTCAGAAATTCCCTTAGAACAGAAATGGGTAATGTAAGGATGTTATGAATGATGCAACAAGAGAAGCATCACAGGGCTCTGATGCGACACGCCTGCTGAAGTACTCACAAATTTCACCAATTTCAGACTGTGTTAATTCATCTTGGGCATCCGTTGGGTTTTGCTGCTGCTGTTGTTGCTGCCGATGGTGGAAGCGCTTCACACTGAGGACTTGAAGTAGAAGCTGAACTCTATGGACACTAACAGCAAACACATAGCCCCTGAAGAATGAAATTTGAACCAAGCTTGAGAAGAGTCAAGAGATATGCTTTCAACATTTTGGTTTTAAAAAAATATGAAGGATAAATTCCCAGAAAAGAATTACACCAAGGAAGGATGGCTACCGATGCTGTATCCTGTCTGACGTGATTCCAGAATTTAGGAAACGGGGATACCTTTTTTTTATTTTAAAATTTTATTAGTAATATGTTACAGAAAAAATAGTTTTCTATTTTTATTTTAAAGATCTTAAACCTAGGATACGATATACAACTTTAAAATAATAAAATTTATATATTTATCCAGAATAAATTAACTATTTGTATATGATTTTTATTTATAAATAGTCTAATTTAGTAAATTAGTAATTTAAATATTTAAAAATGGGTGTTAATGAGATATAACAAGCAGGTACAACAATCGTGGTTTCTTCACTCACATCTGTCTAATCAAATAATATGTAAATAAACTATACAAGTTATTAGTGAATATTATTGTTGCAAAAAATTTATGTAGAGTATCCATCAATTATCCAACAAGAATCTAAGATGTGTATATGAAATATCTGACATGGATATGGTATTTCAAAAAATAAAAAAATAAATAAATGATATGCAGCATGGAGTATCTGTATACAACATATATTTGATGAGTACTCGTGGGGTATATCAGATTCGTTACATATTCGATATACGTACAACTTCCTCCTTTTTTTCTTTTTTTTAATTAAGTATCCGTGCTTCCAAAAATTACATAGATATTTGTAGAACAAATACTAAAAATAATTCGATAGATACAAATAATATTACTTATCATGAAGAAAGGTTGAAATCGTACTATAAAGGCATTCACTAAAATACTGCAAAGCCAAGATTTTTGGGTGGGTCGAACTACTCGTTCAATTTCTTATTTTTGCCCTAGATGCCGTGTTCATTGCCATGGTCAGCCCAAAACTTCCTAACACGGTGCGAAGTATTGGTTCATATGCCAATGGTAGTGCGCCAGTAACTTTAGTACAATACAACATAGGAAACCCAAAATCCACCGGCAGCTCCAAGTGTATTGATTCCAGCAGAGAGATATAAAAGGGTAAAATTGTTGTCAGGACTCAGCTTGTTACTAACAAAGGACAAAGGTAAGGCCTTGAAATCTTTAAGAAGAACCTATATGCACAAAATCATATTCTGTTAGCGTAATTTTACCAATTCCAATTGACATCTCTTAACGACCGTACCTGTTGAAACCGGCTGTGTAATAACGAAAAAAACAAAAAAAAAAAATATACATAAAACAAAAATGGCTGGCCCCACCACCCCCAACTTTCCTTTTCTTCTTTTTCTCTTTGTTTTCTTCTTCTTCTTCCCTTCCTCTTTCTCCTCGCCTGCTGCTACCCGAAGCTGCGCCTCACGCCTCCCTCTCCCTCTCGGCTACCTCACTTCTCCCTGCTCCCTCTAAATTTGATCAAATTTCTCTGAACACCTATAAATTTAAACCCCAAATACTCCAATAAATTCCTAAAAAAGTTAAATCTATAGAGAAAACTTAAGATTTTCTCGAGAAAAAAAAATCTAAAACTTTAGAGTGATTCAATTAGGGGTAAAATTTGAGATCCCCATAGAGGTAAATTTCTTTTTTTTAACCTATATTTGTACTATTTTTACATGAAATTGTAATTTATGTTGTGATTTGAGATTTTTGTAGAGAAAGAAAGTTAGGGTTTTGACATTGGATGAAAATTGAGACTTCTCTAAAGATAATTTTACTCTTCCAACCTAGATTTATATTTTTCTAATATGAATTTGAATTATTATATTGAAATTTGAAGAATAAAATTTGCGAGTTTAGATTTAGAATTTGTATAATGTTGAAAATTGAGGGAAATATTGAATGAAAATTTATTTTTTTAGATTTATGATATCTAATGGAAGGATTTGAACATGAATTTGATGAAATTAGAAATTTAGGATTATGAAAAATTAGGAAAAAATTAATTAAGTCCAAATTTGATTTAAGATTGATGGTGAAATGATATTTATTGTCTTAGATTGTAACAATTAAAAGTTAAGACTAATTAATTTAGCCTTGGATTGTGGATTGAAAGTATTAATCCTCCCAAAAGGTGAGTGAATTTTGTGTTATATTTTAAATAAGTAAAATTATATTTGATTTTTTTAAAAATTAATTTTAAAATTAATTTTGAAATGTTTTGTGAGTGTGGAATGTCCTTATACATAAATTTGATATAATTATACATCCAAATTATTGTAAATGATTAATGTGCTATGTTTTATGTGATGTATTCACTATGATTTGACTTGAGAATTTGTTAAATTAAATGTTGTCACATTTGTTGTATTTGTTGAATATGAAATGGTGTATTATTGATTTGGGGTATGAGTCTAAACCTCTATTAGTGGCTATAGTCATTCGCTACCATAGTGTGGCTCGACGGGACAAAGTGGTTAGGATTTTTATTAGACAGGGAGGTTGGTCGAGTATGGGAGACGTCTCTTTTGTCCCATCGGGCTAACTTGGTTGCATTGCCAGGGAGGTTCCGAGCCAACGCCAAGGTTAGGGGCATTTGATAAATATAAAATATATGAAAACCTCTTAGTAGATTCGCCCTTGGTTACGGTAAACCATTGTCGAGCAAAGTGTTTTGGCATTCCTCTGTATTTATTGAAAATATTGTTATGATTTAGATGCATAAAACTTGTTTTATTGCAATATCTGGATTTAGCTGGACAATCTTGATATTTATCAGAATATTTATGAAATTGAATACGATGAGAATAATTTTCTTTTGGAATATTATTTAGCATATCCACACCTATCCTCCATTCATTATATAACATCTTATTTCAGTCATTGAGTATTGTTTATACTCATTCCTCTCATTTCATTTTTACAGAGGACCTTTAGTTTGGAGGTTAGTCTTACTTTTAAGCCAAATTGAAGATAATTCGAGAACTATTTCGGGTATCGTTTTCTTTGGGTTATGTTTTAAGGTATTAGTGGATCTTGTGGAGGCACTGGTTGTAATCATTTTAGAAAACTATCTTAAATACTATCATTGTTGATTTTGAATTTCGAATTTCGTTTGATTTGAGGATTTATTTGACTTTCCAAAAGTTTATTTGGAAAATTATTTTTGTTGAATTTGATTTAAAACCCTTGAATAAGGACTTACTTTATTTCCGATGCATGTGATTGGATATAGATGGCCGGGTTGGCTTTGTGCATGCGTTTGAACATGGATGGATCGGGTTGGTCCTTTGATCGTGTGAAATGCATGTTGATTTATTTGAAATTATTGAAATATGTTTTAAAATTGATAGATATTGATGAATACCTTGCGACACTTTAGATACGGGTTAGGTTTACCCATATTCTAAGGTAATGCGACGGTTGTCGCGTGCTTAATCATAGAGTTGACGCATGACAATTTTATTGATATCAGAGTTTATGTTCTTGTTTTTGTTAAACAAGTTTGAAAAGTTTCCAAATATTTCTAAATATATTTAATTTGCATAACCATGTGGATTTATTTATAATTGAAACATAGGATGAAATGCTTTTGGATGTCATATTTGAGAGTATGTGTTATGGTTTAATAAATGTTTGTGGTTTATTTTATTAGATATGATGAGTATTTTTGGAGTTGATGCACGAGTGTTGATAGATACGGGATCAAATAACTCATTTGTGAGTTCGGGATTCGTTAAGCACTCCAACCGACCCTTGACCCCTCTTGATGAACAGTTATTGGTGGTTACTCCATTAAGAGAACAATTAATCAGAAATGAGGTCTATCGAGATTCTGATATGATAATTGGGAAAACTACACTTGAGGCAGACTTGATACCATTGGACATGGTAGATTTTGACGCCATCCTAGGTATGGATTGGCTACATCTCCACCGGGCTTCTGTTGATTGTTTTAGAAAAGAGGTAGAGTTTCAAAAACCGGGGTATCCAATAGTGATATTTGATGGTGAGCGACGGGTTTTGCCGAGTTGTGTGATCTCGGCTATGGAGTCAAGGAAGTTGGTGCGTAAGGGATGTGAAGTATATCTTGCACACATCATTGACACTACAGTTGAGGGTCCCAACTTGAAGAATGTTTTGGTGGTAAATGAGTTTCTAGAGGTCTTTCCGGATGAGTTGCCCGATTTGCCTCAAATCCGGGAGTTTGAGTTTGCCATTGATTTGGTTTCTGATACCATACCAATCTCGATTCCTCCATATAGAATAGCATTTGCAGAGTTAAAAGAACTAAAAGTGCAATTCCAAGAGTTATTGGAAAAAAAGTTTATCCAGCCGAGTAACTCACCTTGGGGTGCTCCAGTATGATTTGTGAAGAAGAAAGATGATACCTTCTGGTTGTGCATAGACTACCTGCAACTCAATAAGGTAACCATCAAGAACAAGTATCCATTGCCAAGAATTGACGATCTATTTGATCAATTGCAAGACGCTTCGGTATTTTCAAATATTGACTTAAGATTGGGATACCACCAATTAAGGATAAAAGGAAATGACATTCACAAGATTGCGTTTAGAACACGGTATGGCCACTATGAGTTCTTAGTGATACCTTTTGGTCAAACCAATGCTCCTGTAGTTTTTATGGACTTGATGAATCGAATTTTCCATTCCTATCTTAACAAGTTCGTTATAGTTTTCATTGATAACATTTTGGTATATTCCAAGAACGATGAGGAGTATTCCAAGCATCTCCTGATAGTACTGTAAATTTTTTGAGAGAAGGAGTTATATGCCAAGTTCTCTAAGCATGAGTTTTGGCTAAAAGAAATTAGTTTTTTAGGACATGTGGTATCCAGTGATAGGATATTTGTTGATTCGAAGAAAGTGGAAGCCATATTGAAGTGGGAGCAACCCAAGAATGTCATCGAAATGAGAAGTTTTCTTGGATTGATGGGTTATTATCGGATATTTGTTGAGAGATTCTCCAAAATCGCAGTTCCGTTATCTAACTTGACCTGAAGGGGGTTAAGTTTGAGTGGGATGATAAGTGCGAAAGGAGTTTTCAGGAATTCAAAAAGAGACTTACATCCGCTCCGATCCTTACCCTCCTTACTAACGATGGTGAGTATGTGCTGTTTAGTGACGCTAGGTGACAAGGATTGGGTTGTGTGTTGATGCAAAATGAGCAGGTTATTGCTTATGCCTCTCGACAATTGAAGAAGCACGAGTTAAATTATCCTACGCATGATTTGGAGCTCGCCGCTATCATTTTCGCCTTGAAAATATGGCGACATTACTTGTATGGGGTTACGTGCAAGATTTATACTGATCACAAAAGTCTTAAATACTTGCTCACTCAAAAGGAGTTAAATTTGAGGCAACGGAGGTGGTTAGAATTGATCAAGGACTATGATTTAGTAATAGATTATCATCTTGGCAAAGAAAATGTGGTTGCGGATGCCTCGAGTTGCAAGTCTTTTTCTTCTTCTTCGACATCTCATGGGGGTTCATATCTCTTATATTTGGTAGGACTCCATGCATTTGGAGTCAGGTTGACCAATGATGAGTACAGTACACTTTTGGCCAAATTTGAGGTGAGACCCACCTTGGTGGATTGCATTCGAGAGATTCAAGCAATCATAATGAATTGAAGGGCATAGTTGAGAAAGTCTACAAGGGAGAAGGTGGCGAGTTTAAAATCCGGGATGACGACATGGTAGTATATAGGAAAATGATTTGTGTTCCCAAGAATGATGATATTCGAAGGGCGATAGTTGAAGAGGCACACTCATCAGCTTATGCGATGCATCCGGGGAGTACAAAGATGTATCGGACCATCAAGGAGACTTATTGGTGGTCAGGGTTGAAATGGGAGATAGTCGAGTTTGTAGCTGTGCCAACAAGTCAAAACCAAGCATCAGAAGCCAGCTGGAGTCCTCCGACCTTTACCAATTCCCGAGTGGAAGTGGGAACATATCACCATGGACTTTGTGGTTGGTTTGCCACGCACTCCAAGCCGGCATGATGCCATTTGGGTGATTGTGGACCGACTCACCAAGTCAGCTCATTTCTTACCAATTCAGAATACGTACTCCTTAGAAAAATTGGCCAAACTCTACATTGATGAGATCGTGAGGCTCCACAGTGTTCTTGTATCTATTGTGTCAAACCGTGATCCAAGATTCACCTCATGATTTTGGTTTAAATTGTAAGAGTCCTTAGGGACTAAGTTGAAGTTTAACAAGACTTTTCATCCCCAAACTGATAGACAATCAGAGTGCACAATTCAAACCTTGGAGGATATGCTTAGAGCGTGTGTGATGGACTTCCAAGGTAGTTGGGATAAGTACCTTCCATTGATTGAGTTTGCATACAACAATAATTTTCAAGTTAGTATTGGGATGCTGCCTTATGAGACATTATACGAAAGGAAGTGTAAGACTCTAGTTTGTTGGGATGAGGTTGAAGAGTAGAAGATTGAAAGTGTGGCGTTGATTGAAGCTACCACGAAGAAAGTGAAGGCGATTCAAGCACGAATGAAGGCGGCTCAAGATAGACAGAAGAGCTACGCTGACTGAAGGAGAAGACCTTTGTAATTTGAGATCGGAGATATGGTCTTTTTGAAGATATCACCTTGGAAGGGTGTGATCCAATTTCGAAAACGGAAAAAATTAAATTATCGATATATTGATCCTTTCAAGATCCTTGAGAGGATAGAAAAAGTGGTTTATCGGTTTGAGTTACCTCCAGATTTGGAAAAAATTTCATAATGTATTCCATGTATCAATACTAAAGAAGTATTTATCGAATCCTTCACATGTTCTAGAGACTCCACCGGTCGAATTAAGAGAAGACTTGAGTTTCAAAGTTCAACCTATCGTTATTATTGATCGCCAAATCAAAAGGTTGTGGAACAGACAAGTCCCTATAGTAAAAGTTCAATGGAAAAGCAATCGGGTGGAAGAAGAGACTCGGGAATCTGAAGACACTATGAGAAAACAATACCCTCATCTCTTTTAGGTAAGATTTTATCTTTAAATTTTGATAACAAAATTTATTTTTAGGGGATTAGAAATTATAATAACAAAATAAAATAAAATAAAATAAAATATATATAAAACAAAAAGGGGCTGGCCCCACCACCTCCCCCCCCACTTTTCTTTTCTTCTTTTTCTCTTTCTTTTCTTCTTCTTCTCTTCTTCTTTTTCCTCGCCTGCTGCTACCCGAAGCTGCTTCTTACGTCTCCCTCTCCCTCTTGGCTACCTCTCTTCTCTCCCTCTAAATTTGATCAAATTTCCCCAAACACCTATATATTTGAACCCCAAATGCTCCAACAAATCCCTAAAAGGTTGAATCTAGAGAGAGAACTCAAGATTTTCAAGAGAGTGAAAAACCTAGGGTTTTGTAGTGGTTCAACTAGGGGTGAAATTTGAGATCCCCATAGAGGTAAATTTACTCTCTTAACCTATATTTGTACTATTTTTACATGAAATTGTAATTTATGTTGTGATTTGAGATTTTTGTAAAGATAGAAAGTTAGAGTTTTGGCCTTGGATGAAAATTAAGGCTTCTCTAGGGGTAATTTTGCTCTTTCAACCTAGATTTATATTTTTCTAGTATGAATTTGAATTATTAAGTTGAAATTTGAAGAATAAAGTTTGGGGGTTTAGGTTTAGGATTTATATAATGTTAAAAATTAAAGGAAATATTGAATGAAAAATTGTTTCTCTAGATTTATGATATCTAATAGAAGGATTTGAACATGAATTTGATGAAGTTGGAAATTTAGGGTCAGGAAAAATTAGGAAAAAATTAATTAAGTCCAAATTTGGTTTAAGATTGATAGTGAAACGGTGTTTATTGTCTTAGGTTGTGATAATTAAAAGTTAAGAGGAATTAATTTAATCTTAAATTGTGGATTGGAAGTATTAATCCTCCCAAGAGGTGAGTTGATTTTATATTATGTTTTAAATAAGTAAAATTATTTTACTTGATTTTTTTAAAAATAATTTTAAAATGAAATTTGAAATGTTTTGTGTGTGTGGAATGTCCGTATATATAAATTTGATATTATTATGTATCTAAATTATTGTAAATGATTAATATGTCATATTTTATGTGATGCATTGATTATGATTTGACTTGAGAATTCGTTAAATTAAATGTTGACACATTTGTTGCATTGGTTGAATATAAAATGATATATTATTGGCTTGGGGTATGAGTCTGAACCCCTATTAGTGGCTATAGTCATTCCCTACTACAGTGTGGCTCGACGGGGCAAAGTGGTTAGGGTTTTGGTTAGGGTTTTTATTAGACAGAGAGGTTGGTCGTGTCTGGGAGATGTCTCTTTTGTCCCATCGGGTTAACTTGGTTGCAATGTCAGGGAGGTCTCGAGCCAACGTTAAGGTTAAGGGCATTTGATAAATGTAAAATGTATGAAAACCCCTTAGTGGATTTGCCCTTGGTTGCGATAGACCATTGTCGAGCAAAATGTTTTAGCATTCCCCTGTATTTATTGAAAATATTGTTATGACTTGGATGCATAAAACTTTGTTTTTATTGTGCTATCTGGATTTAGCTAGATAATCTTGATATTTATCAGAATATTTATAAAATTGAATACGATGAGAATGATTTTTTTTTTGAATATTATTTGATATATCCACACTCACCCCTCATTCATTGTATAACATCTTATTTCACTCAGTAGGTATTGTTTATAGTCATTCCTCTCATTTCATTTTTACAGAGGACTCTTAATTTGGAGGTTAGCCTTTCTTTTAAGCCGAATCGAAGATAATTCGAAAACTATTTCGGGCATCGTTTTCTTTGGGTTATGTTTTGAGGTATTAATGGATCTTTTGAAGGCATTGGTTGTAATCATTTTGGAAAACTATCTTAAATACTATTCTTGTTGATTTTGAACTTCGAATTTCATTTGATTTGAGGACATATTTGACTTTCGAAATGTTTATTTGAGAAATTACTTTTGTTGGATTTGATCTGGAACCCTTGAGTAGGGACTTACTTTATTTCTGATGCATGTGATTGAATATAGATGGCTGAGTTGGTTTTGTGCATGCATTTGAATGGGGATGGACCGGGTTGGTCCTTTGATTGTATGTAATGCATGTTGATTTACTTGAAATTATTGAAATATGTTTTAAAATTGATAGATATTGATGAATGCTTTGCGATACTTTGGGTATGGGTTAAGTTAACCCGTATTCTGAGATAACACGACAGTTGTCGCATCCTCGATCTGTGGGTAGGGGCGTGACAGATTGAGTCAAAGAGCAGAATGGTTAATGGAAAATTTTCCCCTGCTGAAAGTTCATTGTAAAGCAAGCACATTTAATCTGAAGAATAAGTTGACACAGGCCGTTCAAAACACAAGTGACCACAAGAGCAAATTAATCATGCATCCTAAAACTACCCAAAATTATCGTGAATCCTTGTGTGTTTGTGTGTTTTCTTTCTTTCTTTTTTTATTATTATTATTATTATTGGAGTTTGGTTTGAGAGCCTAGAGGCCCAAATGAGTAGGGATGACAATATCAAATTCGATTCGATTAATATCTGAAAAATCTGATTCGACAAATCAGGTTTTTTTCCTAAAAAATGGGGTTAGGTTTGCATTAGATTTGGCTTTTAATATTAAAGTAGTCGAGTCAGTTTAGATACGGATTTAAATTATAAATAATTCGATCTAATCCAATCTATTAATAATTTATAATAAAATAAAATTTTATTTTAATATAATATTATTAAATATAATAAAAAGATTTTTAAAATTTGTTATAATTTGTAAATTTGATTTTTATTTTGAACAAATATTACTAAATTAGAAAAGAAGGTATTAGGCGATGGTTTAAGTCGGGTATGAATCGGGTACAAGTCGGTTTAAGATTGAATCAGATCGGATTGGTTTTTTAAAAATATGTAATATATCGGGTCAGATTGGACTTTTAGAAAAATCCGTAGGGTCGGATATGATTTTTTGTTTTTTAATCTGAATTAAATTAGAATCGAATATGGATATTATAGTTAAGATTCAGTGTCAAATATGGTGTTAACATGAGCCAAATTATAATCAATCCATTGCCATCCCTACATATGAGAGACGAATATGGTGTTAACATGAGCCAACTATAATCAATCCATTGCCATCTCTACACATGAGAAACAAATAGGAAGGGAAATGATAATTTGTGAGACATCAATACATAATGATAATAAAGAATAATAAAGAGAGATATGGTACGATAGAATTATGGGTAATTTATAACTTACCCAACAAAAAAGCGCAAGGCTGGCTGCTTCGGGTCCAAATTCAACAGTGCACCTCCATTGTCTTTTAAAATTGAACCTAGAATCTCTTTCAAGAGATCAGGTAACTGGGCAAATAACCATAGCACTCCAAGGTACTTAAGAATGCCCCTTGGGACCTTTCTAAGAGCCACAAGAGGAACCCATCCACCTCCATAACCTCCATCATCTCCAAGGCCAATTATGGCTGTATTAAGTTCCCCTCCCACATGAGCAGGTACACCAGCACTAGGGGATCTCCGCAAAGGCAACCCTGCACCCATGGCAGACATATTTGAATCCACAATGGCAGTAGCCACACGATTTGTTCCATTAAGTTGGTTTCCTTGCCTAGGCATCCAAGTAGGATTTTGGAGGTTAACCCTGTTCCCATTGGCAGAAGTGAACTGTGAACCCGTACTTGGGTTTGGATTGTTCGAGTTTGTGATTCCAACTGATTGTTGACCACCAGCATAATTAGGCTCTATGCCATTGAATTCCTGAGCAACATGCTCCATAATGAAAGGGCGGAACTGAGGACATGGCAATGATCCTCCAACTGAACGTCCTGCCTTTGGAGGTGTTGCCGGTCGCAACCAAATCTGGTCTCCAGCATAGCAGCGCATGTCAACAGCAAAATCCTTGCGATATATGATCTTTATCCAGTAGGGACCTCGTAACACTACAGAAACATCTATTGGCAACAATGAGCTTGGAACAATGCCAGGTCCACCTCGCCCAGCAGCAGCCAACATTGCGCTGCCATGAAGATTATGATTAGCAAGAGGCCCAGCAGTTGTAGGTGATGCATTATTCCCTATTTGGCCAGACGCCGTGTTTATAGTTGAGGTTGAATTGCTCAGAAGACCTTGGCCTGATACATGGCCACCCTGTTTTGGAATAGAAGGGATGGTTGCTGCAACACTTGGGGGCCCAGAAATAGGTCCAGCCCGTGCAGGTCGCGTGGCAGCAGCAAGGGCATGCAAGGGCCCTACAGTAAGCCTAATACAGTCCACAAGGGATGCAACTTCAGTTCCATTAATGAAATCTTCTAGAAACTGCATGCAAAAGAATTGTGTAAGCAAAATATCTATTGTTTCTTGTTGAAATATGTTCAAACTGAAAGGCTTGAACTACATATATCATCCCCCCCCCCCCAACACCAAACAAAAACAACAAAACAAAGGAGAGACAGCCAAGGAAAAAGAAAAACTGCAAAACTTAAAACATCTATGGCCCAATCAAGAAAAGGCCTTTCTAGGGTGACCAAAGATCAAATACTATCATATCCCATGAACATTTTTCCCTTTCTTTATATCATTTTTGGTTATTAAATGAGACTTGGACTTTTTGGCCAACTTTTAGAATGTTGAGTTCAGAACCAGTTGGCTATCATCATTTAGAAATTCCAAGTAGTCCTGAACATTTATGGGACTTAGTAAAGCCAAGTCACGTTATTTCCCTAGAAGAAGAGGCAATAAAATAAATAGAATATAATATTGCTTTTTTTTTGGAGCTTCAAGTTTTCTTCCTAGAAAGGAACAATGAAGAACTAAGTACTCTCTAGGCATGATTAATCAAAGAACAGATGGCTTATGGTTATTTCCTTTGAAGATGATAGAAGTAAGAATTTTTAGCGTAAATCAGAGGTAGCAACAAAATTGTTCTAAAAAAAAGAGTAACTGCCTGACGAAATCAATTTCAATTCCAATCTTAAATACATAATAAAATTAAGTCCAAAAAAATACTTGTGGCCGTTTTAGGTTCTTTCACAAAATCTATCGAGCAAGATTATACAATATTTGGTTTTGGATGCACAAAAAGCTTGATAATTTAGAAAGATGAATGTGAACGCATTATAAAGAACTAACTTGTCTAAGATTGATAGGGATAAATTTAGTGTGATATTTGTACTTTGTTTTTTATTATTTTTGAATAAATATTGCACCAATTTGAGGTATTTGATGTGTTACATTTGATGAAGGACATTCATGAAGGAAATTGGAGAATTTGAGCTAAATTGGTGACATTGAATGCAATAAAAGAATTTGGACAGAACTACTCAATCGTTAGTACGTGAGCACGCCAATTTCAAAGAAATCGGACGAAAATTGAGAACGTTGAATGTTGAAAATTCTTTTGCTTTAATTGGATTTTGAGAATTTAGAAATTTTTAATATTTTTTATAATTTTTATTTAACCTTTGAGTTGTAAAAAAAAATTAGAAATTCTCCTTCTTTTAGACTAGAGAATCTTTATCGAGTTCTCAGAATTACCGGATCGATATACCTCCAAAACGAAGAACCATAACTACATCAAAGGCTGTATCCGTCATGGATGGCCATACTGCTACCTCCATTGATGCAGCCCTTCTTGTGGCACCTACTCGCTATATTAACAATCTTTCTGCTCATACTCAACCTCTTTACTAAGAGCAGGTCCCACAACCTATGCCTCAGGAATGCCCAACTATGGCTCCTGTGCTAGTGCCCCAAGAACAAGTTAGTCAACCTCAGATAAACAGGTTAGAGTCCAAAATCCAATACATGAGCAAACAATTGGAAGGTCTTAGTTATGCTGTGAGGACCGAGGGCTAGTCCTCTTCAAAAGGATAGGGACAAGCATACCTATGAAGGTTCATGCCTCGATTGAATCTTGAACCATCGATAATATCTTGTCAGGATCCTGATGATCAGAGAAAACAAATCGAACAACTTGTTGTAGACGAGCTCAAGCGGGTGAACGCCAGAAGAAATGATCTACCTTATACCCTTCAGCCATGTCACCTTTCGATCTAGAGATTTCCTTAGAACCGGTACCTCAGGATATACTTTTGCCTCCTATGGAGAGATACGATGGAACAACCGACCCTCGTGATCACACATGTAATACCGGAAACTCGACGTCAAATATTTTGTAAACATTCCTATAATAAAGTAGAAAATTTTTGAATTTATATTGATTTTCGATTTTGGGGTATTAAATCAAAATTTTAAGTATATTTTAAATCACCGTATTCGCGAATAGTAATAAATCCCGTTTTATGAAAAATTTAAATTTTAGGAAGAAGGGGGGTGAATTTGTATATATATATAATTGTTTATATATTTAAATATATATTAATTTAAAAAAAAAAAAGAAAGGAGAAGATGTTGCGTTTCAGGATGAAACGCAGCACTTCCCCCAAATCCATTAAGGGTTAGAAAACCCTAATTGGATTTTCTTTCTCTCCCTCTCCTCCTCTCCTTCGACCGAACATCTCTCCCTCCCTTATCTCCATCGCCTCTCCGCCCTCTCCTCTGTCGTGACACCGCCTTCAACCACCGAACACCACCACCGCCATCACCTCCTCGTCCCTTTCTCTCTCTATCCCTCCCGCTGTTACACTTCTCTCCTTCGTTCTCTCTCTCTTTCCCCCTTCGAGTTCTCTCTGCCTCTCGGATCCCTCTCATTCTCCCACGATCTCTCTATTTCCACTCTCTTTCTCTTTCTCCCTCTCTATTCCCTTTATTCTCTCCCTTTCCCGTGCAGACAGAGAGCGCTCACTCTCTTCTCCCTCCTTCGCGCGCGACGAAATTCCCTCTCCCTCTGTTCGCTCGCGTCCCTGTTTCTCGTCAGCTACGAACATTTCTGTGATCCTTGCAGAAACCCCAACAGCAGGAAGCCTTCAAAACCCTAGGCCGAATCTACTGACTCCACTTTCTGCGTAGGTAAGGATGAATTAGGTCTTGGGTTTCGATATTTTTAGTGATTTAGCTAAATTATTGAAATTTTAGTTCGAATCGAACACATTGCAGGTTTGGACTGAAATGAATGACACAGGGAGGCTAAGTCCGTGAACTGCGAATACCTTAGGTGAGGAAATTCGTACCCTTTTGATCAAGTGAACGAAATTTAGGGTGAAGAGATCTGTATATGTTTAGAATGCACGTTATATTCGATTAGAATGTATTTTCTGACAATTTATATGTGATTATTAAGGTTAAGTATATGATTTTATATGAACTAGACTGTTTGATACGAAAGAAGCATGTTAGAGGATGATAGAATCATGTTAGGTTGTTTAAATAGCTTTCCTTAGAGTTCGAGTCGAAATATGCATGAAAAAAACATTAAAATTTTGGGGTTGGAATGAAATGTTATGTAGAATGATATAGGCAATTTAAATGCGATCTCCGTATCATGAAGTTAGACCTTTACATCTTGAGAATGACGTATAGTTTGAAACGTTTAAATGAAAATTGAAAAGTTTATGATTTTTCGAAGAATTTCTACTTAGTAGGAAACTAATTACTCATGCTTATTTTAGACTTTGAGTGGTCTTTTAGTTTGAATTAGATTCAACTTTGATCATGTTATTGGTCTATAAATGAAATGCAAGTGATGGCATTAGAGTGTACCTTTATGAGATTTTGAAGGAATTAGGAATTGTACAAAAATAGGGAAAATTGATGAACCCTAAAAATAAATTGAAATTGATGATATAATTGTGATTTTGTATTTAGGAAAGATCAGTTGAGGATCGAAATAAGGTTTCATTGGGGAAAGTGTGGAAATAGAGAGTGAATATCCTCTCTAGTGGTGAGTGGACGGTTCATTGTGTTCGTAAATAAGAAACCTGTTTTAAAATTGCTTTGAAAAATGATTTTGAAAGATTTTTACATGTTTTATATAAATTGTTTTGTGATTGTGGGCTGTCTGAACTGGATTGTGAAATACGAATGCATCCATTGTATTTATAAATGCTTTTGTGCCATGTGCTATTTAATATTGCTCCTTGAACTGCTTTGGCATGAAATTGTGGATTATTTGTTGAAAATCATGGCACATTGTTAAGAAATGGATTGAAAGAGAAATGAAGGATGTCGTAGATGACTATAGTCATATTCCCACCACGGAGCGACCCGACGGGGTGACGTGGGTTGGGGTTTGGATGTGCGGGGGAGTTTGACGTCCCTCCCTCTGTCGAAGTCGTGCTATATCTGGTGCACCCCGGTGAGGCACGAGCCAACGCCAAGGAAGGGGGTATGTTTTGAGACATTGGATAGAAAAACCCTTGGCGGGCTTTCGTCTGGGTTTGACCGCCCTAAGACGGAAGCGTTTTTCGATGGAACCCTAGGATTTTCTGAAAGGGTAATTGTTATGGATGCATATTTATGAAATGTGATTTATTGAAATGATTTTATGTATATGAAATGATTTATGAGATATGTTTTGACGCCCCACATTCACCCTTGTTTATGAACACAATTGCACAATTGCACTCCACTCACTGAGTATTCCCCAATACTCACCCCCCTCTCTCCACCTTTTTCAGAGGAGACTTAGTTGGGAGACTACTCGACGGAGCTTGCGAAGTATTTTTGCAGACTATATAGGTATTTGGCACATGCAGGGTTACTTTTGGAGATTTATAGCTCTCAAACCATCGAAAGGGAAGTCTGTACATCTCATGTCGTGCAGATTTTATTGATACCGGCCGAGTTGTTGGCAAGTATTGATAAAATCCGATGATTTTTGATTTGTTTTTATTTATTTTGATTTCTCTAGTTTTGGAAAACTGTTTATATTTGTACTGGGACATTTGGACTGTAAATCTTAATTTCGTTGCTTTTTCTTTGATTTTATGAAGTTCTGTACAACTCATACCATTAGGATTTTACCGATACTGGCTTGTTTTCCTCGGGTAAGTGTTGATAAAATCCAACGGCTATGTTTTGAGACTTCTTGTTTGTTAAATGCTTTCTGAGTGGCCAGGATGGTCACATCGCATGCGTGCATGTACAGGTTCCCACTCCCTATTGTGTGTTGCTGTGTACTTGTGCATGTACAGGTTCCCACTCCCCGATGTGTGCTAATGTATGATTGCATGTACAGGATCCCACTCCCCAATATGTGTCAATGTGTGTGTTTGTACGTCCAGGAATGAGCCGGATGGGCTCCTTACATGTGTAATGATTTTGTGATTTCTTGTTTTTGAAGAGTTTTATGCTTTTGACAATTTATTGTGAATTTGATAGCCTTACGGAGTCCCGGTAGATGGGGAGGTTTTTCCCATGTACCGAGACGACGCGGCGGTTGTCGCATGGTCGATCCGAGGATCGGGGCGTGACAACACAGCTCACTTCATAACGGTGATAATTTCAAGAGACATGACGGAAGCTTCTATGTGCAAACATTTTCCTACCATCCTTAAGGGTAATACACTAATATGGTTCAACTCGCTTCCACTACTTAGCATCCGGAGTTTCTCTCAGCTTCGTCAGTAGTTCGAATCACACTTCATAATCAGCTGAAAAGCCAAAAGGAAGTCTACCTTGTTGTTGTTGTAGTAGTAGAAGGATGACGACCCTTTAAGAGATGTCATAGAAAAATTCAAGGCCGAAATGATGAAGGTTTCAGTTTTAGATCATTCTATTGTGCTGGTTGCGCTTCTTACTAGATGCTCTCATCAGGCATGAAGACGTCAATCACAAAGAATCCCCCTCCACCATCCAGGAGTTCTATACTCGTGCTAAGAAATATATCAAAGCTAAAACATTTAAACGATGGAAGAATTGATCATCTTGAAAAGAGTGTAGCCGATTGTCTTAGCAACTGACACCCGAAGAGAATTGATCGGCTCTTCACGCCAATGAAAGTTCAACACTTACACCCCTCTAAGCGAGGCCCCCAGCCAGATCTTATTTCAAATTAGAAACAAATTGTATGTAAGGTAGCCACCTCGTCGGATCGAAGATGATCCGAAAAAGGACGAATCAAAATACTACCACTGCCACCAGGACTACGGACATACGACTGACGACTGCAAAAGGCTTAAAGATGAATTGGAATTCTTAGTCCGAAGTGAAAAGCAACAAAAATTCATTAGTATGGAAAGGAAAAACATACATTCTCCTGATCGGTATGGTCCACCACGAGAAAACGAACTGAGCAACCCAATGGTCGGTAAACCATCACACTATAGACAGGATGAAGTGATCCTCCAGATCCAAAACCCACAACTCCTGCACGAGCCCTACATTCTAACTTGCGTCTTTCCGGATTATGACCCAGCATTCTCTGCCTCCTTTCTTAAGTAAAATCTAATGCCTTTTCCTTTGCAGGTGTTCTTTATCTAGCAGATAACTCTCTTTGTATTCACATTCAGTCTATTCAATATTGATTTTTGTTCATGATAAAAAACGATTGCATGCCGAATGGGTTACTGTCGTCCCGTCCTACCGAAGGGATTAATTTTCCCAAATGGGCCTCTATCGTCCTGTCCTACCGAAGGGATCTATCTCTCTGAATGGGACTCTGTTGACTCGTCCTACCGAAGGGATCTATCCCCCCAAATGAGTTTCTGTCATCCCGTTTTATAAGAAATATCAAAGTCCTCAAACGAACTGACAGCGCCTCGATCCACCGATGGAATCTATTCGTCCAAATGAATCTGTGTTGTCTTGATCGGACCCATATTGCCCTAATCTGCTGATGGGAATCCCACATCCCAAGCAAACTGATGTCGCATCAGTTGGGTCTTCCGCATCGAAGCACCGTTATCTAAGTCTTCAGAGCGACATATGAAACCTGATACCCAGTATGATCAAGGCTCAATCAAACTGTCGTTCTAATAGTAGCGATGCACTCTCAGATAAATTAGCAATATGCCATAACCAATTAACTTAAGAAATCATTAACAAGATACATCATGAATATACTAAGAAAAGGGCATATTCTATTGAAAAATGAACTTTTACAAAAAGACAAATACATCAACCGAGAAAAAGCCTTCCAAAAGGAAATACGAAATCATACTGAAAAAGGGAGGAGGAAGTGCTAAGATCTCTCGAGAAGAGGACTCCACAACCGTTCGAATTGTAGTTGGCCTGATGGGGCCTTGGCTTATTACCGTCTGCTCAACCATCCCCTCCAAAGGGGACAAAGCCTCATATATCCAAACTTCATGAGTTATTGCCTTAGCACACCTGAATCTTTCTAGTAGCTTGTGTTGGGATTGCTTGAGGGCTAGATCAGACTCTTCAAGATGTGATATCCTTTGCTCAACTTCCCGAAGGGGCTATTCCCACAACTGTACCAATGTTTCCGCGGTTATCAAGCTACCAATGTGAATACACCGTTCGGATTCCAATTCTTCGCATCGCTTTTCTACCGATGCTAACTTCTCTCCCAAAAAGACTGATCTGCTGATCCTTCTCAGCGAGCATGATACTAGAGGTGCTCTTAGCCTGGACATTTCTCTCTTCCAAAGTGTCCTGTAATGTTAGGATCTGATTCCTCAAAAGATTGACTTGCTTTTCTGACTGCTTTCTCCATTGTCTCTGTAGTTCCACCAAAGCTGTACTTTGAGGAAAAAATTACACAAGTTAATCAAAGTAAAGAACTAAATAGGATAAACTCCAGTTAGAACAGTACTATCAAACAAAAAGACTAAAGGGCCTCGTCCACCCACTCGAGAGATGCCTTAAGTAATTCCAAGTCGGGATCTCGAAAGTCAAACCACTCAGTTAGTCGAAACGTCCCTTCAACATTGACGCAATCAAATCTTTGACCCAACATGTAGACAGCAATGGATCCTCCCTCTTGCCTATCTTTTTAGAGATCGAAAGGACTGTTGGAAACAAATAATGGGAGTCCCTCTTCCTCTGTTCTTTCGCAAGGAGGGCTCCACGGTTCTATAAGAGACTGAACAGATGTCTCACCTATATATGCAATAGGAACATGAGACCCCACTGAGGAGCCCCCTTTTAATGATGTGGTCACGTCCACGAGCGCCTTTGCTTCCGGAGTTTCTTCTATCGGGATACTCTCTTCGACACCCTCTGTCGAGGAAGACATACTAAGAAGTCAAACACTCACTCCCTCCATCTCTATTCTTACGGACACAGAACGTCTCGACATAGCGGGGGACATATGCCCTTTAGTTTGCCCATGATCACCTCTTTCCTCTGAACGCCTCAACAAGACTGGAAATATGTGCTCCTCGGCCCCTTTGCAGGACTCCTCTTCTTCAGGAGACTCAAACACCTGGATTTTTCTTTTTTTCGACTTCAATGGCCCCCACTTAGGAGGCCCTTTAGCGCACTCACGTGACCTCTTAGCATTTGGCCTCACTTTCTTATCGGTTGAAATCGTATCCAAGATGGAGCGCTTCACTAACTTTAAATCATTGACCAATTCTTTCTCCTCTGATTTAGCAAGATAGGCCTGATGATTTCCCTTCTCTCATCAATCAATATGCCTACCAAAAGTAACATTTAGTCATTCACCAGTGAGTCCACCCAAATATTTCGATGAGTAGACTTATAATAACACCTGATAGATCTGAAAAACTGAGAATAACGAGTGGGACGTAGAGGCTTTCCCTTTAGCAATAGTTCATACTCTGTATTCAGCAATGCAGGCAGAAAGTCCCTATTCAGGAACCTCATGAGGAAATACTTTTGCACCCAGAACTTATCTTTTGATTCACTGTAGTAAAACTTCTTTTGATTCAAGAACCTCACGAGTTTATAGCTGATACCAACCGTAGATAGAACCTTGATCCTTACATCGTGTTAGTGAAAAAATGATTACTAAAATCTCCACATCAAAACGAAGGTGACAAAACCCTAGCAAGGAAATTATCATAGCCATAAAATGCCATACATTAAGAATGGGCAATGTGGAGTAGATCTTCTAATATTGTATCACCTCAGCAAGGGGGCCCGTAGATGGGATCTTCGCTCTATACTTCACGACCAACCTGTATATGGGGACACAACCGTCTGATACTCTATTCACTCTATCTCTGTCAGTGGGTATACAAAATCACCTTCCAGAGGCATAGCTGACCGTATTTCATTAAACTCCTCCTTCGTCATCATCCTTTGAACTTCGCTAATGCTTTGATAAGAAGAAAAAGATTCCTTCAACATCTTTAGCAAAACTTTCACCAAACAAGAGAATTGTTTGTAGACGAAGATGAAAAGTACGTAATACGTCTAGGCACATGGCTTTTAAAGGACCACTAAAGACGATTCACGAAAATTGAAAGGACACTTGTTGCATTAAAAGTTTGACACCTTTTCGGTAAAGTCATCACTCATGGCTCCTTTCTCACGAAACGACATCATGAGTTGGGGGCAAATGATGGGACCCTTTTCAAAAGGCTCAATAGTCATCATAAGACCCATGATACAGGAAAGGTATTTAGGGATGAAATGAAAAGTATAAAAAATTTGGAATATGAAGATTTTGATAGAAAATAATAGCCACCACTCTAAAAATAACGTAAGTTTCACTATTTTAGAGATACAGGACTGAAAGATAATCTCCATTCAATGGGATTTACCCCAAAGATACAGAGATTTAGAACACTCAAAAGACATGTGGCTTTATTTCTCAATGAATACTAAACATCCAAAACCAGGACTACATACAGGAGAGGTTTGGAACCATTCCATTCTCCAAGAATTGGAGAAAATAAAAAGTAAAAAATAATAATAAAATAAAATAAAATAAATAAACTTATTGCATCTATGAATGTCGACATAAAAAGTCACATAGGAGTCAAAGATGTCAACATATGCATAAACCTTGAAGGGCTTTCCACATTCCACGTTCCTTACTCTTTATTATGAAACATCTAACACTTTTTTTTTTTAATGGAAGACACTCCTGTGTCATGCTCCCCTCAGTGAAAAGACTTGCTCCTAATTCTTCAATAGTTTCCTCTCCATGGTAAGGGATTAAGTCAGACACATTGAAAGTATTAGAAATGCCATACTTATCCGGAAGTTCAATTTGATAAGCATTTTCTCCGATACGCTTCAGAATTTTGAATGGGCCATCTGCCCTAGGTTGAAGTTTAGCATATTTTCCTTTAGGGAATCTCTCCTTGCGGAGGTATATCCAAACCAAATCACCCTCCTTAAACTCAACAAACTTACGATGTTTGTTTGCTTGAGTTTGATACTTTTCATTCTGCCTCTCTCTTTTTGAAAGAATTTGTTCATGAAGCCTTTTTATCTCCTTGGCTCTCTCTCCTACATCCATGCTGAAATTGCTAGAAGTAGGAAGTGGAACAAGATCCAGGGGACTTGTTGGATTTTTGCCATAAACAACTTCAAATGGACTATAGCCAGTTGTTTGACTTTTTGATTGATTATACTCAAACTCCACTTGAGGCAAAATTAAATCCCATTGCCTAATGTTCTTCCCAACAAAGCTTTGAAGAAGATTTCCCAAAACTCTGTATATGACTTCTGTTTGACCATCTATTTGTGGGTGATTAGTAGAGCTAAACCAAAGCTTCGTGCCAAGTTTCCTCCAAAGCATACGCCAAAAGTGACTCAAAAATTTGATATCATGATCAGAAGTTATAGGTTTTGGAACCCCATGAAGTTTAACAACTTCACAAAAATATTAATCAGCCACATGAGTTGCATCAAGAGTTTTGCCGTAAGGAATAAAGTGAGCCATTTTTGAAAATCTGTTTACTACCACCATAATGGAATCCTTGCTTCTTTGAGTTCTTGGCAAACCCAAAACAAAATCCTTGCTTACATGTTCCCATGGCTCGTCAGCTACTGGAAGAAGAGTGTATAAGCCTATATTTTGACCATGAGTTTTGGCTATATGGCAGGTTTTGCACCACCTAATATGCCTGATGACATCACGTTCCATCCTTGGCCAATAAAAATTTTGCTTAAGTATAGCAAAAGTCTTATCTCTTCCAAAATATCCTACAAGACCACCACTATGAGCTTCAAAAAGAATACTCTCCCTTAGTGAACATTCAGGAATACAAAGTTGATTTCCTTTAAATAGAAACCCATCTTGCAAGAAAAATTGTTGGGTTGCTTCCTCATTTACTTCTTCCCAAATTTTCCCAAAACAAGGATAATTTTCATAGAGCTCTTTTATAACATCAAATCCAACCACCTTGACTTGCATACAAGAGAATAGGTGGTTTCTTCTGCTCAAAGCATAGCTACAACATTTTGAATTCCAAACTTATGCTTCAAAACAAAATTATAAGCTTGAAGAAATTCCACCCAAGAGGCATTCCTACTATTGAGCTTCTGCTGGCTATGAAGAAATTTCAAAGCCTTATGATCAGAAAATAATACAAATGGTTTGGGCAATAAATATTGACTCCAATGCCTTAATGCATGAACAATAGCATAAAACTCTTTGTCATAAGTGGAGTACTTTCTGCGTGACTCGTTTAATTTTTCATTGAAAAAGGCAATTAGTTTTCTTTCTTGACTAAGCACAGCACCAATTCCCACATTAGAAGCATCACATTCAACTTCAAAGAGCTTGTTAAAATCTGGAAGTGAGAGAATAAGAGCACTAGTTACCTTTTGCTTAATGAGGTCAAAACTCTTTTGTGCTTGTGGAATCCACTTGAAATTTCCCCCTTTAGACATTCAGTAATGGGAGCAATTAAACTATTAAAATTTTTGATAAAGTGCCTATAGAAAAAAGCAAGGCCATGAAAACTTCGAATATCATGGAGAGAATATGGAGTAGGCTAACTAAGAATTGCTTCCACCTTTTTGGGATCCATTAGCACTCCTTCTTCAGACACAATATAGCCCATGAAAACAAGGCTTTTGGTGAAAAACTAACACTTTTTTAAGTTGCCATAATTTTTTTGCTCCCTTAGGATTTGAAACACTTTACAGAGATGCTCTAGATGTTGATTTGCCTCCTTGTTGTAGACAAGAATATCATCAAAATATACAACAACAAATTTGCCATTGTATGGTTTAAACATATGGTTCATTAGGCGCATAAAAGTACTAGGGGCATTTGAAAGACCAAAAGGCATAACCTTCCATTTATAAAGACCATCTCTTGTTTTGAAGGTAGTTTTCCATTCATCTCCTAGTCGCATTTTGATTTGATGATAGCCATTCTTGAGATCTATTTTGGAAAAAACAAAAGCACCATGTAATTGATCAAGTAAATCGTCAAGCCTGGGAATGGGAAATCTGTAGCTGATAGTGATTTTATTGACCGGCTTGCTATCAATACACATCCTCCATGACCTATCTTTTTTTGGAACAAAAAGGGCTGGCACAACACATGGACTCTTGCTCTCTTGGATCAGACCCTTTACTAACTGTTCATCTACTTGCCTTTATAACTCTCCATGTTTTGTAGGACTCATCCTATATGCAGGTTTATTTGGAATTATAGCACCAAGTATAAAATCAATACAGTGTTGAGTATCCCTCATAGGGGGAAGTCCTGTTGGAATTTACTCAAGAAAAACATCAAGAAAATCATCAAGTAGAGGTTACATAGTAAGGGGAATCATATTTTTACCTTCATCCTCATTAAGCACATCAATACCATGAGCAACATTTAAATCGGCAACAATTTCTTGAATTGTCAAATGAATTCCTTCTCCTTTACACAGTTTAGGAATTTTCTCAAGTTTTGAAGGGCGCAACACAATATTTTCACCATCTTTTAGAAAAGTATATATATTCTTGTACCCATCATGTAAAGTCTTCCTATCATATTGCCAAGGACGTCCAAGTAATAAATGACAAGCATGCATGGGTATAACATCATACTAGATTTTATCTTAATAATTTTTGTCAATGGAAAATGAAACAAGGCACCTTTTAATTACCTTTATTTCATGATCATTGTGTAGCCGTTTGAGCTTATATGGATGCGAATGTGTTTCTATTTTAAGTTGTAACTTGTCCACCATGATACTAGAGACAACATTTTCACATGCTCCACTGTCAATAATAACGTCACATACCTTTCCTTTAAAGTTGCATCTGGTATAGAATATACTGTGATAAAGCCATTCGTTCTTATCTCTGGAATAACACCCAAACTTGTTCGAACAACAAGCAAATCTCCATGATCTGTATAAGTGACGTCCTCCTCCTCTGAATTTTGTGAATCATCATTCTCCTCTTTAACTTCCTCAACAATGGTGAAGACCCTTCTATTTGGACACTCTGATGCAATGTGCCCATAGCCCTGACACTTAAAACATTTTTTTCCTGAATTAGTGTTAGAGTAATGGGGCTCTTTGCCTTCAGTAGAATTAGCAAACATTTTTTATGATGATGATTTCGAAGTAGTGGGTTTAGGAGATGAGGAACTCCCTTTATAAGAACTCCCATGTGGTGCTGCTTTGACTCCAGACTTTGAGGATGCCTTTTGTTGTTTTTATACAATCACAGCAAGCTTTTTAACATCTTTAAATGAATAGTATGGCTGCAATAGAACTACATTTCCAATCTCCTCATTTAGGCCACCCAAGTAGCGGGCTATAGTGTGCTCCTCTGGTTCAATAACATCACATTTCAGCAGTAACAACTCAAACTCAATGGTATATTCTTCCACAGACAAGTCAATTTGTCTCAAATTGTGAAGTTTGAGAAAATTATCTTGTCTGTAGTTTTCTGGAAGGAATCTCTTCTTCAATTCCTTCTTTATTTTCACCCACGTCTTGATTTTCCTTTTCCCTTCACGATCTCTTTGCTTCTTTAAATTTTTCCACCATAACGAAGCATATTTTTTAAGCTTAAGGGCCACCAATTTCACCTTGCGATCTTCTGGATAGTCTTTGAAATCAAAGACCCTCTCAACAGTATGCAATCAATCGAAAAATTCATCTGGTTCCAATTTTTCTTCAAATTATGGAATGTCTACTTTGACCTCTAGCCTTTGTTGTCTATTGTAATTCTTTGTGCCAATATAATGGCTGGAAGAATCACTACTGGAGTCACCCGAACTATGAGCCAGAGCAAAAGGATTAAGATCCTCATTATCAACTAAGGAAGTGCCTTCCACTTGGGTTTGATCTTGCTCAAAATATGCCTCAAGCTATTGGATTTGTCTTCTTAGCTCTTCAATCTCAATGTCACGAAGGTCTCTTTCATGGGCTGGAGCTTTATCAACTTTGGTTCTGCGAGCACGGTCACGACCTCCTACCATGGCTCTGATACCAAATTGATACAGGAAAGGTATTTAGGGACGAAATGAGAATTATATAAAATTTGGAAGATGAAGATCTTGATAAAAAATAATAGCCACCACTCTACAAATAACGTAAGTTTCACTACTTTAGAGATACAGGACTGAAAGATAATTTCACCACTTAATGGGATTTACCGCAGAGATACAAAGATTTAGAACACTCAAAAGATATATAGCTTTATTTCTCAATGAATAGGAGAGGTTTGGAACCATTCCGTTCTCCAAGAATGGGAGCAAATAAAAATTCAGTAATAATAATAAAATAAAATAAAATAGATGCACTTATTGCATTCATGAATGCCGACATAGAAAGTCACATAGGAGTCAAAGATGTCGATATTTGCATGAATCTTGAAGGGCTTTCCACATCCCACGTCCCTTGCTCTTTATTATGAAACATCCAGCACTTTTTTTTTTAATGGAAGACACTCTTGGGTTAACCCATGATTCAATATATTCAATACGCTTAAACATAAAATGGATTATGTCGTTTCGCTTTACCAATGAGATCTATCTCCCCGAACAGACCTACGTTACGCCGACCCTCCAAAGGACTCTAACTTCATGGTATCCTACTCGCTACTCGGCTAACCCTTAATTAGGTTTATACAACAAGTGCATTCAATAAGACTGAATGGCTGTCTCTCTCTCTCATTTGACCAATAACTACCGAATACTTAAGGAACGAACGCCTCAATCTCTAAAGAGTAACACTCAATACCATTGACTGAGATCCTTATTTTAGTATGAAACGTGTCTTCTGAGTAAGGAAGGAAACCCTCGAGAATCTAATCGATAAGAGAAAGAATCTCCCAATATAATCAAATTTCCTAAATGATAACGATTTCAAATCTTTGATATTTGAGATCCGAAATTCTCGGATCTTTTCATAAGGAAACTAGGGTTATAACGTCTCGAGATCATACGACTCTAGAGAGAGATCATATAAAAGTCTTCTATAGATCGCAACGAGGTAAATTCTCAGAACTCGATACAAAAACACACAAAAATTATAGGGGGTCCGTCCTCCCTTCCTTTTAGTCTATTTATCCTTTCGAAAACCGCTTTTTCTGACTTGAGCGTTGGAGTCTCCCCCGCCAGAATATCCTTCGATGGTCTTTTGTAGGTTTTAAGCCTCTTTATTGAGCATCTGTTCGAGTCAAAAGGAGTCGGATCTGTGGAGTCACATCCAACAAGTTTATTCCCAAGTTGAGGTTATAATTACATAAAATTCTCTACCTAACTTTATGTATCTTATACTTGATTTGTGTTACAGTGTAGTGATACGAATTCTACTTGATTTTACCTAATAAGTTCACACTGGGATATAAAAAAAAATTATATTATGAGAATTTCTTTTAGATTTGTGGTGATAATAAAGGGAGTTAGCTTTTGTTATTGTGCAATAGATATAAATGTATATATAGTGTGATTAGAGTTTGATGGTTCAAAAACTCCTCATTGTGCTACTTTTGCTTTTATACTAAATTATTCCTCGTAGTACGTGGTTTTTTTACTTGATTTGAAGTTTTTTTTTTGTTTTTTTGTTTTTTATGTAAATTTGTGTGTAATTTTTTTGTCATTCTCTCTTTTTTTAATTTATTTCGTAACAAATTGAATGTTGGTTTAGTTAAAGGTTTAAGGAACCAATTTGAGTTCATTTCTTTTAATTTTTTCTTTGGTGAGAAAGTGAATTGAGTTACAAAATGACAAAATGCTCTACTAAAGCCATATAAGCCTCCCAATTTTCGTTTAAATGGGAATTAATCCTAAGAGTTTTTAACTTAATTCAATTAGATTAAACTGACAAAAATATTTTTGATTTTGATATTGAAAGTTAAAACCAAACATTCTCTCGGCAAACTATCAATCAATAACGAAAATGAAAACATAGAGTCCTAGCCTAGTGATCACAACCCTCCTCCTTTAATCTGATGATTCCGAGTTCAAATCTTGATACAACAACAAAAAAAGAAAGCACAGACAAAAGCATAGGTTAAAATGATTTTAGCGACTTTATCACGCCCCGACTCTTAGATCAAGCATGCGACAACCATCATGTTATCTTGAAATACGGGCAAACCTAACCCGTACACCAAGATACCGCAAGACATTCATTTATATTCATTTATTTTCCAAAACAAACCAACAACTCCAAACAAGCCAACATGCATTCAAACACACAAACAAGGACCAACCCATTCCATCCCTGTTCAAACGCATGCACAAAGCCAACCCAACCATCCATAGTCCAATCACATGTACAAAACCAATCCGACAATCAATATCCAATCTCATGTACCAAAAATAAAATAGTCCCTACTCAAGGGATCCAAATCAAATCCAATAAAAATAATTCCCCAAATTAAACTTCCAAATTAAAAAAAAAAAGAAAGACAGAAGTTCTTAATACAAGTTGTACAAATTCCAATCAAAAATAAAAACGCATAAGTTAAAAGAGTTTTCAAGTAAGTTTATACAAAAATTTGTCTCAAAAGGGTCCAACTATCGATACCTTAAAAATCAGAGCAAAGTCTATGCCAAAAGGAGTCTTTGAAGGCAATCATTCCAAAGTCCGACGCTAAACAACTACGTGAATCAACTAAACTTCCTCTATAAAAATAAAATTAGGAGGGGTGAGTATAACTATATCCAATGAGTGTATAACATGTTATGATAATAAATTAGCGATAATTGTGGACATGTCAAAAATTTATTTCAAAATTCATATTATCATATTCATCGAAAACAAGGGCTTAAAATCAAATATCAAGTTATCCAAATAATGCTCAATAAACTATAGAGTACAAATGATATGCATCCAATCATGTTCATGTATTTTTCCAAAGCCATGGGGTTGCCAAAAATTAAAGTTCTCGACAATGGTCTACCGTGATGAAGGGCGAAACCGCCAAGAGTTTTCACATTATTTAGTCCACAAATACCCCAAATCTTGTCATTGGCGCGGGCCTCCCCTGGGATGCTACCAAGCTAGTCCCAAAGGATGATTTCAGAGGCACCTCTCGAGCGTAGCTATCTCCTAAGTCGTATAAACCTCCAACCACGTCGCCCCGTCGAACTCGCACCGTGAAAGGGAATGACTATAGTCATTAATCATGCATACAGCACCATTTCGCAATCATGACAACATATATCCAAATATGTCAACAATTATTCAATAAATTCTCAATATATAAATTCAATCAAGTCATATTCAATATAAATCGATAAACATGGCATATTATTTCCAATTCAACACGTGGATATATTTTTCGTTTTAAATTCCCTTTCGGGACACTCTATAATTATAAAACATTTTGAATATCAATTTTTAAAATATTTATGAAATCATTACAAAAATATTTTCTCACTTAAAATCATAAGTATGCATCTACTCATCTCTTGGAAGGGTAATCACTCACAATCCACAATCCAATTCAAGATAAATCCCTCCTAACCCTTCAATGTCTCAATCTAAGATAATAAACATAATTTCATCATTCAAATGTATGCCAATACTAGGGTCAATCAAAATTTCTCTCATTTGTCTCACAATTCAAATTTTCCTGCACAACTATGTTTTAGAAAAATTATCATATCTTGAACTACAAAACTTGGATTGAGGTGATTCAAATTGGTATTTAAAGCTACGATATAGGGCTATAACTTTTATGTTTATAACTAGACTCAATTCCAATCACAAAAAAAATACTCAAGTCTATGAATGTGTTAGACCTAAATTTATGACTTACATTTGTGCAGTTACCAAAGAATTGTCATAACTTTCATTACACATATTGGATTTAAGTGATTCTTGTCTAAAATTAAAGTTAAGACATAGATCTACAAATTTGATGTTTAACATCCAGCCTAATTTTGCCCAGAATACCTCCAAATTCCATGTTAAAATCACGACCAGAAACAGGGCAGGGAACAGAACAATTTTGTAGAATATGCTTTTTTGAAAAATCACCAAACATCTAATTCTCATCCAATCTATTCGAATCATATGTCATTTTAAAACTCTAGATGTCTAGTTTTAGCAAAAATAAACTTTACTCAATTTACTATTATACAGAGAAAGTTATGATAAAAAAAGTACAATAAGGTCAACCTATCCATTATAGAAATCCTAGTTTTCATGCTTGTTCTAATGTTACCAATACTCAATAGGCTAAATACTTGCATAATAATATAAATCTAAGTTGAGAAATATGATTTACGTCAAATGAAATCACCAATTTCGTCCCAAAGTTGAGCTACCACAAACCCTAATTTCTCTCTCTATACAAAAATCCCAAAAAAATTACATAAATTAATAACACAATTTTAAATAACTCAAATATGTATTAGTAAAATATTATTACCTTGATTTGAGATACCAATCTCTTCTAAGACCCAAAGAAAGGGCAGGGGAGTGGGAGAATAGAAGGTTTTTTTCTTTTTTCCTTTTGATTTTTTTTTTCTTTCTTTTTTGTTTTTTTTTCAAATTTTTTTTCCTTATTCGGTGTTTACAGGCTTCTAATGCATTGTCACACTTGCCACATTGGTGGAACATTTTAATATTAAAAGGTCACTTGCCCCAAAATTTTTGCAATGGAAACTCTACTAGTCCCGGAATGTGGCCTTTAATTATAACTAGCAGGAGGGAAACACACCGCACGTTGCATGGTGTGTGCCTCGAAAAAAAAGTTAAAATAATTATAATTTATTAAATTTTTAATATTAACACAATAAAAAAATATATTGAGATTTCGATTGTAAAAAATTTAAAAATCTAAATTCTAAATCTAAATTTTAAAATAATACGGTTGATAGACAACATCCTGAAAATTGAAGACAATCCCAAATATATAAAAAAAAAAAAAAAAACTTTAAGAATATGTCGTTGGACTGTGAAGCGTGCAATTGAGGGGAAGTGAGGGAAAGAAAAATGAAATGTTGCTTTTTGAAGGGTTCACTACAAAAAAGTGGCCTTTTTGCAACAAATTTTGCGACGAATTTCTAACAAAAATTCGTTGGAAAAACAATTTGTGACAAATTTAGCGACAAACAATTTTTTGTCGCTATCAGCTCGTCGCAAATTTTAACGATCAAAAATTAAAATTTGTCGCTAATTTGCAACGAATTCTGCAATGAAACGGGGTTCATCGCAAATCAGCGACACTAATCTCCGACGAACCTTTTAGTCACAAATTTCGTTGTAAACATATTTAGCAACGAATTTGGATATTTTGGTGTACCAATCATTTAACAAATTTGATCATTTTTCCTGTATACCCTGTTCCTGTTTCTCATCCAATATCAATAAACCAGTTATTTAACAGTATCAAGCAACCATCAAACAATACCACCATCAACCAACCATCCAATATCAATCTCATCAAGAAATCACAATACAAAGTCACAAACACAAACCACATTCAAAGATAATGTCAACAATAAATACAATACAAAGTCACATATTCAAAGATAATAGTATGCAAAAACCACATTCAAGAAACACCACCACCACCATCATCATTAAATAAATCATCATCGTCACCATTATCACCATCAGGAGGATTATCAGAAGAAAACAGAAATGGGGTCGTCTGACTTAAACCGGGAGTTCAGTGAAGATGTCGCATTATGAAATCCGGATTTACGCATAGCTCACTAATTACGCCCTCATTTTGCCTCTGTTGTGCGTGTAATTCTTCAATTTGATTGTCCGGCTCATTCGGTTGTTCATTTGCATCATTTCTTTTCTTGCAACAGCTGGAGTGGAAAAAGATTGACCGGTGATTCTATAAGTCCGGTTCAAAGAGCTCATCCCAAGTATTCTTCCTCCCTTTTTTGCACCATCACTTGCCTCGACCCATAAAGCTATACTATCAACAGATGGCTCAGATGAGCCAGCATCATCATTACCGATCGAATTCCGTTGTAGCTCATCATATCTCTCCTACATTATCATTACATAATTTCAAATGAAATTAGAGTAACAACATATATAATATTAATACTGAAAGTGTTTATAAATTCAAAATTAAAAGAGATTAATATTAAAATAAAGGAAAGTTTTCAAATTAAATACCACAACAGTTCTAACTCTATCCCCACTCCAGCTCTTGTCTTTTTTTTGGAACGTTTGCGTGAAAGTCTCTATAAATGATGGCTGAGATCCCATTTCCTTGGTTTAAAAAAAACATTGTTAAATATAATGAAATAGTTATAAAATAAATTAATTAAATTTAAAAAATTAGCGTTTTAATAAATATTACCAATCTATTTCTATACTCATCAATATTGATTGAGTCTTCTGCATAAATAGCAGATATTTTCCCAGAATTAAAAGAGCGATTCTTCTTATTCTGCTCACTCCTCCTTCGGCTCTCATCAGATTCCCAAAAATTTAAAATCCTGCGCCAATTTTCATCGGTTATGGAGTTTGGCTTTTTTCTACTAGTCTTTGCATGACTTAATACGCCTCGAATGTGATGACCACATTTCTTGTTAAAAATTCTTCTTATTTCAAGCTCCTCCGTCTCATCCCAAGTGAACTGTTGCTGCAATAAATAAAAAAACAATTAGTTATATTAAAATTATAAACTTAATTTTAAATTTGAACTGAAAGACGTAATTTATCTTAAACTCTCTCTACCATAACTCTTTCATTTCATCTAGAGTGGTTCTGTAAGATAGTCACTCCCCTCCCCAATGGTTGTTCACTATTTGATTAAGTTCATGAACAACATGTACAGGATTTGTGAATCTGTTATAAAATTACGAATAAAAATTGGTAAGTAAATAAGATAGTTAAAAAATTTAAATGCTACATAAATAAAAGAATCAATAGTGATGAAAGAACCAAATTTAATACTTACGAATCTCCACAGGGGGCAATCACCTCTCGCGTGTCTTCACCCTCGACATTCGAATGTTGCACCGAAGGTGCAACCAAAGGGAACGATGAAGGTGCAGTAGTAGTAGGTAAAGGGGAAAGAGAAGATCCAGCTGAAGCGAACTGCGAACTTGAAAAGTCTGGTCTTCCATCACTACTTCGTCTATGCCCCCCACGTCAATACTGTCAAATATAAATGTTAAGGTAATAAACAAAATATAAATTGTGAACTTAAAAAAAAAAATAAAATCGAGTACATAAAAATACTTACCATATTTAAATTAACATAATAATAGCTTATCGCAAGCTACCAAAACTAAAAAATTTGTTTCAAATTATCTATAAAAAAGAAAATAGTGTATTAACGAGCAAAATTCAAAAATTGATACTTCAGCCACTAAATAAGAAACAAATTGACAAATGAAATTAAACAATCAACAAAAATCAGACGATATTAGGGTTTTATTTGAAATAAGTAAAATAAATAATAAATCAATGAAAAAATTTCAAGAAAATAAAAATTATGATCTTTACCAGGAGAAGTCGGAGAAGGTGTAGGAGAGTCAGGAATCGGTGGCAAATCCACGAACACATTGATGCAATAACAAGATTATTGAAAATTTGATAATTGATATTAATGCACCCTTTTATTTGCCTGCTTGTCAGCTAATGAATTACAAGAACATTGAAAATTGATGTTAATCTATGAACACTTAAAAAAGTATAAATATGCAAATTCTAGGCAAGCAATATTGCAGATACGAAATTTCTCTAATCGTGGCCCCCCATAATTCAAATGACAGCAGTAGAAGAGTTACCCTTCTAAAAATGGAATAATTAATGAAAAGTAAAACAAAATACAGAAGCTGACTGACATACCCTATTAAGTAATTGTGCGTAGAATAAGCAGGACCGATATGATTCCTATTAAGTTTAAATATGAAAAGCAAGCAAGGGAGGAGCAAAATAATATCCTGAAGCTGATTGGTGCAGGGAAGACAAAAAAGAAGAGAGATTATAAATTTTTCCATAAAGAGGCCATAACTTATAGAAGTGAATAAAGTAAAACGGAACACATGAAATAACGAGAATTATTGGTACTCATAAGAGAGGAATATCAATCCCTCACTCATTCTCCAATCCCCACAGCACGACATCTCAATCTCAATCCATCCACACCTAACCTAAGGATACCCAAAGTTGCAAAAACCCTAGCCTTTAGAACCCCTCCACAATCATTGCATTGTTCCCAAATTAGGACGATATAATTAAAAACATAATATTCGTTATATTTTTATTGATTCGTGTACTATATATATATATACAAAATAATATTTTCTACTATATAATATAAAATATAAAAATATGCGTGTATAAGTATAATCAATCAAATTTTGAGATATTAAAACTTAGGTTAATTTCAATTAAGATTATGCTTAATTTTGATTACACAAAATTATTAAAAAAATATCATTGCCCACATTGGATTTCTCTTTCCTTTAGGATGGTCATATAATAACGTGTGACTTGTGCCCATGCCCATTCTAATTTCCCATATATATATATATAGAATTTGAGACAAAATTTTCCTTCATTTGTCTCGAAAATGGACAAGACAAAATAATATTTTTACTCCACTCCGTAAGACAATATAAAGAATGAATATTAAATAATTCATATGTCACCACTCACAGAATAATTCATATGTCACCACTCACAGAATCATACCTAATTTTTCATTTCATTTCGGAGGAGCGAAGTTTGAAGTTGATCCGATTTTTACTCCACTCTATAAGACAATATAAAAAATCAATATTTTTGTGCAAATTTTATGCAACAGCATATGCAATAGCAAATATACCTTATAGCATTGACAATCCTATATGTAGATTTATCTCCACCAAAAACTCAGATTTTAATTACTCAAAACTTTTGAACATGTCACACTAAATAAAAATTAATAATAATATTAATTAAAATAAATAATAAAAAAAATTAAAAAAAAAACCAGGGAGGGGGAGCCCCCCTCGCTCCAGCGGTGGCCGTGGCCGGCCGCTGCACCCGTGGCAGGTCGCTGTAGGCGCGGCCTTCATGGCCCCGTGAGGGCCGCCGCCTCTGTGGCAGCCAGATCCGGTGGCAGAGTCGCCGGATCTGCATTTCAACCCACAAAGGAGAGAGAGAGAGAGGGGAGAGAAAGAGAGAGAGAGAGAGGAGAGAGAGAGAGGAAAGAGAGAGAGATCTTACCTTCACCAGCAATGGAGTGGAGCAGAATCCCGAAGGGAGCAAAAATTTTCTAAGTGTAGCAAAAGGATAGAAATGGAGAGGAAGCAATCTAAGTAAATAAAATTTGCAACAAATTTTGCAACAAATTTTAGATTCGTAGCAAACTTATGATGAACTCAAAAGTTCGTTGTAAATTTTGCGATGAACTACAAGGTTCGTTGCAAATTTTGCGACGAACTTAATTATTCGTTGCAAATTTTGTGACAAACTCTAGGTTCATTGCAAATTTTGTGAAGAACTCTCGGTTCGTTGCAAATTTTGCGACGAATTCTCGGTTCGTCGCAAATGTTGCGACAAACTCTAGGTTCGTTGCAAATGTTGCGACGAACTCAACCGCGCAATCCCCTTTTAATAATTTACTTAGATATATAGATATATAGAAAAAAATATTTGGAGTCTCAAAATAAGAAGACGGAGACCTAACACTACAAAAAAATATGAATTTAGCTACGAAATTTAGCAACGGGAAAAATTCGTAGCTATTTAGTCACGAATTTAGCGAATTCGTCGCAAATTAGTTATGAAATTTGCGACGAAATATATTTCGTGGTTAATTAGCCACGAATTAATTTTCGTTACTAATTTAGTAACGAAATTTCTAATCTGTCGCTAAATTTAACGACGGACTATTATATCCGTCGCTAATTAGCGACGGATTACGTTTTCGTTGCTAAATTTAGTGACGGATTTCGAATCCGTGGCTAATTAATGACGGATTTAAAATCCGTGGCTAAATTTAGCTACGGAATTCAAAATTTGTGGCTAATTTTAGCCACGGATCTAAAATTTGTGGTTAAATTCATCGTTAATTAATTTTAAAATTTTATTAAATCTAATTTTACATTTTTATTAAATATAAATTTGTATTTTATTGTTTATTAAATTAGAGTATTGATTTTTATTAAATATAATTTTTTATTTTTTAAATATAATTTTGTATTTTTATTAAAGATAATTTTATAATTTTATTAAATATAATTTTGTGTTTTTATTAAATATAATTTTATATTTTGTATTTTATAAATTATGAAATTGTATTTTTAATGATAAGAGTTCGAAAGAAAGTAATGAAGTAAAAAAAAAAAAAGTATATCAGATAAGTTAATATAGTATAGTAGTTAAGAACACTCCAGACGTCCCCTTAGTCCTAGGTTCGAATCTGGGCAAGTTTATATTTTCTATAAAAATATAAAGCAGTAGGAAGTTACTTCATACGCGAGCGGGTAAGGGCGGGCATAGGTGGGCAAGCAGTAGAGGTCGGGACGGCGGTCGGCAGGTGGGCCAGCGGGCTGTAAAAAGAAAAATATAAAATACGAAATTTAGCCACGGATTTTTCAGAATCCGTGACTAAAGTTTAGCCACGAATTTCCCGTATTCGTGGCTATTTAGCTATGGATTTTTTAGCCACGGATTTAGTCACGAATTAAAATTCATGGCTAAATTTAGCCACGAATATTTTAATCCGTGGCTAAATTTTTGCAACGCGCTATTAGCCTTGAAAAATTTTCGTCGTTAAATCCGTCATTAAATAAATTAACCACGAATTTTTCTAAAATTTCCGTCGCTAAATTCATGGTTAATTCCATATTTTTTTGTAGTGTAAACACACACTTGTTAGGAAGACGGAGAACTTAAATATAAGAGATTTAATAAAACGTAAAAGTAGATCGTTTAAAATTTGGATGCAATGTATTCGCAAAGATATGATAGTTATAAATTTAATTGAAAAGATGGTCTTAGATAAGAATGAGTGGCGTAAGAGAATTCGCACAAACTATTTTTTTTTTATTTCTATATTTGTCTCTCATATGACCGACCCTAAATTTTGAGATAGAAGGTCTAGATTGTTATTGTTGTTGAAGTCTCAAAATAGAAAATGGGACAAATGTATGGAAAAAAAAAAGTGAAAAAAAAGGACTTTGTAAAAAAAAAAGGGATTTGGATTGAAAAAAAAAAGACCTGAATTGCAAAAAAAAAAGGCGAAATCAATGAAAAAAGTGAACAAAAAAAGAGAGAGAGAGTGGGGTCATGTGGGTGGTCGTCACTTATGCGACTCGACAAGAACCTTTTAAGTTTACATATAAATAAATTAAAATATTAAAAAATATTTATATAATATTAATATTTAAAAAGACAAGGAGTATGATCACGGGTTTGTGAACGGTCACGTGACTTGATGACCATACGTGATCGCACAAATTCATTTTAAGAATTTACTTAGATATATATATATATATATATATATATAGAAAAACAAAGTACGATCTAAATTCTAAAATAAAAAAAGGTGACAAAAACGAATGAGAAAAAAAGTAGAAAAAAATGAAGAATTTGGTCAAAAAATAGGATTTGGATGAAAAAAAGACCCGGATTGTAAAAAAAAATCCTAAAATAAAAAAGAGGACAAAAACGAACGAAAAAAAATAAAAAACAAAAAGAAGAAATTCGTGGAAAAAAAAAGAACTTTGATGAAAAATAGATCCGGATTACAAAAAAAAAAAAAAGTATACCAAAAAAAAAAAGGAGAGAGAAGGGAAGAAAAAAAAAATGGACAAAAACAAAAATAGAGAGAGGGAGTGGGGTGAGAGGGTCACGTGAGTGGCTATCACCACATGACACCTCAAGACCCTTTTAATGGTATACATTGATAAACAATAATTCTTGCTTAGTTTATTCAATGGTAGCCTTTGCTTAGCCTGACAAGGAAAAAAAAAAAGTTCTTGGAAAGTTCATTGGATTAATGATAACGATGGTAATGAATTTATTTAAAGATAATAATTATAGTTCAAATTTTGAATTATTGACGACTCTTGGAATGATTATTAAAAAAAATTAGGTAGTGTTTGACTCAGAGAATGAGACAAAAGCGACCTAAGAAGGGGTTAAACAATTTCCATACTGGTATCTCCGAGAAAGGAGGTATAAAGACAAGTAATTTTCTTTCCTGCATTTATTCCTTTTCCATCATTGGAAATAACTTGATTTCATAGGCGACCGAAAGGCCACCCCCTAATTACTAGAGAAGCTCTTTTCATCATCGGAAATAACTTGATTTCCGACCTCTTGCATTGTATTACCGGAATGAACCTTTCTCAATGGAGGAATGAAAGGATAGCGATGGATTCTTATAGAGCATCCAGGAAGAGGAAGATTCAATGGGATAATGTAAACTATCCCGAATGCTATATTAATTTAATTGCTGTAGTTGCTTTCCACATTGCAAGCAAAAGAAATCAAAGATAGACTTGTAAACGACTTATAATAAGTATTAAAAGCCGTCGATAAACTCTATCTCTAAAACACAAAAGTCACTTGTGAATTTGCCATCACCAACTGCAAATGGACAGCCTTTTCCAATTTGTGCTCACTTTGTTCCCCGGCCTCCTCACCATTTTATTTCTCAGATGCCTTTTTCTGAAACTTTACCTGTCCAATTCAACGTCAACCAGCCACCATGAACCACCACAAGCGGGTGGTGCTTGGCCTATAATTGGCCACATGCACCTCTTTGGGAGCAACCAATTAACCCACAAAACACTTGGGGCTATGGCAGACAAGTTCGGACCAATCTTCACCATAAAACTTGGTATGCACAAAGCCTTGGTCTTAAATAGTTGGGTAGCCAAAGAGTGTTTCACTGTGCAAGACAGGGCCTGCTCAAACAGGCCAAGCATCACAGCCTCAAAACTGTTAACCTATGATTTTGCAATGATAGGCTTTTCTCCTTACGGATCATATTGGTGCGACATGCGCAAGACCATCACGGTTGAACTACTATCAAATCAAAGGCTAGACATGCTCAAGCATATTAGAGCAAACGAGATCAAAACTTGGATAAGAGAACTCTACGACTTGTGGTAGGAGAGTGATCAGAAAGGCCAAGGGGTGTTGGTTGATCTAAAACCATGTTTTGGTGACTTGACCTACAATGTCATGATTCAAATGGTAGGAGGAAAAAGATACTTTGGAAGGAAAGCCAATACTGATGAAGAAGAGGGGCAAAGAGTTGGGGAAGTGATGGGGGAGTCTCTTCATTTATTTGGGGTGTTTGTTTTGTCGGATGCTATACCATATCTTGGATGGCTGGATTTTAATGGGTATGAGAAGAAAATGAAAAGAGTAGACAAGGAATTGGACACCATAATAGAAGGTTGGCTCGAGGACCACGAAAAGAGAAGAATTGGGGCCGGGGAGGCAAATGTTGAGCAAGATTTGATGGATGCTTTGCTAAACATTCTTCAAGATTCCAACATCTCTGATTTTGATGCAGATACTATTAACAAGGCCACTTGCCTGGTAAGTCTTTTTCATAGCAATCTTCATCACGTTACCAAGTAATATTTTCTATCATTCAAATTGTTTTTCTTATGGTAAAATTTTTATGAAGATGTCTGTAAGAGCTTGACAATTTGTGCGGAAAATTTAATCCAATTATTGACAAAAATTTTTAATAAAGTTACCTTAGAAATACTTGGTCAATAATGTGGACAAAAGAACAGACAATATATGAAACAAAGAGACAAAATTCAACCATGTACATCTTTTGAGTGTCTCAATTTTCTTGGTCTCAAAATATTAAATGACCAAGCTTAATGACAAGTATTCTCAAATTCTTAAATGACCAAGCATAATGACAAGTTTTTCCCAACTACTTGCCATTTGGTAATGTATATCTTCTGTTTGATGTCTTTTTTCCTTTTTAAGTTGTTAAAACCTCTCTGTATATCTCTTCACTCAGATTGAGCCAATTTGTCTTCCTTGTTGGCAGAACATGATAATAGCTGCGAGTGACTCAACCATGGTCTCTCTCACATGGGCCTTATCTCTACTACTGAATCATCCACAGGTGTTCCAAAAGGTCCGAGATGAGCTGGAAACCCACGTAGGGAAAGATAGACATGTGGACGAATCCGACATCAAAAACCAAATTTACCTCCAAGCTGTAGTCAAGGAAATGCTTCGTCTTTATCCGCCGGCCCCTGTTAATAGCCTACGTTCCACAATAGAAAATTGCACCCTTTCGGGTTATAACATTTCAGCCAATACACAGTTAATGATCAATATTTGGAAAATTCACCGTGATGAACGTATGTGGCAGGATGCATTAGAGTTCAAGCCCGAAAGATTTTTGACTACCCATTTGGAGACTGACGTTAGAGGTCAAAATTTTGAGTATATTCCTTGTGGGTCCGGAAGGCGAGTGTGCCCTGGAATCACATTTGCACACCAAATGATGCAACTAACCCTAGCCAATTTGTTTCACTGTTTCGAGATTAAGACACCCAATGGTAAGCCAGTTGACATGACCGAGAGCCGAGGCCTAACAAATTTGAAGGCGACTCCACTACATGTTCTGCTTACACCAAGACTCTCTTCCAAGCTCAATGTTTAAATATTTGTTTGGCTAGTCCAGACAGGATTGTCACGAGGTTGGGAAGCTGCAGCAGTTTGGTTTATATTTCATTGGCATAATTAAGGTTGAGTGAAAAAGGTTTCTAGTTAAGTTCGGTTCCTCTTAATATTATTGCCCAATAATTTTTCTTTTACATTTTCTGGAATTCCCACTTTTTTCAAATAAATAGAAACTAATACAAGTTGATATTTGCAAAAGTACCTTGGTCCTATGTCGCTGCTATAGCCCAAGGTTTCTAGGGTATGTGGGCTGTTTGAAAGTATTGTTGATTGTTGTTATTTGCTTCATTGTACTAGTTTTTTATCCCCTTCTTATTCTTATCATGCAAGTGTATTGCAAAAATACACTGCTATAAAGCATGGTCAATGTTTAGAAACTCACCGGACGAATGGGTCAGGCCTGGCCTATTGCACTTCAGGCCCAAAAGGTTCTTGACAAGCTATCCATTGACCAAACCAAATCCTTCAAAACTGACAAAAGAGATGAAAATGATGCTAGAAAAAGATAAAGAACAATGAGGTGAGGCAGCTAATAGAGACAAATATCAACATAAATAACAACAATAATTGCTCTTTTTATTAGAAAAAATGATATAATAAAAACTGTTATTTATTTTTTTTTAATAAAAGTTATGGCACATTAATACTATTTATAAGTTATGTCCTAGAACCAGATCCAAACTTTTAGAAACCTTCCATGCTATTCACAGTTATGGACTCTCCTCTCCAATTATCTCTAACTGTATTCTTGTCACGCCCCGATCCTCGGATCGACCACGCGACAGCCGCCGCGAAATCTCGATATACGGGCAGAACCTCCCCATATATCGGGACTCCGCAAGGCTACAAAGACAGCACCACAGTTCTTTCCATACATCAATCATCAAAAATAGAAAACATCACATAACAAAACACATGCAAGGACACATCCGGTCCATCCCTGTACACACGAGCACACATCGGGGAGAGGGAACCTGTACATGCGCATTTACACATCAACACACAATCCGGGAGAGGGAACCTGTGCATGCACGGCACACAATATGGCCATCCAAGCCATTTCAAAGTTCACAGTATAAGGAAAGCATTTAACAAACAGGAAGTCCCAAAACATAGTCGTAAGATCTTACTAATACTCGCCTGAAGAATCAAGCAAACGTCCGTAAGATCCAAACGATATGAGTTGTCCAAGACTTCATGAAATCGAAAGAAAATAACCATTCTCAATATTACAAACCAAATGTCCCACTCAAAAATGAGTTTTTACCAAAACTAGGAGAGAAAGAAAGTAAACAACAACCACGTAGGGATTCCATCAATACTTGTTCCTATACAGGAAACAAGTATCGATTAAATCCGTACCAAAAAGAATTGTACAAGTCTTCCTTTCTTCGGATTTCAATTCAAACCAAAATGACTATACATCTCGATGTATACCTACAAAAGCCAGCTGGTAGGCCCTCCCCAAGCTCCAATCTCTGTCACAAATCTAATCTTCCTCTGAAAAAATGTTAAAGAGTGGGGTGAGTATTATAAATACTCAGTGAGTGGAGTGCAATGGCATGATTGTGTAATAAATAAGTGGTGAAAGTGGGAAATGTCAAAGCATACTTCAAACATCATTTTTCATATCCAAACATTTTCAGTAATTCAACATCATTTACAAACTATGCATCCATATTAAACATTTTCTCAGAAAATCACAAGGGTCCCATCGAAAACACTTCCGTCTTGCGTTTGGCCGAACCAAGACGAAAGTCCGCCAAGGGGTTTTCCATTTCAGTTTTTCAAAACTACCCCCTTCCTTGGCGTTGGCTCGGACCTCCCCGGGGTGCAACCGGATAGTCCGACGTAGCAGAGCAGAGGCCGCATACCTCTCTCGCATATAACCCAAACCCACGTCACCCCGTCGGGTCGCTCCGTGGGGGGTATGACTATAGTCATCTGCGGCACCTTTCATTTCACAATCATCAATTCACAATACCATAATTTCACAATCATTCAAATATCCATCCATGTGCCACATTTTATCAATTCAATCTGAAATTCATGCTACAAGCATTTACCATTCAAGAAGTCAAAACAGACGGCACAAGTTCATGTAAAATCACATAGGATGCATTCATACTTCAAATTCTCATTTTAGACATCCCACAATCACAAATGATTTCATAAAATCATATGAAAATCATTTCAAATCATTTATCAAAGAATTTAAAGATATTTTGCTTATTTACTACACAACGATCCGTCCACTCACCTCTAGGGAGGGTATTCACTCCCTATTTTCGAAATCAACTCAAAAAGACTCCCCTCGAGTCTCCAAAGGTCAACCTAGACCAATCAACACGAATCATCATCAATTAAGGCTCTATAAAAGGGTTTTCTAATTTCCCTTTTATTTAAAATAGCTTAAATTTACACAACCACGTTCTTACACTTTCATTTCATCAATTTAGGATCATTTCAAATCACCGACGACTTTAAATTTACAACATTCCTCAATTTTACCAATTTTCTCCCGAATTACATAATCCTAATTTAATTCATTCCAATTTCAATTCAAATCTCAAGAACAACTACGCAAATCAATCAAACAAAACTCTAATACTATCTACGACATTCTATCATGCTTCGCAGTCAAATTTATATCAAATTCTAGACCTAACTTCCATCATTTCATACAGACTTTTAAGAATAACGCATTTTCTACGGATCTAGCATATTTTTAGAATATATCCACACTTATTCTCAACCTAAATTAGACAAATAATCTGAGTATTGAAGGGATTGAAAATCCCTCACCTAGGGTGTTTTGCAGTTCGCAACCTTCGTCAAACTGTCTTCTCACTCCATTCCGAAACCTGCAAAGCTCCCAATTTAAAGTCAATTTCAGAAATCTAAAGCTAATTTTTAAGAAAATTTGAAACCCTAAAATTTGGGTTAGGGACTGAACCTCACCTATGCAGACCGATCTCACAGCCACAGCTGGGGTTTTCAAAGTTTGCCGTTTTGGGCTCTGCAAGAGTGGCAGAAAGCACACGAGCAAGGATGGAGCTGTAGCCACGCGCGCAGAAGCGGTCGCGCGCTACCGGCGCGCGTAGGAAGGGACGGTCGCGTGCTGGCGCGCGCAGGAAGGGGCTGTCTCGCGCCGGGTCACGCGCTGTCGCGTGTGCAGTCATGCGGGCAAGGAGCTGTCGCGCGCTATCGCGCGCGTAGGGAGAGCCGTCTGTCGCGCGAGAGAGAAGAATAGAGAGAGGCAGAGATGGTGGTCAGATGAGAGAGAGATGGTGCGGGACAGGCTCGCGGTGGCAACCGCAGTGGCTCGCGGTGGCCGCGATGGCTGTGGGTTGTGGTAACAGCGGCGGAGAACCGCGAGAAGGAGAGATACGTTCGAAGAGAGAGAGAGAGACTGGAAGAGAGACTGAGGTAGGGTGAAACAAGGGCTCGCGGGAGAGATTGCGTGAGGGAGAGAGAGTGTAGAGAGCGAGAGAGACGAAAGAGGGGAGGAAGAAAGAGGGATTAGGGCTAAAAGCCCTAATCCTCATTTGGGGCAAAACGCAGCGTTTTGCTGCGTTTTGTCCCCCCCCTTTTTTTATTTATTTATTTTTTTTTTATAAATACCAATATATTTATATTTATTTTTATATTCTTACTATAATGAAATTTTAAATTTACCTAAAATAGAATGCACTACGAATTTGCGACTCGGCATTTTAATTATACCAAAAATTATAAAATTTATACCCAAAAATCGAAAATCAATGCAAAATTTAAAATTTTCCACTATATTTCACAGAACATTTCTAACACCGAATTTTCGGTGTTACAACACTTAACCCCCTAAAAACAAATTTCGTCCTCGAAATTTAAAATGCGATTTATACACCGAAGAGCTACAGGTGCTATTTTCGCATTGTTTCTTCAGTCTCCCAGATCTGTTCTAATTAATTATATTCTCCACAACACTTTAACTATAGGAATCTACTTATTTCTCAACTGTTTGAAACTGCTGACCTAGTATTAACACATGCTGCACTTTGAAACTCAGATCTGGATTTCATTCTATCAGAGTAGCTTCAATCACATGAAATGGATCCGGCAAACACTTCTTAAAATATGTTAGGACTGACATATTTTAACTTCAGAATCAACAACCAAACTGTCAAGAATCCAACACAAAATTCCTTAAATTATCTTTCAAAAGAGACCTTAAATAAGAAATGTCCACTACCATGTCATGTCCATATCAATTGCAGATCCCAAGATAAAGAAAATCCTTATATCCTCAAGCTTGTGTATGACGAAACGTAAATCAACCTCAATATGGCCTAGACTAAGTGAGGAAATTTAATCCACCAACAATATTTGTATGCTTCCAAGTTTTAAATCTTCAATCCTTAGCCGGATAGCTTTTTAATCAAGATATTTCTATCATGCTCATTCTCAATCACTTTAGTATTATGCAATATCACCAATATTCTATCCAAATCAGATCTAGTACATATATCTGCATATTATCCGGTGTTTGCATTAATATCCCCAAATTCTCAAAGTAATAATCACTTCTAGTGTCTGTTATATTTATCACTTTTACACTCTAGACATTACACTCTTCTCATCTGCATACAGTGCTTTCAATACAACTTTCCTATTCTCTTAAAAACTCCGAATTGATCGGCTTAGCAAATATACAAGTTTTCCTGCTTTTGAAACCAAATTACTTCTTTCTAAAGAAATATTTTCAAAAATAAAAATTTCCCACTGACAAAAGCACTTCGATTACAACAAATGGAATCATAATCTCAACATATTAGCTTTCACCTTAGCCATAATGCAATAGAGAGTAGTAGTGAGACTAAAAGGTCTAAAATCCTTAATCTTCAACAGTGGGACTTCTCAACAAGGGCAATATTAGGAGTAACCCTAAGGATAGTATCTCTAACCTTTCTTCTTTCCATTGTCCCCTAAACCACCAACAGTCCAACTAATCATCTTTATTAAATAACTTATCTTCCCATACTGGAAACTCTAAAACTTCCCCACCGCAACACTTTCTTAGACATTGTCCTTTTGGTAACAAATAAGAAGGCAGAATTGGCTATGATAGCAACAACAATAGGTTTGGTCAACCTCGAGTCCAATTTATTGGAAATGGATTGTTCTCTGTCATCCCTCTTACCCTTCAGGGGAAAAAGAAAACAAAAGCACCAAGGGAGCTCACCAATGCATTATGGTTACTTGACCAATGCATTATGGTTACTTGAACAAGTATGGTCACAAACAAATGTTTGATGAAAGCCAAGACTAGAATGAACATAATCGTTAGACACGGAATACGACTCCTGGCATAACCATTCATTTCACAAAACTTTTTGAAAATATGCTTGTTTTGTGAAAGGAATTTGAAAGCAAAAGTTTTCTGCCCCTTTTACGACTAGAAAACTCCATGGTGCTGAACATACTAGTAACGTCTCTTTAAGTCCTACAGCTATCACCACAACATACAGCATCCTCATTCTGCAAAATATGCCCCAAAACAGATTCAGTTAGCTTGATTTCCTCATTTAAACCCTCATCAACTACCACCTCCATCATTCATGTTCCCTAATTATCTCCAAAAGCAAATCGTCATCAGACCCCATAAGACTCAATAGATCTTCCTCATGGTTCCTACCTATTCGATTATCAGATTCATCAAAATTTTGCACACAACCCTCGGTCGAACATCTGTTCTACACTGACTTCAACCTTCATTCCTGGCGTGACAATAAGCATCACCAACAAATTGTGGAATTTCTACATATATTATGGCCTGATTCTGCAAATTTTTCCCTACTTAGTGATTGATCCACTAGCTCATACAAATCAGAAGATAATGTGAGGGTGAACTTATAGTTGATTTCTCTAAAATTCCTCATTTACCTTCTATTAGCCGAACTACTAAAAGTTCAAGTAAATACCATCATTGAACACATGATATACACCTTTATGAGTTTCCGAAGACTCCACATTTGCCAAGAATCTACTTAGCATTAACTCAAACCACTTACCATCTTTAGCATCAAATAGTCCTTTTATGCAATTATGATAACAAAATTATACAAAATTATGCATCACTATGGTAGTACTCCTCGTGGACCTTAGCTTGGGTCAATTGGCCAAAGAAGTGATTTTTGAAATCTGACCTAACGCATAGTGTCACGCCCCGATCCTCGGATCGACCACGCGACAGCCGCCGCGTTGTCTCGGTACACGGGCAGAACCTCCCCATATACCGGGACTCCGCAAGGCTACAAAAATAACACAGCAATTCTTTCTACACCAATCATCAAAAACAGAAAACATCACATAACAATACACACGCAAGGACCCATCCGGTCCATCCCTATACACACGAGCACACATCGGGGAGAGAGAACCTGTACATGCACGAGTACACATCAGCACACAACGGGGAGTGGGAACCTGTACATGCACGCATCGATGTGGCCATCCTAGCCACCCAAAATTCTCAACAAAAGCAATCAAAGGACGCACCGGTCCATTAACTCAAAATCAGCACACACACAAGGCAAACCCGGCCAACTCAAATCACATACACGTATCCGGCAATCTCGGCCTTTCAAAAATCGAATAAAGTCCAAATGTCCCAATTATACAATAAGTTTTTTACCAAAATGAAATTTCAAAGAAAATGAACAAGTCTCTCTTCCATGGATTTCAAATCAAACTAAAATAACCTTACATGCTCTTATACCTAACAAGTCAGCGGATGACTCTTCACAAGCTCCAATTGTTGTCACAGACCTGAACTTCCTCTGAAAGGTTTGAAAGAGAGGGGTGAGTATTGGGAAATACTCAGTGAGTGAGGGGGGTTGATATCATGCAATTAATATGTGGTGAACATGGAGTGTCAAAATCAGAATAATAAATACATTTCTCAAATTTACATTAAATTTTTCAAACAACGTATTATATTTCATGCATACATATCAAACCATTCATATGCATCCAGATCACTTTTAGAAATCAATAGAGCTGGCAATAAAATCGTTCCCAGCAAGGGTCAACCACGACCAATGACAGGCGCATCGGGGGTTTTTCAAATGCATGTGAAGTTCAAATTTAGCTCTCTACCCCGACGTTGGCCACGGGCCTCCCCCAGTGCTAGACCGCCTATTCGGACGGCCCTCCCCTTTCGGTTCAACTGGGCTAGTCCGGTCCCGGGCCACGGGCCTCCCCCAGTGCTAGACCGCCTATTCTGACGGCCCTCCCCTTTCGGTTCAACTGGGCTAGTCCGTGATCTATAAAAACATGACGTTTGGGGATACCTCCTGCAGAAGCGTATCCGACACAACGAGTGCCTCAACAAATGCCCTCCGTAGCTACGGTTGTCCCCTAGGGACTATATCATATCCGTCAATTCCCATGGACTCTCAGCCCAAGTACCAAATCATTATCAATCGAACGTGCCAAGATGCATAGATATAACAGAAATCATGTTTCAGAATTTCAAAACATGGCACGATATCATTTTTAACAATTCACATGGATGCATATTATCAACTCATTTTCAGACACTCCATTTATCACAAAACATTTATCAAAACCTTTAGCAAAATCATTTTTCACACGGATAAATCATATCGTTTCTGAAAACGGTAAAACATGGTTTGATATTAATAACATGATATCGTAAATCTCACTCACTTCTTGGGAGGGTGATCACTCCCAATTCCTCGATAAATCCCCAAATGACTCCTTTCGAGTCTCCAAAAGGTCCGCCTAGTCAAATCATCACAATTTGTCATCAAATTTCCAATTATTTTAGGGTTTGTCATTTTCCCTAAGTTTGTACAAATCTTAATTGCTCAATTTTTGGATATACTCTAATGTCATCGATTGCATTTCACTTATAAATAAATAATCAATTGAAAATCAAACCCGATCCAACCCTAAAACCAATCAAAGTCGGAATATACTTAAAATAGATAAATATCCTACGAAATGGAAAAATCTTTGAAAAATCATACACTTTTCGATTCCTATCCAATTTCCTCAAACCATATGTCATTTTCAAGGTATTAAAGTCTATTTTCATAATACAGAAGTGTATTTGACTTACCTATATGCAATACCAACTATAATGTAAAACATGCATCAATCCTTAGGCTCAAATCCCAAATTTCACCTAGTTTTCATACATTCGTCAAATTAAACTCTAAAAGCAACCATTCAAATCAAATCAACATGATTCTCTCCTCCGAAACATTCCAATTCATATAAAATTTCTATAATTGACCTGAATAATTACTTATTATGTCACACAAAGCATTAAAATCAAATCTAACATACTTCCAACACATATACAACACTTTTGATCCTAATTTACCCTAATTGCATCCAAATAATTCAAATGAGTTAGAAATCCCTCACCTAGGGTTCACTGCGATCCAAAAACCCTAACGTCCGTACGACATTCGATCCATTCCAAAACCTGCAATGTCTCCAAATTGAAGCAAATTTTAGCAATTAGACTTAATCACTATGGAACTCAAACCCTAGAACTAAGATCTAACTCAACCCTTACCTATGCAGTGAAATGGTCGCAGTGGGCTCTCGAAGGAGCGCAGAAGCGTGCGAGCAAGGGCGCTGCAGCCGCGTCGCGAGGAGCCGTCGCACGCACGGGGCTAGCGTCGGCTGGAGCCATCGCGCCGCACGAGGCCGGCTGTCGCGCGGCCTGGGCCGCGCTGTCCGCGCGAGCAACACCGCCGCGCGATCGCGCGACGGGGGAGAGGGAGCAGAGCGAGGGAGACTGAGAGAGTGAGATGGAGAGTGAAGTAGAGAGAGGCAGAGATGGTGCGGAATAGACGGGTGGCGACCGCGGTGGCTCGCGGTGGCCGTGGGTTGTGGTGACAGCGACCAAGTCGCGGCGGAGGGAGAGAGATCGCGAAGAAAATCGCGAGAGGGAGGAAGTGAGAGAGAGCAACCGAGAGAGAGAAGGAGAAATAGAGAGTGAGACCAAGGGGGGTAGAGAGAGAAGTGATCGCCGGTGATGGTGGCGGTGAAGGCCGAAGACGGCAGCCGCGGTGGAGGCGGCGCGAGGAAGCCGCGGGAAGAATATGGAGAGGCGGAGAGAGAAAGTGGGAAAGAGATAAAGAAATTAGGGGTTTAAACCCTAATTTCGTTTTTTTTTTTTTTTTTTTTTTTAATAATTATTATTATTATTACATTTCTTTTTGTAAATAAATTTATAAATAATTAAGTGAGTAAATGTATAATTTAATAAATGAATAAATAATCATCTATATATTTTTATACTCTCTTTATTTTACAAATCGGAAATACGGATACTTTAAATATCCCAAAAATTTCAAATTACATACCTCAAAATCGAAAATCAATAAAATTTAAAATTTCTCATTATATTATAGAGATATTTACAAAATTTCTAACACCGAATTTTTGGTGTTACAATACTTAACTCTCTAAAAACAAATTTCGTTCTCGAAATTTAAAAGAATACTATACATTAAGATGTAATTATTGCTTTCTCATAGTATCTTCGGGTTCTCAAATCTCTTCGTCCACCTAATCGTTTTCGTATTAGACATTAACAATAGGGTATTGCCCGTTCCGCAATCTCTTACGCTTAGGCCCAAAATCAAGATATGAATCAGGAGTCACAATCGTATACAATTGACACCAAAATCCCGTGGTGCCTTACAATCTCCGCCATATACATTTTGGCTAACCTCTCTAGAGAGTAAACTCAATGAAATCATGCGACTTGAAATTTGTACTCTATCTAAACTTAAACCTCTACTTGAATTCAAATTCCTTTTGATCTGAACTATCTTAAATATTACCCATAAGTCTCACCTTGCTTATGGATCTATCTTGTAACAGTTTCCTATATTCGATCTCTTCAACTTTACTCACTCAATCAACCACATCCACTTGTCACTCGACTTTAATCGACTCAAAGACTCCATTCCGGTAGAAATTAGAGAAACAAAATCTTAATTACTTGGACTCTCCCATAACAACTTGATGGTCTCGATTTACTAGAATAATAAAAAAAAATCATAATTAGTGATAAAATTCTGAATTTTTCCCTTTTCAATTTCTTTCTAAAAATCCAACTACTCGTTATTATATGAAAGGAACTCCCAACATAAGTAGCAATAAGTCTTTCCTAGGGTTACAAACAAACCTTTCATTAAACAAAGCCACGTCACCAAAACGATTAAATCAACAAAACATATCCTAGATACATATAGATCTTCTCAATGCATTATCGTACAAAATCTCTCTACTATCAATCATTCTATTTAAAGTAATATTAATTCACCAAACAAAATAAAAGACCTACTGAAGCGAATCATTTTCATCATAGGTACCTACCTTTGGAAGTCTCATTTAATAATACTATCGTGTTTCACTAGTTATGCATATCTGTCCTTTTTAGAATCTGACTTTAGCCGTTGCTAGAAATCAAAATTCATGTTTCGAATCTAAGATTCTTCTAAGGAATATTAGGAAGGACTGGAGTAAGCATGGAAATTTTTTTTTTTTTTTTTTTAATGAATAGACGGCATGGCATATTGAGCATGAATGAAGGGTGAAAGTGGTTGTGCCAAACACATATATCAAAATTCATTTCCGTGTAATGCCAAAATCATTTGTAATAACATAAATTCATATCAAATTTTCCATGACTCATATTCTCCAATTCAATAAACAATTTTATATTTTCCTTTCAATAACTTTCGGATCTGTCCAAAATCACTCTCCTACCCAGCCTTTGCCACGCTGCCTCCATGGCATCGATCCGTGGCAAGACTTAGTCATTTTTGGTTTTCCAGCATCATGTTCTCAAGCTTAAGTTATCAATCGATTCACACTCTCAAATATAAGATATAGCTATTCTTCAAATTTCACATAAGTATCCAAATGTAACAAGTGCAAATAGTTCAATATTCAAAGTCATGAGTCATGGATATTTTGCAATTTCATTTCAGGCACACCACACTCACAAAATATTTTAATCCTCTTTCAAAATTTATTTCACAAATCAATTTCGAATCCATTTGCAAAGTCATTTCAAAACTCAATTTATAATTCATAATTGAAAACAATTAACCCATTCATATGCATCAAAGCCGTCCATTCACATCTTCTATAAGAGAGTTAACCAAATTATCAACAAGTTGACCCAAATATCTCTAAATTTGGAAACAACTCAACTCAAAATCTCAGTGAGTTGACCACCAATGAAGTCAAATGACGATTTCTACCAATTTCAATCAAGGTATATAATTATCACTTACATCATGAATATCTCAAGACATCAAAATCAACTCTCTTTAAATTCATTATCATGCAATCATGATCACTTAATATTTATATCCAAATCTCTAAATCATCAGTTCAAGTTCTAAGGAATTTACCTGCGGCTATATCAGGGTCGTTGAGAAGGTGCAGCAATGGTATTACTCCCAATACCAGTCTGTGGAGCGGTACTTATAGTTGATTTCTCTAAAATTCCTCATTTACCTTCTATTAGCCGAACTACTAAAAGTTCAAGTAAATACCATCATTGAACACAAGATATACACCTCTATGAGTTTCTGAAGACTCCACGTTTGCCAAGAATCTACTTAGCATTAACCCAAACCACTTACCATCCTTTCCTTCATTTTATCTAATATACTAAATTTACATCCATATGGTTCTAATAAAGTTCTCATGTCCATGATTAAAAAAAATTTCGAACTCCCACTATTTAGGGGAAAAGAAATAATTGATACCAGCTCTAGTATTTCAATCCCTAACCATGAATCACTTGGCCATTGCTTGTTTAAGAAGAAATATCCATTTTTCCAAGGTTAAATTGTCTAGAAGAAATATCCATAAATTCCTTTCAGAAATATTCATTTGTTTATTAGCGCCTTGAAGGTAGATTTGTCAGGTTTTCCTCATATTAGAATCCTTTGAACACAATTTCTAAATAAAATACTCCAAACTTTTCGGCATTTAAATCTTTTTGAATCTCACAAACTCAACCAATTTTGAACCATAAATTTCAATGTGCACACTTCCTTTACTATCCAATCCACAGCCTCATTACAACCTTTCCTTCTTCCGATTGTAGGAAACCCTACCAAAGTCACGGCATCACATTTGTAACTTTTCATGTCATCATTTCAATCTAATCCTTCACCACCACCGTGCTATCAAGACTACACAACTAGGAACACTCCTCAAAGTGCCCTCTAAATGAACCCCTAATGGCCAAGTCCTTTTAAATCTCAAATATACTCTTTTATCATGCTTCTTAGCAAAATGAACCACTTAATAAGCCACTAAAACCAGATGTAGAATCTATCTTCAATAAAAACACCCTAGTTATTAAATTATAGATAATAGTATCACCGAGTACCGTAAGCAATCTACTAGCAAGAATCTTAACCACAACTCAATAAAGAGGTGAAATCAAGATATATGATGACTATAATTAATATGTAGAGGTGTGTAGGAGGAATCTCATTCGGTTCCTCAATTTTCGTCTATGAGGGATAGTTCTACGAAGAAGAGTCAAATCTCAGCAATTAGAATAGGAATTGAACTAGGTATTTAACCCCCTAAAAATGAGCATTCCTATCCTCCTAAGAAATCCATGGAAGACTTGTACATTCTCAAAAACACCTTTTTCAAAAACCAAATACTTCAAAGTCTTTAGAAAACGTTCGGGACATTTGGAAATATCTGAAAACATTTCAAAATCATCAAACTATTAAAATCGTAAACCTAAGCTCTGATACCACTAAAGCTGTCACGCCCCGATCCTCGGATCGACCACGCGACAGCCGACGCGTTGTCTCGGTACACGGGCAGAACCTCCCCATATACCGGGACTCCGCAAGGCTACAAAAATAACACAGCAATTCTTTCTACACCAATCATCAAAAACAGAAAACATCACATAACAATACACACGCAAGGACCCATCCGGTCCATCCCTGTACACACGAGCACACATCGGGGAGAGAGAACCTGTACATGCACGAGTACACATCAGCACACAACGGGGAGTGGGAACCTGTACATGCACGCATCGATGTGGCCATCCTAGCCACCCAAAATTCTCAACAAAAGCAATCAAAGGACGCACCGGTCCATTAACTCAAAATCAGCACACACACAAGGCCAACCCGGCCAACTCAAATCACATACACGTATCCGGCAATCTCGGCCTTTCAAAAATCGAATAAAGTCCAAATGTCCCAATTATACAATAAGTTTTTTACCAAAATGAAATTTCAAAGAAAATGAACAAGTCTCTCTTCCATGGATTTCAAATCAAACTAAAATAACCTTACATGCTCTTATACCTAACAAGTCAGCGGATGACTCTTCACAAGCTCCAATTGTTGTCACAGACCTGAACTTCCTCTGAAAGTTTTGAAAGAGAGGGGTGAGTATTGGGAAATACTCAGTGAGTGAGGGGGGTTGATATCATGCAATTAATATGTGGTGAACATGGAGTGTCAAAATCAGAATAATAAATACATTTCTCAAATTTACATTAAATTTTTCAAACAACGTATTATATTTCATGCATACATATCAAACCATTCATATGCATCCAGATCACTCTTAGAAATCAATAGAGCTGGCCATAAAATCGTTCCCAGCAAGGGTCAACCACGACCAATGACAGGCGCATCGGGGGTTTTTCAAATGCATGTGAAGTTCAAATTTAGCTCTCTACCCCGACGTTGGCCACGGGCCTCCCCCAGTGCTAGACCGCCTATTCGGACGGCCCTCCCCTTTCGGTTCAACTGGGCTAGTCCGTGTCTGGGCCACGGGCCCCCCCCAGTGCTAGACCGCCTATTCTGACGGCCCTCCCCTTTCGGTTCAACTGGGCTAGTTCGTGATCTATAAAAACATGACGTTTGGGGATACCTCCTGCAGAAGCGTATCCGACACAACGAGTGCCTCAACAAACGCCCTCCGTAGCTACGGTTGTCCCCTAGGGACTATATCATATCCGTCAATTCCCATGGACTCTCAGCCCAAGTACCAAATCATTATCAATCGAACGTGCCAAGATGCATAGATATACTGGAAATCATGTTTCAGAATTTCAAAACATGGCACGATATCATTTTTAACAATTCACATGGATGCATATTATCAACTCATTTTCAGACACTCCATTTATCACAAAACATTTATCAAAACCTTTAGCAAAATCATTTTTCACACGGATAAATCATATCGTTTCTGAAAACGGTAAAACATGGTTTGATATTAATAACATGATATCGTAAATCTCACTCACTTCTTGGGAGGGTGATCACTCCCAATTCCTCGATAAATCCCCAAATGACTCCTTTCGAGTCTCCAAAAGGTCCGCCTAGTCAAATCATCACAATTTGTCATCAAATTTCCAATTATTTTAGGGTTTGTCATTTTCCCTAAGTTTGTACAAATCTTAATTGCTCAATTTTTGGATATACTCTAATGTCATCGATTGCATTTCACTTATAAATAAATAATCAATTGAAAATCAAACCCGATCCAACCCTAAAACCAAGCAAAGTCGGAATATACTTAAAATAGATAAATTTCCTATGAAATGGAAAAATCTTTGAAAAATCATACACTTTTCGATTCCTATCCAATTTCCTCAAACCATATGTCATTTTCAAGGTATTAAAGTCTATTTTCATAATACAGAAGTGTATTTGACTTACCTATATGCAATACCAACTATAATGTAAAACATGCATCAATCCTTAGGCTCAAATCCCAAATTTCACCTAGTTTTCATACATTCGTCAAATTAAACTCTAAAAGCAACCATTCAAATCAAATCAACATGATTCTCTCCTCCGGAACATTCCAATTCATATAAAATTTCTATAATTGACCTGAATAATTACTTATAATGTCACACAAAGCATTAAAATCAAATCTAACATACTTCCAACACATATACAACACTTTTGATCCTAATTTACCCTAATTGCATCCAAATAATTCAAATGAGTTAGAAATCCCTCACCTAGGGTTCACTGCGATCCAAAAACCCTAACGTCCGTACGACATTCGATCCATTCCAAAACCTGCAATGTCTCCAAATTGAAGCAAATTTTAGCAATTAGACTTAATCACTATGGAACTCAAACCCTAGAACTAAGATCTAACTCAACCCTTACCTATGCAGTGAAATGGTCGCAGTGGGCTCTCGAAGGAGCGCAGAAGCGTGCGAGCAAGGGGCGCTGCAGCCGCGTGCGCAGGAGCTTCGCACGCACGGGGCTAAGCGTCTTGGCTGGAGCCATCGCGCCGCACAGTGAGTGTCGCGCGGCTGGGCCGCGGGGGCTGTCGCGCGAGGGCAACACCGCGCGCAGCCGCGCGCGAGGGGGAGAGGGAGCAGAGCGAGGGAGACTGAGAGAGTGAGATGGAGAGTGAAGTAGAGAGAGGCAGAGATGGTGCGGAATAGACGGGTGGCGACCGCGGTGGCTCGCGGTGGCCGTGGGTTGTGGTGACAGCGACCAAGTCGCGGCGGAGGGAGAGAGATCGCGAAGAAAATCGCGAGAGGGAGGAAGTGAGAGAGAGCAACCGAGAGAGAGAAGGAGAAATAGAGAGTGAGACCAAGGGGGGTAGAGAGAGAAGTGATCGCCGGTGATGGTGGCGGTTGTGGGTGGCGGTGAAGGCCGGAGACGGCAGCCGCGGTGGAGGCGGCGCGAGGAAGCCGCGGGAAGAATATGGAGAGGCGGAGAGAGAAAGTGGGAAAGAGATAAAGAAATTAGGGGTTTAAACCCTAATTTCGTTTTTTTTTTTTTTTTTTATAATAATTATTATTATTATTACATTTCTTTTTGTAAATAAATTTATAAATAATTAAGTGAGTAAATGTATAATTTAATAAATGAATAAATAATCATCTATATATTTTTATACTCTCTTTATTTTACAAATCGGAAATACGGATACTTTAAATATCCCAAAAATTTCAAATTACATACCTCAAAATCGAAAATCAATAAAATTTAAAATTTCTCATTATATTATAGAGATATTTACAAAATTTCTAACACCGAATTTTCGGTGTTACACATAGTCAGCATTACAAATCTTCCTTTGCTCTTTGATCCATATATAAAAAAAAACTAAACTCAGATAATTGTGGGACAACAAATGTTCTTAATTTTCCTGACAAACTAATGTCCTCCATGGCAAGAAATTTTGTCATACTTCATATACTAAACAAACCCTTGCATCTCTATTAAATAATATCAAATTCATGTTATAAATTTCCCTATCTAACTTTATGATAGATCGCACTTACTAACAAAACGCAACTAAGCATTCCCTTTTATGCCAATAATTAACAGTAACATTATCTTCACAATACAAATATCCACTCAAATCATCAAAATTTTCCATATCGGTTACAGGCAATAGGAAGAAACTTTCTAACAATTCCTGTCAATATCATTTCAGTTTATCCTTACCAACCTTTCCTTCATTCTATCTAATATACTAAATTTACATCCATATGGTTCTAATAAAGTTCTCATGTCCATGATTAAAAAAATTTCGAACTCCCACTATTTAGGGGAAAAGAAATAATTGATACCAGCTCTAGTATTTCAATCCCTAACCATGAATCACTTGGCCATTGCTTGTTTAAGAAGAAATATCCATTTTTTCAAGGTTAAATTGTCTAGAAGAAATATCCATAAATTCCTTTTAGAAATATCCATTTGTTTATTAGCGCCTTGAAGGCAGATTTGCCAGGTTTTCCTCATATTAGAATCCTTTGAACACAATTTCTAAATAAAATACTCCAAACTTTTCGGCATTTAAATCTTCTTGAATCTCACAAACTCAACCAATTTTGAACCATAAATTTCAATGTGCACACTTCCTTTACTATCCAATCTACAACCTCATTACAACCTTTCCTTCTTCCGATTGTAGGAAACCCTACCTAAGTCACGACATCACATTTGTAACTTTTCATGTCATCATTTCAATCTAATCCTTCACCACCACCGTGTTATCAAGACTCCACAACTAGGAACACTCCTCAAAGTGCCCTCTAAATGAACCCCTAATGGCCAAGTCCTTTTAAATCTCAAATATACTCTTTTATCATGCTTCTTAGCAAAATGAACCACTTAATAAGCCACTAAAACCAGATGTAGAATCTATCTTCAATAAAAACACCCTAGTTATTAAATTATAGATAATAGTATCACCGAGTACCGTAAGCAATCTACTAGCAAGAATCTTAACCACAACTCAATAAAGAGGTGGAATCAAGATATATGAAGACTATAAGTAATATGTAGAGGTGTGTAGGAGGAATCTCATTCGGTTCCTCAAATTTCGTCTATGAGGGATAGTTCTACGAAGAAGAGTCAAATCTCAGCAAATAGAATAGGAATTGAACTAGGTATTTAACCCCCTAAAAATGAGCATTCCTATCCTCCTAAGAAATCCATGGAAGACTTGTACATTCTCGAAAACACATTTTTCAAAAACCAAATACTTCAAGGTCTTTAGAAACTTTTGGGACATTTGGAAACATTTGAAATCATTCCAAAATCATCAAACTTTTAAAATCGTGAACCTAAGCTCTGATACCACTAAAGCTGTCACGCCCCGATCCTCGGATCGACCACGCGACGACCGGCCGAAGGAATCTCGATATACGGGCAGAACCTCCCCATATACCGGGACTCCGCAAGGCTACAAAGACAGCACCACAGTTCTTTCCATACATCAATCATCAAAAATAGAAAACATCACATAACAAAACACATGCAAGGACACATCCGGTCCATCCCTGTACACACGAGCACACATCGGGGAGAGGGAACCTGTACATGCGCATTTACACATCAACACACAATCCGGGAGAGGGAACCTGTGCATGCACGGCACACAATATGGCCATCCAAGCCATTTCAAAGTTCACAGTATAAGGAAAGCATTTAACAAACAGGAAGTCCCAAAACATAGTCGTAAGATCTTACTAATACTACGCGAAGAATCAAGCAAACGCCCGTAAGATCCAAACGATATGAGTTGTCCAAGACTTCGTGAAATCGAAAAGAAATAACCATTCTCAATATTACAAACCAAATGTCCCACTCAAAAATGAGTTTTTACCAAAACTAGGAGAGAAAGAAAGTAAACAACAACCACGTAGGGATTCCATCAATACTTGTTCCTATACAGGAAACAAGTATCGATTAAATCCGTACCAAAAAGAATTGTACAAGTCTTCCTTTCTTCGGATTTCAATTCAAACCAAAATGACTATACATCTCGATGTATACCTACAAAAGCCAGCTGGTAGGCCCTCCCCAAGCTCCAATCTCTGTCACAAATCTAATCTTCCTCTGAAAAAATGTTAAAGAGTGGGGTGAGTATTATAAATACTCAGTGAGTGAAGTGCAATGGCATGATTGTGTAATAAATAAGTGGTGAAAGTGGGAAATGTCAAAGCATACTTCAAACATCATTTTTCATATCCAAACATTTTCAGTAATTCAACATCATTTACAAACTATGCATCCATATTAAACATTTTCTCAGAAAATCACAAGGGTCCCATCGAAAACACTTCCGTCTTGCGTTTGGCCGAACCAAGACGAAAGTCCGCCAAGGGGTTTTCCATTTCAGTTTTTCAAAACTACCCCCTTCCTTGGCGTTGGCTCGGACCTCCCTGGGGTGCAACCGGATAGTCCGACGTGGCAGAGCAGAGGCCGCATACCTCTCTCGCATATAACCCAAACCCACGTCACCCCGTCGGGTCGCTCCGTGGGGGGTATGACTATAGTCATCTGCGGCACCTTTCATTTCACAATCATCAATTCACAATACCATAATTTCACAATCATTCAAATTTCCATCCATGTGCCACATTTTATCAATTCAATCTGAAATTCATGCTACAAGCATTTACCATTCAAGAAGTCAAAACAGACGGCACAAGTTCATGTAAAATCACATAGGATGCATTCATACTTCAAATTCTCATTTTAGACATCCCACAATCACAAATAATTTCATAAAATCATATGAAAATCATTTCAAATCTTTTATCAAAGAATTTAAAGATATTTTGCTTATTTACTACACAACGATCCGTCCACTCACCTCTAGGGAGGGTATTCACTCCCTATTTTCGAAATCAACTCAAAAAGACTCCCCTCGAGTCTCCAAAGGTCAACCTAGACCAATCAACACGAATCATCATCAATTAAGGCTCTATAAAAGGGTTTTCTAATTTTCCTTTTATTTAAAATAGCTTAAATTTACACAACCACGTTCTTACACTTTCATTTCATCAATTTAGGATCATTTCAAATCACCGACGACTTTAAATTTACAATATTCCTCAATTTTACCAATTTTCTCCCGAATTACATAATCCTAATTTAATTCATTCCAATTTCAATTCAAATCTCAAGAACAACTACGCAAATCAATCAAACAAAACTCTAATACTATCTACGACATTCTATCATGCTTCGCAGTCAAATTTATATCAAATTCTAGACCTAACTTCCATCATTTCATACAGACTTTTAAGAATAACGCATTTTCTACGGATCTAGCATATTTTTAGAATATATCCACACTTATTCTCAACCTAAATTAGACAAATAATCTGAGTATTAAAGGGATTGAAAATCCCTCACCTAGGGTGTTTTGCAGTTCGCAACCTTCGTCAAACTGTCTTCTCACTCCATTCCGAAACCTGCAAAGCTCCCAATTTAAAGTCAATTTCAGAAATCTAAAGCTAATTTTTAAGAAAATTTGAAACCCTAAAATTTGGGTTAGGGACTGAACCTCACCTATGCAGACCGATCTCACAGCCATAGCTAGGGTTTTCAAAGTTTGCCGTTTTGGGCTCTGCAAGAGTGGCAGAAAGCACACGAGCAAGGATGGAGCTGTAGCCACGCGCGCAGAAGCGGTCGCGAGCTACCGGCGCGCGTAGGAAGGGACGGTCGCGTGCTGGCGCGGCAGGAAGGGGCTGTCTCGCGCCGGGTCACGCGCTGTCGCGTGTGCAGTCATGCGGGCAGTGAAGCTGTTCGCGCTATCGCGCGCGTAGGGAGAGCCGTCTGTCGCGCGAGAGAGAAGAATAGAGAGAGGCAGAGATGGTGGTCAGATGAGAGAGAGATGGTGCGGGACAGGCTCGCGGTGGCGACCGCGGTGGCTCGCGGTGGCCGCGGTGGCTGTGGGTTGTGGTAACAGCGGCGGAGAACCGCGAGAAGGAGAGATACGTTCGAAGAGAGAGAGAGAGACTGGAAGAGAGACTGAGGTAGGGTGAAACAAGGGCTCGCGATGGTCGGCGGTGGAGGAGCGATCGATCATGGAAAAGGAGTCGCGGAAGAGAATGCGTGAGGGAGAGAGAGTGCAGAGAGCGAGAGAGACGAAAGAGGGGAGGAAGAAAGAGGGATTAGGGCTAAAAGCCCTAATCCTCATTTGGGGCAAAACGCAGCGTTTTGCTGCGTTTTGTCCACCCCCCCCTTTTTTTTTTTTTTTTTTTTTTATAAATACCAATATATTTATATTTATTTTTATATTCTTACTATAATGAAATTTTAAATTTACCTAAAATAGAATGCACTACGAATTTGCGACTCGGCATTTTAATTATACCAAAAATTTTTAAAATTTATACCCCAAAATCGAAAATCAATGCAAAATTTAAAATTTTTCACCATATTTCACAGAACATTTCTAACACCGAATTTTCGGTGTTACAATTCTCTTGCATATTAGCCTTCCTTATCTTCTTCCACTTTCATAAATCAAAAAGATCAAGATCACCTTCTAAAGACAAGCTATGCAATCCTCCACAAGTGGGAGGAGCTTTGCCAATAATTGGCCACATGCACTTACTAGCAAGCGGCAATCGACTGATCCACAAAATTCTAGGAGCCATGGTAGAAAAATATGGTTCAATCTTCACTATAAGGCTTGGATTTCACACGGTGTTGGTTTTGAGCAATTGGGAAATGGCAAAAGAATGCTTCACCACCCATGACAAGGTTTTTGCCAATAGACCAAGCTTGACCGCGGCGCAAATATTAGGCTATGACTATGCCATGTTTGGCTTTGCTTCTTATGGACCTTACCGCGTGAGCTTACAAGATTGTCTCACTTGAGCTTCTCTCAGCATGTCGCCTGGACATGCTTGAGCACATAAAGGGCATGGAAGTGAAGCGATCGCGAAGAGAACTTTATGAAATGTGGACAAGTGAGAAAAATGAAGATGGGTTTGTGTTGGCTGATTTGAAGCAATGGTTTGGAGACTTGACGGACAACATTGTGGTGAAGATGGTTGGAGGGAATAGATATTTTGGAAAAATAATGATGATGATCAAAGAGAGGCAGAGAGATACCAAAAAGGCAATGAGAGATTTTGTTCATCTTTCAGGAACTTTTATGGTCTCCGATTTTCTACCGCAGCTTGGATGGTTGGATTGTTTCATGGGATATGAGAAGCAAATGAAGAGAACAGCCAAGGAATTGGATAATCTAATAGAAGGTTGGCTTGAAGAGCATAAAAGAAACAGAGTGGGAAGTGAGGATTGGGGAAAATTTGACAAAGATTTTATGGATGCGATGCTGAATATACTTGATGCTGATACCATCATGGAAAATTTTATGGAAAATTTGAAAATTTGACAAAGCTATCCATTGACCGATTTTCAGGGTTTGATGCTGATACCATCATTAAAGCCACTTGCCTGGTAAGGACTTTCGCTATGCTAGTCTTCCAACAAATTGGTATCACATGGTTTGGCACGTGAACAACCATTTATTCAATACTTAACACTCATTTCCACATGTTAACAGTCTTCTTTTTACCTAGCCATTAACGATAAACTAGGCCATAAAGGTCTAGCATGTTTCAAAATTTGTATCTTCTGTAGGAAGATCAATTGTTAATTAATATTTATATTTTATTGCTCATGTCTCCATTCTGGGTGGTGAAATAGGTGAGTCATTCAATTGAATTGAACCTCCTTTGGCATGTGAAACAGATTAAGCTGATGTTGTAGTGTGAATATTTGTCATGATGGGTTGTTCATTGAATTGAAATCCTGAACTTTATAGTATTCAAACTTGACTTTGCAAGGCAATTTATAGTACCCTAGAATAAAATGCTCACCTCATACCTCAAATTTGCATCTTGGGCAGCAACTGATTGTAGCAGGGAGCGACACAATGATGGTGACGCTCACCTGGGCCCTATCGCTACTACTTAACAACTGCCATGTGTTAAGAAAAGCGCAGGATGAGCTGGACATCCACGTAGGCAAAAATCGACATTTGGCTGAATCAGACATAAAGAACCTAGTCTACCTCCAAGCCATTGTTAAAGAAACCTTGCGGCTGTATCCTGCAACCCCACTTATAAGCCTTCATTGTGCAAGTGAAGATTGCAAGTTCTCCGGCTACAATGTCTCTGCTGGCACACGATTGACCGTGAATTTATGGAAGATTCAAAGAGATCCCAGGATTTGGACCGAACCTTTAGAGTTCAAGCCAGAGAGGTTCATGACAAGTCATGCAGAGTTGAATTTATTGGGTCAGAGTTTTGAGAATATGCCATTTGGGTCAGGTAGGAGATCTTGCCCTGGAACATTGCTTGCAGTTCAAGTTGTGCATTTGGGTCTGGCTAGTTTGCTGCATTGCTTCGAGCTTAAAACACAATGTGATGAGAGGGTTGATAACAGCGAGTGCTTGGGACTGACTAATCAAAAGCTGACGCCCCTACATGTTTTCGTTAGGCCTAGACTTCCTCCTGAGTGCTATGGGGCTGTGAATTAGGATTTATGCTTTTATGGTTGTGACAAAATCTTTATGTCTTCATATAATGTCATTTCTTTCTTTTACACCTTTTTGTTTAGCAATCTTCGTCTAATGTCACTTTATATTTTATAAATGAAGCTCAAAAGAAATGTTTGGCCTAATATTCTAAATATAACCCTTTTTTCTGTCACCGAAAAGACCCGAGTTTTATTTTATTTTATTTTTTCTTTTTGTGAACATATCCTACCAATCTAAGAACATCTTGAGATAGATTCTGACGACGGGATTAAGAAAAGTTAGTCGATTGATTTCTTAGACGTTATGGTTGATTATCCTAAAAGAAGTACTCCTAAAAAATTCTTATTTAAAAAGTATTTTAATTTTATGACTTTTGTTTTTATGAATTATTTGATTTGTAGATTTTTTAATTTTAGAAGGATATTGTGTTTTCACTTTATAAATAAGGGAAAATTTGATTTATTAATTTTCTTTTTTTTTTTTTACTTCTAAATTGAAATTTGTTTATTTTTAGGGTATAGTTGTGTGCTAGTGTGAGTACCATTGCTCTTTTACTTTTTCTTTTTTTATTATTATTTTTTATGTGTAATTATTTTCTTGACTCAAAAAAAGAAACTTTCAAAAAAAAATTACAATTTAAAATTTAGAAAAATTAAAATTAAAAGAAATAAATTTTTATTCCTAAAATCATGGTAAAAGAGAATTGAGTTGAAGAGATAAATTGGATTTGAGTTAAAGAAATAAATTTAAAACTCTTTCAAATTATCTTAATTTCTAAAATTTCTCTTAGATATAAGAGTTGTTGAAGTTTTCTTCACATTTCAATTGGAGTTAAATTGAGGGAGAGAAGTTTTCTTTATATTTCAATTGGAGTTAAATTTTATGCGTGTGTGTGTGTGTGTGTGTGTGAGAGAGAGAGAGAGAGAGAGAGAGAGAAGGGAGAGATAGAGATTGGGAGACTAGAACATTGGGAGAAATTTTTAAGTGATTTTTGTTTCTAAAATAGTTTTAGGAAAATTTAAACTTGAAAGAACAAAATTCAACCAGAGAAATCATTAGAAATTGGAGGAAAGAGTTGTTAGAATCCAGAAATTCAACTTCTTATTATTTTTGGATAATTTTAAGATACCATTTTTGGGTTTCAATTTCTCTCTATAGTGAATATTTTTCTAAAATTTTTAGAATATTGTAAAGTTGATACTTGATAGATTAATTAATCTTTTGGAAGCTAGACTTGAAACCCTCAAAATCATAGAAAAAATACACTCGAAAACCTCCAGTCGCAAACTAGAATAATCTAGATTTTTAATTTGTTTTGAGTAGTCAAGTTTAACTACTGTACTTTCTCATTTGAACTCATTTTCTTGTAATTCTTACATCATTTTAAAGATCATATTTTATATAATAATTCATCTTTACAAAATAGACTTAGAAGTTTAATTTAGGTCAAAAATTATGTCAAATACCCCTAAGCTCATATTCTTCTCGATTTTTCGATGACCTAGAGTTCCCGTCATTGACTCTAATTGACCCTAAGATGATATCCACACTTCTTACTTTTAACCTCAAGTGTTGATCACCTCTTTCTGATACCGGATCACTATGAAAAATGGTGGTCAAACTAGCTATAAAAACTATCCCGCAAATCTTAAATCCCATATTGGATATGACTTTTCACCAAAGTACATATATATTCACAAACTTCTACAATTTCATTTCACAACCTTGGTGACACATGGACCAATTGACTTTTTAACTCAGACCTAAGATCTAATGCCATGTGTAATCCACATGGTAGAGACCGACCAACCACATATGGATACATGACGATAGTTGACCACATGGTTGATGACTCCAAACAAACCAACCATTTAGAAAGTGATATGTAGTAGAGTGTGCCATGTGGCACTATTTTGAACAGCCATGTGTAGCACATATGGCTAAAATTGTATAGTTGGACCAATCAAATGCTAACACGTGACAAGATGTGCTTTTTTATACAAAAGCCTTATATTTTCTTATGTTCTTCTATTTTTTGGTTAGGGATTTTTAAGCCTGATCATGTGGATGATCAGGAGTCTAGCCACACACAGATGTTTACGATCATTTGTAAATTTTACCTTGATCACATCTTAATTATTTTTTTGAAAAATGTTTTCAAAAGTTGAGATATTTGAGAATGATTGATTAAAATTGCTGTTTTATTTACTATTTATCTTTTAACATGATTTGGTCCATAATTTATTTATTTATATACAAGTTTTGGGATCTATGATAATGATTGCCAGTTGTAAATAGGATAATACTCAATCTTTTCATGATCACATGAAATTTTGAAATCTATCTATTTTGATATATATTAAGCTCATGGGTGACGTATTGCATATGTTCTGATCTTGTTTGGGAGTGTTGTATTATCTAGGAGGATGAGTTAGAGATTTTTTGGTTTTACGGATGGGTTTATGGTTTAAATTTGGATGTTATGGAGGACTTGGATGTGGGTCAGCCTATAACATCGATACCTTGGTGTATTTGTATTGTATTTCTCCTCACACATATGTAATATTCCTTATTTCAATATCAAAAATTTACTCAAAAATTTTTCTGATAAAATCGTTTTCTAAAAATTTCATCTAAAATCGCGGGAGATTAAAATTTTCCAAAACAACTACTGAGGGTCAAATGATAACCAGAATTGCCTTAGAGGTATATGAGAACTTCAATTCTAGATAAATCATACTTCGTAGAGCCAAATCAGGAATTTCTGTAAAAGTTATCCGGAAACCCTAATTTTGGACGAAAGCCTCTCGGCAAGGCTAAACGCCCCCGTTTTGATGTGGAATCAATTTAATTAGACCTAATACGAGATTTCAGGTCTACGGTGAAATTCTGAGAATTTTCAGAGCCCAAAATAAATTTTATGACTAGAGAGATTTGAAATTTATATGAAATTAAGAGAGGGGAAAATGAATGGTCAAGTTAAATTAATTGAGTAGTAATTAAAATTTATTTAATGAATTTAAGAAGCAAAAAGAAACTGAAATTTTTTAGTAAATTGATTCAATGGTGAGGATTTAATGATGAATAAATCAATGGTCAAGAAAAGAAGAAAAGTCCAAATTGACTTCTTCAAACTTGAAACTAATCAAAGGGAGATGAAATTATTGACTTTGAAAGATTGATCCAAGGGTGGAGATTTATTGGAAGAGAGGAGAAACTAATGTAGACCCTAAGATCAAAATGGTGGGACCCACACATTTAATGAAAAAGTAAATTGGTAGAGAATAAAAAATGTAATAATAAAATGAGTAAGTTAGTGGGAGAGAGAGAGAGAGAGAGGAAACCTGGGAGAGAGAAAGAGAGAGGAAGTGAGAGAATGAGTGAGACTATTCTTGTGTTAATTAGTGAAATCCAAAGGTTAAGATAAATCTTTGAAAAATGGAGGGCCAAGATTAAAATGAGTAAAGTTAAATAAGGCTTGAAACAACCCTAGCCATTCCATTCTTCTCCAAACCATGAGAGTGAGGCCAAGAAAGAAAAAGCTTCTCCATTTTTTTTCCTTCTCTCAAACCGTGAACTATCCCTTGAAGAAGCTCTTGATTTTTCCACACAACACCACAAGGTTTTTACATGGATCTTATCCTTTCAAGCCCTAGTATAACATATCCAAAAACTAGAACCAAAGAAGAAGATTTGCTTGGTGAACCAAGGATGGAAACCGTGAGCTTCAAGTGAAGAGATCTATGGTTTCTTCAATTTTTCTTCAATATCTTTAAGTAAGAAAGCTTCATCTCCATCTCTTGTGTAACATAGATTGATTTGGAGCAAAAATAAAAAGGGTAACTTATGGTTCTAAGGTGACCAAAAACAAGAAGCAAGGGAAGAAGAAAGATTCTTTGGAGGAGAAGACTTGTTTGGACTTGAGACATCAAATCTAAGGTAAAGAAAAATTCTGCACTTGATTAAACTTGAAAATCCTTGTGTTTAATATGTTAATGTGTTGATTTTAGTTTAGTTCAGAGATGGAAATCAAGTAAACAAACATTAGAGGTGTGCAGAAAATTTCAACTTGTGGAAAGTTTGAATTAAGCTTAAAATGATCACAATTTGAGGTGAGAAACTGTGAGAACAAGTATGTAGAAAAATTCAGATTGTTGGCCAAGAATTTGGATGGTTTTTAATGTGTTTTAGAGTGTTAAAAATGTAGATTCAATGTATTTGAATGTGTGCTGAATTTTGGTACTAATGTGGTGTGTATATATGTGTATTGAGGATTGAAATGAGGAAGGAAAGAGTGTAGAAATTTCTGCACTAATAGCGATTGAAAAGGAGAGAATTTTCATGTAAATTGTGTAATGAAATGTGAGGAAAGAGAGCAAGAAAGTGTGCAGAATTTTATGGTGAGTTGTTGATTTTGTGTATGTGAATTTGAGGCAAAAAAGGTGTGGAGAATATGTGTATGTACATGTATGATCAATGTATGGTGTGTTGTATTGGTGTGTTGAAAGGATTGGAAAATGAGCGGTTATATAAATTTTTAGGTATATATATATGTTTGGTGAAATTGAAAATGATGACTTTGGTGAATTATAATGACATTGTTTGGTTTAAATTATGTACCTTTAAAAATGTGTAGTTGAAGTTGTCATTTTGGCGATTAAAGTGGGGACGGTGTATATAACACATTTGGGAGCCTAGTTATGATATTCTAGACTTTGATCTTATATAAAGTATTAGTTAAAAAATAAAATGTAATATTAAATTTTTCAATGCTATCACACTAATATATATTATATGTATTGCCATTGTAGTGATACATTTGTTGATTGATCGAAGGGATCACATTATCGGCATTGTGGTATTTTCTGGGAGTGACATACCCTCCCGTATACAGTGAGTGGAACTTTGATGTTATGCTTTCGAATGAACAAATTCATGTTTTACAGCTTTTTAAATGACATGTTTTATAGCATATGTGAAAGCATATGATTTTGAACTATGTTTATAAATATTCTTTGGTGATTCATTGGAGTGTCCCAAAATGATTGAATTCGAATGGTTATGCATCCATGGTTTGAAATGAAACGATATTGTGTCATACTTTGAAATCTTGATATGATTTATATGCTACCATTTCATTGGCAAATTGATTTGAAATGCGTTAATGAAACATATTGGCACATGATTTTGATATGATTTGATGATATGTGTGGGCATGATGCCTACTTGTGATGAGATGATGATGTTCCTTAATGGATTTCGTAACTACGAAGGACATTTGTAGAGGCGCCCCATGTACGTCCGGATACGCTTCGACCGGAGATATCCCCTGGATGTCGTGATTGTGATATGTATAGCTGCGCTCGGATGAACCAAAATTTAGGGAGGACGTGTGTTACATCACGTCTAACTCTGTGAGGTACTATACTCGATTTGTTGGGTATATTTATAGACACGGGCTAGCCGGTTGAACCAAATGTGGGGAGGACATGTATTACGTCACTATCTAGCACTTGGTGAGGCCTGTGGCCAACATTGGAGTAGAGAGCTAATTTTACATACTTACATATGAAAACCCCTAATGTGCCCCTCATTGGTCGAGGTAGACCACTGTAGGGAATGTTTTATTGGCAAGCTCTATATGATTTAGAATTGTAAATGGATACACACTTTGATACTATGATGTGTGATATGTGATCACTTGGTTTTTGGACATGACATGCTTAGTTTGGATATCTTATTGGTTTTGAAATGTACTTTAACACTCCATACTCACACTTATATTAAGAACATATTGTCGATCTTCTCACTCACTGAGTATTTTTCCATAATACTCACCCCTCATTTTTCCCTGATTTCAGTTATAGACTTGGCATGTAGACGTGTCGAGAGAGTTCGACACTTTTGATTTGTATTTGGAGACTCGGACTTGGGAATCGTATCGACCATTCTTCCGTGACATTGTATTTGATGTTGGATGTTGTATATGTACATTTTGAGGTCTATAGAATGACCATTATATAAATTATAATGGGATGTCTGTTTATATTATGTAATGTAATTAAAACTCTCACTAGCGTTGTATACTTATACATTGAGGCAAATATCATACATTTTATATTCTTTATTTGGAAAATGATATTTTGAAGAAAACATGTTTTAAACAGTATTGATATTAGCCTTACGTTGTCTAGGTATGCATATCAAGTGATGGCGACATACGGGGTAGGCGGACGAGTATTCATAGCCTCGGATCGAGGATCGGGGGGCATGGCAGGTTAGTTGGCACCGGATCTCTAGGTTTAGGGCTATATTTTATGAAAGAGTTTTGAAAATATTCCCAATACATTTTCAAAAAGTCCTCAATACATATGAGAGTTTCATTACAATCATGAAATCTCGGTATAGTTTTAGGCATGAGTTCTTTTATATTTTTTAAGGGGTTAGATAACGGTTCATATCTAACCTAGCATATCATTCCATTGGTTCTTAGATCAATAACTTTATTCAATTTAGGGGTTAGTTACCAGGTAACTAACCATAATCCATAAAACATTAACTAATGAAATTTATTCCTTGTAGAATTATGAGGGACTATGAGGGGCACTAGATTTGTACCGAGACACTACAGTACCCAAGGATGTTTCCCTCATCTCGTGCACCCTTCAGCCTCCTCCTCGGCCGGCAACTTCAGCCGCGGTTCCACCACCATCACTTGATGCATTCGAGACAGTGTAAGAGTGGTACACCTCACACAATTAGATACCCCCACCACCATGATGGCGGCACCGACTCCTATGGTAGTGCTATTCCAACAGATTACCCGCTCCTGTGGCACCGGATCCTCCGCAGTGGCTGTTCCTTCCGTAGTTTTGGTCCAAGTGACACTACTTCCTCCACCTTAGACACATCCACGGGCGGCTCGGCTAGTCAAAGAAACTCGATAGTTGGGATGCACAGTACTGGCAGGGACTCCAGGTGATGCCACGCGGCTAAGTACTAGGTCAACCAGACCCGTCAGATTTTGATAGATTTGGGTTTGAGTGAGGCGTATAGGTTGCGGGTAGCAGAGAGGTTGTTAGACGGTGATGCCCTCACTTGGTGGGAGGCTATTTGTGATGAGGCTACTAAGCCACTGCGATGGGAAGACTACCGAGTGTTTTGACCGGGTATTTCTGAGTTTCAGCAAGACCGTAAAAGAGGACGGAGTTCCGCATTTTAGACAAGGGACTAGTATTATTTCGAGTACGAGACGAGTTGAGAAGATTAGTTACCTTCATCCCTGATCTAGCTACACCTAGACAGATGAGGTTCAAGTTTAAGGACGGCCTCAACTTGAGCATTTGGAGATACATGACTGTTACTCCTAGCTTCTCGCTCTCAGAGATCATTGATTCAGCATATCATGCGGAGGAGATAGTCCGCGTTGAGAGCAGATAGAGAGAGAGCAGAGATCAGAGAAAGAGAGGGTTGGGACACATGCGAGTCAAAGCTCGAAGAGGGGTAGAACTTTTGGCTCTGAAGAGACCCCTCTCACTTTAGACCAATACAGTTCGGACAGGGACCACGTCCCCAGGGATTTAGAACACCGACCCCTAATGTTTCTAGCTATTTCACAGTATAGTACTATTCTATCTGCGGCAACTGCGGCCGAAGTCATAATAGAAATTGCACAGCTCCTATTAAATGCTTCTAGTGTAGGAAGCAAGGACACTTTTGGAGTTCTTGCCTTGACCAAGGTTTCCGGTAGGTCGGGTACCATGAGCACGTAAGGGGTGGATCAGAAGTGCCAACAGAGAGCATCTGCACATTCGGTACACACCGCTCCACGGACTAGTTAGGGCAACACTGTCCCGAGCTCTCATGACAGCAGCCCAAGGGCACAGGCCCACGTATGACTCGGGAGGCTCGGTGAACCTAGATGTGATCATGGGTAATCCTCCAGCCGATCCCTCCGTTTAGGAGTTTTTATGTACTTTTCTTTTTGAAATCATGTATATCATGATGATTATGTACCACTATGACTAGCTAAAGCTCTAGAAACTTAACTATTTGGATCCTCCTTTTGAAATTGTATATCTTCACGATGATGATATATGCGGTTATGACTAGTTAAAGTTCTAGAGGCTAACTATTTTGATATATATATATACAAATATCCTTTTGCGTCTCTAAATTGATTCCTCTTTCAATTTCTTGCATCATGGGTACCATGAAATATCGTGAGTTAATGTACGTGTTCTTATTGACACTGGATTGAATTATTCTTATGTGAGAGCTTCTTTCGCTTAACAGTCGGGTAGACCACTATCACCACTGGATGAGGAGCTACGGTATTTACTCCTCTTGGTGAGCAATGGATCAAGGATTCCGTATATAGAGGGAGAGATGTCATGATTGGAGGAGATAGTGTTTGAAGCGGGGTGATTCCACTCGACATGACAAGACTTTGATGCCATCCTAGGGATGGATTAGTGAGTACTCATAGAGCTTCTGTGAACTGTTTCACCAAGGAAGTAGAGTTCTGAAGTCTGCGGGGTATTCACAGATCATAAGAGTCTAAGTATTTGTTTACCGTTGGGAATTGAACCTCGGGCGAGAGGAGATGGATGGAATTGTTGAAAGATTATGATCTTATCAGTGATTATGATCAGGGAAAGACAAATGTTGTGGCAGATGCCTTGAGTCAGAAATCATCATCTTCTTCTCAGACGACAAAGAGTGCTTATCTCTCTTGTTTAGTGGAACTCTGGCAATTAGGAGTTAGTTTGGCTGGTGATGATCGAGGAGCACTACTAGCCTAATTTGAAAGTGAGGCCTAAGCCTTGCTCGACCGCATTAGGGAACTTCTAGGGTTCGGATGAGGAGATCCAGGGTATTCTTGATAAGATTCACAGAGGTGATGGTGGAGATTTCTGAGCCCATGATGACGGACTAGTGGTATGTCAAGTGGGTTTGCAATCCCGTTGACACACCTTCGGAGAGCTATTCTTGAGAGACTTATTTCTCGCTTATGCTATGCATCCGGGCGGTACGAAGATGTATCGGACTATCCGAGGTAGTTATTGGTGGCCCAGTATGAAGAGAGAGATCACAGAGTTTGTTGCTCGATACGATCCGTGTCATGTAGGTGAAGGCAGTATTACCGTGCATGCACTTTATGGCCTCTTCGCATTCCCGAGTAGAAATGGGAACACATCATGATGGACTTTGTGATAGGATTGTCGTAGACTTCAACACGGCATGATGCTATATGGGTGATCGTTGATAGACTCACCAAGTCCGCACATTTCATTCCGATTCGTGCTGATTTTTCCTTAGAGGTGTTGGCACGCCTCTATATTGATACGATTGTCAAACTTCATGGGGTACCAGTGTCGATAGTGTTAGACAGAGACTCCAGATTTACATCTAGATTTTGGCCCAGATTACAGGAAGCATTGGGCACTAGGCTGAGCTTCAGCATAGCATACCACTCCCAGACCGATGGTTAGTCAAAGAGGACCATCCAGATACTAGAGGACATGCTAAGAGCATGTGTTATGGATTTCTGGGGTAGTTGGGATCAGCATCTCCCATTAGCAGAGTTCGCAAATAATAATAGTTATCAGGCTTGCATTGGGATGCCTTCGTATGAGGCATTGTATGGGTGGAAGTGTTGTAATCCATTATGTTGGGTTAGGTAGGAGAGAGCCGGCCTGCAGAGTGTTGAGGTTGTTGAGGAGATAAAAGAGAAAGTAGGATCATCCGTGGGCGGATAAAGGCTACCCAGGACCGACAGAAGGTCTATGTTGATAGAGACGGAGGCCACTTGAGTTCGAATGGGATATGGTCTTTCTTTGGATATTGCCCTAGGCAAGGGTGATTCGATTCAGACAACGGGATAAGTTGAGCCCAAATATATTGGACCTTTTCGTATCCTTGAGAGGATCGAAAAGTGTGGCATGTGTTAGAGCCGATGAACTTTCATAAATCCATGATGTTTTCCATATTTCGGTACTTAGGAATACCCATAAGATCCATCTCATATAATAGAGCTCACGGTTAAGTTGCGTAGGATTTGAGCCTACCAATTCACGGCTGGCTATCCTTAACTAGCAAACTAGGAGGCTGTGAAGTAAGGAAGTTCCTCTAGTCGAGTTTATAGAGACCCGGTTTGAGGAGGAGACCTGGGAGCCCGAGGAAGCCATGAGGAGACAGTACCCTCAACTTTTTAATGTATAATTTTCTTTTAGTTTCGAGGACGAAACTTCTTTTAGGGGGTTAGAAAATGTAACACCGACACCTTGGTGTATTCATATTGTAATTCTCCTCACATTTATATATAATATTCCTTATTTCAATATCAGAAATTCACTTAAAAATTTTTCCAATAAAATAGTTTTTGAAAATTTGGCTAAAATCGCGGAGATTAAAAATTTCAAAACGACCACTAAGAGTCAAATAATAATCGAATAGCCTTAGAGGTATATGAGGACTTAAAATCTAGATAAATCATATTTCATAGAGTCAAATCAGGAATTTCTGTAAAAGTTATCCGAAAACCCTAATTTGGGATGAAAGCCCTCTCTAGCAAGGATTCGCCCTCATTTTAAAATGGGATCAATTTAATTACACCTAATACGAGGTTTTGGGTCTATGGTGAAATTATGAAAATTTTTAGAGCCCAAAATAAATTTTTATGACTCGAGAGATTTGAAATTTATAAGAAATTAAGAGAGGGGAAAATGAATGGTCAAGTTAAATTAATTGGGTAGTAATTAAAATTTATTTAATGAATTTAAGAAGTAAAAAGAAAATGAAATTTATTAGTAAATTCATTCAATGGTGAGGATTTGATGATGAATAAATCAATGGTCAAGAAAGGAAGAAAAATCCAATTTGACTTCTTCAAACTTGATACTAATCAAAGGGAGATGGAATTATTAACTTTGAAAGATTGATCCAAGGGTGGAGATTTATTGGAAGAGAGGAGAAACTAATGTAGACCCTAGGATCAAAATGGTGGGACCCACACATTTAATGAAAAAGTAAATTGGTAGAGAATAAAAAATGTAATAATAAAATGAGTAAGTTAGTGGGGGAGAGAGAGAGAGAGAGAGAGAGAGAGAGGAAACGTGAGAGAGAGAAAGACAGAGGAAGTGAGCCAATGGGTGAGACTATTCTTGTCTTGGTGTGACAATCCAAATGTTTAGATAAATCTTTGAAAAATGGAGGCCCAAGATTAAAATGAGTAAAGTTAAAATAAGGACTTGAAACGACCCTAGCCATTCCATTCTTCCTCCCTAACCGTGAGAGTGAGACCAAAGAAAGAAAAGCTTCTCCATTTTTTATTCTTCTCTCAAACCGTGAACTATCCCTTAAAACACACTTGATTTTCCACACAACACCCCAGGTTTTACGTAGATCTTCTCCTTTCAAGCACTAGTAAACATATCAAAAACTAGGACCAAAGAAGAAGATTTACTTGGTGAACCAAGGATGGAAACCGTGAGCTTCAAGTGAAGAGATTTATGGTTTTCTTCAATTTTTCTTCAACATCTTTAGGTAAGAAAGCTTCATCTCCAGCTCTTTTGTAATATATGTTGATTTGGAGCAAAAATAAAAAGGGTAACTTATGGTTCCAGGGTAATCGAAAACAAGAAGCAAGGGAGGAAGAAAGATTCTTTGGAGGAGAAGACTTATTTGGACTTGAGACATCAAATCCTAAGGTAAAAAAATTCTGCACTTGATTAAACTTGAAAATCCTTGTATTTAATATGTTAATGTGTTGATTTTAGTTTAGTTTTAGGGGTGGAAATCAAGTAAACAAACACTGGAGTGTGTCAGAAAATTTCAGCTTGTGGAAAGTCTGAATTAAACTTAAAATGATCACAATTTGAGGTGAGAAACTATGAGAACAAGTGTACAGAAAAATTCAGATTGTTGGCCAGAATTTGGATGGTTTTTAATGTGTTTTAGAGTGGTTAAAATGTACATTCAATGTATTTGTATGTGTGCTGAATTTTAGTCTAATGTGGTGTGTGTATATATGTGTATTGGGGATTGAAATGAGGGAAGAGGAAGAGTGTAGAAATTCTGCACTATGGTAGATTGAAAAGGAGGATTCTATGTAGAATTGTGTAGTGAAATGTGAGGAAAGAGAGTAAGAAAGTGTACGCATTTTATGGTGAGTTGTTGGATTTTATTGTTATGTTAATTTGAGGCAAAAATGGTGTGGAAGAATATGTGTA